>JACEVL010001288.1:0-94554 GCA_020284085.1 Aporrectodea caliginosa | reverse complement strand
CTTTAAAAATGGGTAAAAACCCCCTTTTGGGGTTTTGACGTTAATTGATAAACTGGAATCTGTAACGACTCGTCCCCTGTGGCGTGTTGGCTCCGCCCATGCCATTAGCACAGCCCCATTGACGAGAGTTTGGAGCTTCAGTAGAGCTCGTTTTTCGCTAAGGAAAGCGATAATCACTCTCTACGTGAAGCTATTATCTGTTGATAATTGAGCTCCAGCCAAGCTTATCTGAAGGATCAAAGGGTCCTATAGAGCAGGTGGGACTGATACATGCGTGATGTGTTGCATTGGCTGCCTGTGTCTCAGCGTATCTCATATCGCATTGCTGCTCTTGTTTCTCGTTGTGTTCTTGGCTGCGCCCCATCTTACTTGCGTGATCTTTGCCGCAAAATGTCTGATATTCAGCGCGTCGGGTGCTTCGCTCTGCGACGAGGGGTGAGTTCCTTTGTTCCACGGACTCGCTTGGCTATTAGGCAGTGCCGTGCTTTCTCGGTTGTTGGCCCTTCCCTTTGAAATGACTTAAGCTCCGTTTTTTACTTGTAAGCCATCTGACAGGGTTCTACAAGTCCCTCAAGTCTTTTTTTTCTTTAGTCGTGGCTGGGCCGTGAGGAGGGCTCCTGAGTAGTTTCTTGAAGGGGCGCTGTATAAATGCTCTGAATGAATGAATGGAACAATGAATGAATGTGCTTCGCAGTCTTGCTTGATGCGTTTGTTGTATTTCACTGAGCTTATTGTAGTTTTGTTTTGATTAGTTGTAGTTTTAGCTCTGTGTTCTTTCGCAGGTTTGCTGAGTATGCTACGTGCGTTCTTTTCGTACTTCTGGTCATTCTCTGGTTTGTACGTGACCCGGGAGTCTTCCGCGGATACAGCAGTCTATTCAAGAAAGGGTAAATACATATCATACACCCATCCTGCATCAATTAATAAATGTTTATTACTTCTTCTTCCTCCTCCTCATCCTCTTCTTCTTTTCTCCTAATACTTTCCTCATCTGCCTCTTCCTCCTCCTCATCCTCTCATCCTTCCCCTCTTACTTTTCTTTCTCTTCTACTTCTCCTACTTCTTCTTCTTCAACCTAATGGTTTTAAGAAAAATTTCTCCTGAATAAGTTCTGCTGTAAAATTCTTATTCGTTGTAGCTTCGTAACTGACGGCGTTCCCGCCATCTTCGTCGCCATCTTTTTGTTTGTATTTCCGTTGGAAGTTCCTCGCATGTTTTGTCTCAGAAGAAAAGGCGGTAAGTCTTTGATGTTTATTAATCTCTTTGTCTCTTTGCCATACAGGCTCATTAGTTAGGCGATAGAAAGAAGATGGATGGAGAGAAGGAGTTGGGGAAGAAAGGAATATACGAAACGAGAAAAGGAAAGAAGTAAGTAAATGGACTATGTTAGGAAGGAAGAAAGTAAAGAAGGAAAGATGTAAGTGAATGGAGGATGTTAGGAAGGAAGAAAGTAAAGAAGTAAAGAATGAAGAAAGGAATGAAAGAAAGGAGGAAAGAAGGTAAAAAGTAATGAAGGAAAATGGGAAGTAATTACGGGGAGAGAATGTAAACGGGGTAAAAGAGGGAATGCCAGCAAAGAGGGAACGAGTGAAAAGAAAGAAAGAAACAAGGACAAAAGGAAAAATTTAAGAGGCAGATGGACGACTGGATGGATGGAATATAAGGTTCTAGGACTGTTCATCAAAGGACGATTCATCAAGGGACTGTTCATCAAAGTCATTTTCAACAAGGGACTGTTCATCATGAGAACATTTATCGTTTTAGCACTCTTTATTATGTAAGAATTATAGCATATCGTTTCGCCGTTTCGTTTATACATAGACATTTTGATACCAATGTCCATGATAACAGTCATCAATCCAGCTTCTATTTACGCAAGTACTATTTTCATAAAAGTAACTTCTAGACGAGTTCTAGTTTCATAAGAAACTATTTCATCAATCCAACTTTTACTTTAATAAAAAATATATTTTCATCAATCCAACTTCTATTTGAGCAATAACTATTTTCACTAATCCAGCTTCTATTTAAACAAAACTTCTTTTAATCAATCCAGCTTCCATTTAAGCAAGATTTGTTTTTATCGTTCCAACATCTAGTGAAATAATAATTCCTTTAATCAATCCAGCTTCGATTTAAGCAAACTTATTTTCATCATTCCAACTTCTGTTTAAGCAATAATTATTTTCACCAATCCAGCTTCTGTATTAAGCAAGAGTTCTTCTCATCAATCCTGCTTATATTTAAGCAAGAATTCTTTTCATTATTCCAACTTCTATTTAAACAACAATTCTTTTCATCAATCCAGCTTCGATTTAAGCAAAAATTCGTTTAATCATTCCAGCTTCTATTTAGCAAGAATTATTTTCATCAATCCAATAACACTCTTGATGAATATTATAGTCCTCTGATGAAAAGACCTTTGATGAACAGTCCCATGATGAATCGTCCATGATGAATAGTCCCTTGATGAATCGTCCTTTGATGAACAGTCCGGATACCGGAATATAAACATGAATGCATTATTAATTAAATTAATTAGTCGATAAATCAATACGCCCTGATTAACTGCCTTGTTTATATTTTCCCTGTAGAGCCATCGCAGAGGTTTAAGCCTCTCCTGGAATGGGACGAGGTCAGCACCCGATTCCCCTGGGGAGTCCTCATCATACTCGGAGGCGGATTCGCCCTTGCTGAAGGCTGTCAGGTCTGATACATAGATACCCAGATAACTACATACATACATTCACACATGCATACAAAGCACACATATGCACCTGCAAAAGACAAGGTGAGGTAAAGGTGATAAAAAGCAGGTAGATCAAAGTGATGAAAAGCAGGTAGCTCAAAGTGAGGCTAAATTAGGGAATTGCAAGACGAGGCAAGATAAGGTATAATAAGGTAAAACGGTTTGGTATGGTTAGTTTAGCGTTGAGTGGAGAGAATATCCAGAAAAACAGTTCACTAGGGCTGATCTTCTAGAGAGTCACCTGAATTCGGCTTGTTTTTGGGGCGTCATCGACTGGTGTCTAGTGAATTAGACATCGACGCCTTAGAAGTTACATCTTAGGACTGAAAAAGGTGTTAGGTGGACGGAAGATGGAAATATAACGGATAATAGATGGATAACAGCTGGACAATAAAAATAAAACAGATGGACAATAGGTGGACAAAAGATTGGCAACAGAGGGACAACAAATGGAAAACTGATGGAAAACAGATGGAAAACAGATCCATGTATTTAAATCTTAAACACTTAAATCTCAACATTTAGCAGCAGTTTTGGGAAACTCTTTCACTCAGCAGAGACTGAGTTTAGGTTAGATTCCGTGGTTATGTCTTTGTGTGGATATCTGTTTGTGTTCGTGTGGATATCTGTTTGTCTGTGTGTAGATATCTGTCCGTCTGTGTGTAGATATCTGGTCTGTCCCGTGTCATCGGGACTCAGCTGCAGATATTGGCGACCCTTCCTTCGTGGGTGATGGTTCTTCTCGTCGTTACCATCATCGCTCTACTGACCGAAGTGACGTCCAACACAGCCGTTGCTACCATCGTCATTCCGATCCTGTGCCAAATGGTAAAACCACATCTCGTTCTCAACGCTCACTACTGCTACTAGATGTCGTTGCCAGTCTTTCTGTGTCGCCTGTCTGTCTGTCCCTGGAGGTGTATATGTCTGTCTGTATGTCCTTGTAAGTGCATAATTATGTCTTTAAATAAATCTATGTGTATGCCACGGTCTCATACTACTCCTCTGCGTGTGATTGTCTTTCTGTCTATCTTTGTTTGTATGTCTCTTTCCCAGTGTCCCATTCTACCTTTCTGGGTGTTTCTTTCCTTCATTTTAAGTAAGTAAGTAAGTAAGTAAGAATGTTCTTTATTAAACTCAAGCAAACGCTCAGCGCTTTACATACAAAGCCAGAAATAATTTATGTATAAAGAAAACGATAATTAGAAGAAAATTAAGTCAACTAGAAAACAGATGTCTAACTGTACAATATCCTATATCTAAGAAGCCGCGCCTGGTAAGGGAATCAAATCTAGGGAGAACTCGGTTATGTGAGCGTGGGCGCAGGTCATGACCAGTACCATTGACAGGGGGAGAAGGTCGTGGAGTGTGTGGCTAGTATTTGTTAAGATGTTTCTAAAGAGGTCTATGTAAGTTTAACCATTCATTCATTCTTTCTTTACTTATTTATTTCTTCTTTATTTTCATTCTTGTCATTAATTTTTTTCTTACTTTCTTCACTTTATTCTCCACTTCTGTCTTTCTTTGCCACTTTCTTTCATTCTTTCACTCTTTTGTATATTTTCATCTTTGATTCCTTCATACATTTTCTCTTTCTTTCAATCTCTCTTTTCCTCTGTTGTTCATTCGATTATTCATTTAATGTGGCCTGTCAGGCGCAGAATGTCAACGCGAACCCACTCTACCTGACGCTACCTGCTGCCATGGCATCCTCCTATGCGTTCATGTTGCCTGTGGGAAGCGGGTGCAACGCCGTCGTTTTCTCATATGGCGCCCTCTCAGTGCTTGACATGGTACGTTTCTGGACAGCTTCACATTGCCTTACCTTAATTTAACAAGTAGTAGAAGGTAACATTACTTGTAACGTTACCTTTGAAACAATTAGCTTCTTCCTTTAGTTTGCTTGTACTAATGCTAATGCTTGGAGTAACGTTATATGCATAGTTTAACTTTCTTATAATTATACATAAAGTCTATGCTATGGTATGACATTGCATTCCATTGCGACACACTACCTTACATTACTATACATTGCACTGTGCTGACGTTGTTTCAACTTGAAGGTGAAGGTTGGCTGTATGATCAACGTCTTCTGCATCTTGATCGTGACCTTTGGCATTAACACGTGGGGTCGGCTGGTGTTTGACCTTGACCTTCTGCCGTGGGATACGAATCCACTCGACCTGAACCGCACCATTGCAACCATCGGTCCAGCAATACATTAACGAATAGAAACAGAAAAGAGTTCATCGCAAAGTTAAACGCACTAGAAGCGACTTCATTGCGATCAAAGTTTGCTGTAATTTTGGATCTCGAAAGTAGCGATCTGACTGCGATTTTACTTTCTCAGTTATAGAGAAGCAATTCTCTACTGCTAATAGTGTAGTGTAGGCTATTTGTAGTATCACAGTAATCTGATCTAATTATAGATCTAATGTAGTTTCTTCTATAGCGCCATTGTCATAATGCTCAAGGTCTCGGTCGATGGTTGCAAATGTGCAAGATCGTCGTCCAGGCCAAGTTCCAGGGTGAGTCTCCGGTCGAAGGCCAAGAAGGGATTCCGAAAATACACGGGAACAGCAGAAGACTACTGCCATGTTGCACTTAGGCAAGGGATGTTCGAGTAGCATTAAATTGGACATTATAATTATTACAATGGACACTTTGAAGAAGAAGCCAGCAAGGATGAGCTATTGAGCATATTAGGGCATCTCTTTCAAGACTTACCTATTCAAATTGCTTATCCACCATAGCAGTGCATATTTTAGTGGATTTGGATTACTGGGACAAAGTCTACTGCACTACTTTCGATGTTATTGAAACTAACATTGAAAGTAGAGTATTAGCTGGGGCAAATCACCAAAACTACTGGGACAACTCTAAAACTACTGGGGCAAATCCTAAGACTACTGGGACATTTTTCCCAGTAATTATACAGTTAAATTTAAAATATGCACTGCACCATAGGCTGCATCATTTTTGGCTGCTTCATTTTTGGCTGCTTCATTTTTGGCTGTTTCATTTTTGGCTGTTTCATTTTTGACGACGTGGCTGCGATTTTACTCTCACATTGTTTTACAACTAGGCTAAAGATTGTACTTAATTTTTCTTCGATGTCAGACACGGTAACCGATCGGTTAGAATAGGCCTACTAGCCTTGTAACGCGAAGAGTAGGCTATGGGTTCGCGCCTCCTCCTCCTCCTCCTCCTTGGATACGGTTACTATGTAGAGAACTTGAACAATTTCTTCGCTCACAGTTGCTCAGCGCCATCGACTGATGCTTTGTTATTAGATTATCCGTCTAATAAATGGGTATATTTCACAACCGGAGGCAAATTCAGAAATAGAATTAGGTAAAAAATAAAGTCATGCAAAATTTAAAAAATTTCTTACACAAATATTTTACTAGCAGTGCTGAAGCATACTTAATATTGAGCAGAGCTTAAATTTGACAGATTTGGCCTAATTTTTTCATTTTAGTTTTTTACTATGTGAAACACATGCAACTTTGATTCCTAAATATTTACAACTCCGTTACGTACTAAATACACATTACAAGATACCGCCACTAGTAATAATTAGTGATTAATTAGTATTAAGTGTGCATTAAATTATTACACAGCAAAATAAATTATTATGACGATAAATTATCTACATGTACCATTAAATAAATTCATTTTAATAGAAAAATAAAGTAACGGAGTTGTAGTAACGGATTTGTAAAATATTCATAATTAGGTCTCCACGCTTACCGGGCGAGTTAAGATATAAAAAATAGTTAGTTTATAGTGGCCAGGCTGTCAGTTTCAATATTTTTTTTGAAAGAAAAAAATTATATATACACGCAAAATGCAATAATTACCGTCACGGAGTTGTAAATCTTTTTTATACTATAACATTACCGGATAAATTTTCGCAAATTGTCAACAGAAGCAAACATCCATATTGATTTCTTTTTGGTAAAATCAATGCAAAAAAGTGCCCTGCTATCGAAGATGTCAATTCAAAAAAATTTAGTTTTCAATTTATTCCACAGATGGCAGAAACCCATTCGTAACGGAGTTGTAAGCAATATTTGAAGACAGAGGGTTTTATTTATTTTTAATTATTTAGTTCGTTAAAAAGTTAATAAAAACCATATGGAGCAATGGATGTATGTAAGTTAATGATCTAAAAAATGTAAAACATCAGTTCAGCGCTTCAGCTGTTACCCTAACGTAACGTTGAATTGACGCACCATTAGAAAGGACAATGCCATTTCGTGTTAAAATTGGACTTTATAATTTTTTTTCTCATACTTAATCATCTAAATAATATAACATAAATAATTTTTTATAACTAACTTATGCCCTATGATGTACTTAAAAATTAAACATTATAATTTTATTCTTTGTGTAAGCCGCCCAAAGGAGAAGACGGAAATTTATCTAATTTGCCTCCGGTTGTGAAATATACCCAAATACAGAAATAGGAACTATTTCGAAAGGCGTCCTTTGAGTAGCGGAACAGAGAGACTTGCGTCTCGATCGCGGTCCGTCGTGGTTGGCCATTCATTCAGTTCATTGCGAAAAACAATATAGTAGAGCTAAATAAAGAAATGAAATGATAAGTCGTTGTGTATTTTGTGTAATGCTTGCAATTTGCGCGCTAAATAAATATAGAATCGATTACTGACGATAGATGTTAGTATTTTCTCTTAACAGGTCATTGCAGTAGGCTTCAGGTGTAATCATGCAATCAATGTAATGTAATATCAATGCATATCCTCAGTGTCTAGCTGTATGTCTGTTTTGTGTGCAAGTCTGTCTGTCTGCCTGGGTGTGTGTATGTCTGTCCGTCTGCCTGTCTGTCTGATGTATGTATGTATGTATGTATGTATGTATGTATGTATGTATGTATGTATGTATGTATGTATGTATGTATGTATGTATGTATGTATGTATGTATGTATGTATGTATGTATGTCTGTATGCATTTCTGTCTGTATGTCTGTATGTGTGTCTGAGACGTACATTCGTTCTGAAAGTCCATTGCCCTCACCTCGAAAATGTTTAAATGGCGGAGTTGTTCCTGGTCCTCACGTTTGAATGGGTTCTGTAAAAGGCTCCTGGGAAAGAAATCTCGTAAATAAGTTTTAAACCTGAAAGCATGTGATTTGAAAATTCAAACAAAGCTAACGCTATAACAAATGACTGAAAGACAAAAGGTCGTCACAAATGCCCAAATTCTATAAAAAAATAGGGTGGTTATACTGTCGCGGACTGAATTCCATTGCATTGTACACGACTAATTCTATTGTACTTTACTGTAGTGTATTGTACTCCATTCTATTGTACAGTACTTTAATTACTTTCAGAGTCGGACTGGGGCGTTTTTGGCTCCTTGCAATTAAGAATATTTGTGCGTTGTCGTAGAAGTAGTTCCTTTCTGTTCTGCATACCAGAACCCAGAGCGACCCATTTGCCATGGCACACCGGTACAACGACCCACCCGCCACTGTTTACTATGGTGCACTTTATTGTACATTATTATAATATTGTATGGTACGGTTTTTAATTATTGTAGTATACTCTATTGTGTGTTGTGTGTGGTACTGTATTGAACTGTGCCGTACTTTGCTGTAGGCTTATTGCAAAATACAATTGTATTGTATTGTATTTTCATACTGAGAATGAGACTTTGCTGAGGAATTCTGCGCACGATGCTAACTTTGAACTCTGAACTTTGAACTTTGAATGATAAGCCATTGCTTAGGTTCTACAAGTGTGCGGGTACTGCTTAGTTTAGGCCATACTGGTTAATGTTTGGTTCTTAATGACTTCAACATTATTTAGGTATGCACAGGCAGCGCTTTTTGAGGTAATTAAGAAGCGCTGTATTAATTGTTTTGATGATTAACGAGGGAAATCTGATCTAATTGTATGCACAGTGGCTGTTCGAACAAAGGATAAAATTTCTGTATTAAGCTCCTCTTTCGTCTTCACGCCGGGCTAATTTATTACCGACTAAATAGGCCAAATTATTTAATTAGTATTCTCGAGGTGGCTTAGTAATTAAGTGTAGACGCCTCATTTCATTGTTCTTTAATCGGCTGGGGCTTTGAGACGAATTCTATATTAGAATCGCACACCTATAACAGGTTTATCTTCAGTGTTAATCGTAAGAGAGACGGGGTACAGTTGGGTTTTATTGTTGGTGTTATTTCAACTGTACCCCCAACATGCGTGGTGCGAGAGCAACCTGTTTATACTAAGAGGAAGCTGCCACCGATGCACGGTTGATTAATTGCAGCGAAGAACCAATTAAGGGAGCTTTCGGAGTAACCTTACCGCACTTGGTTTGAACGTCGGCCCAGTTCGGGCAAGTGTAAAGAGCCACAGGTTCTCTCCGGAGTTTGGTGTTTTATCTCGAGTTTCGGCGGAATAGCACTAAACTGTGTCGAGTCCTTTTGGAACAAATAAGAGGCGTTTGATTTGAAGTTTATCGGAGAGTGTAACAAGTTGACAATTGTGAAAGACTAGTTTGACATATCGTGACTTTAAGTTAAAGCTAAGTCTCGTCTTTAGACACTAATCCTAATCGTAAACTTCAAATTTCTAACGCTAAGCATCAGCTTGTTCACGAACGTTGAGATTTCTTACAAAGTTCGAAAAGAATTAGACAAACACTTCTACGTTGCGACAGAAGACCACTGTTTACATTCTGAATAATTGGACTAAGGACATAAGAACGATAAAAGTAAGGTTACGTAATCGAATTGATCGAACAATTTCGTGAAGTTGTGAACTTGAAGAAACGGAGAGAAATGGCGAACGTGAACTTACCCGCAGTTTGCAGACGATTCGTGCAGGACTTGAGGAATTTGTACAGTCGCCTCATTCTTCTCTTGGCGCCTATTGTCCTCTTACCTTTGATCTTGGCAACCAATCGCACTTCGGTAAGAAACTTTTATCTTGAGAACTGATTAATTATTAAATTTTAATAGTTAAAATTCAGCGTTTAAATGCCACTGTTTCCACAGTAACCTTCGCGTGTCAGAGCCGCATAAGGCGTCATATTATACTTTTCAGTTGTCATTGGGTGTCTCTGGACAATTATTTGTTTTTACTTGAGATATGAGGCCCTACGCTTACTTGGGGTAAAACGTCATTCGAATAATTTAATAGCAAATTAAATAACTAATTGATTCAATTGATTAGCCTAACGGTTATTATTATCATTTTACGCCCCGAGGTACATAGAATCCCTCGGGATTTAAACTAACTCCATAGGATCGTTAGTAGTAGTAGTAGTAGTAGTAGTAGTAGTAGTAGTAGTAGTAGTAGTAGTAGTAGTAGTAGTAGTAGTAGTAGTAGTAGTAGTAGTAGTAGTAGTAGTAGTAGTAGTAGTAGTAGTAGTAGTAGTAGTAGTAGTAGTAGTAATAATAATAAAATTTATGAACTAATAGTGTAATAAATGAATTCTGATCTGTGATGTGACAGGAGTTGGACTGTGCCTATGTCGTTCTACTGATGGCCATCTATTGGATGTCGAGCGCCCTTCCGATCGCTGTCACCGCTCTACTTCCGCTCATTCTCTTTCCAGTCATGGGCATCATGAGCGTCAAGGTCGTCGCCAGAAATTACATGACGGTAACGATACTATATTACACGTTGAATAAGATTACATGACGGTAACGATACTATATCACACGGTGAACAAAATTACATGACGGTAACGAAGTTAATATGCATATTTAACACAAATTGCATTTGCTTCTTAGGAAAGCCATTCGACTGTCCACATGGAGCCTATCCATCCTCAGCTCCTCATCCCAAAACTAAAATCCCGAAACAGATGAAAATAAAAAAAGACCCAATTCCGAAAACAATTTTTAACCAAGTGCTCTTCATTCCGCGGAGTAAGGCTAACCTGTGTAATCTCCTGAATAATCTTTTGGGAAAATATCCCGAAAAGTTAGATTACTATGCGCAAATATTTAGTTTCCGCTTAGAAAGTAAAATAATATTAGTAATAATACTGATAGCTGACACACCCGACTAGTCAAAAGACTGCAGTGGCGTGCAATCGAATCGATATCAACCTTCTATTACCTCGTTGGTATCAACTGACATTTGAGCCAAGAGATTAATGTAGCGCCGTCTAACCACGTGAAACCTCGAGTAACAGCGTTATAGCGTCTTGAAGACTGTAGCTATATAAACGGGCTTCTTATGAATATCTGAATGAATGTGCAGTGGCCTAGCGATATCACTTTGCATGTCAACAAAGCGTTTTAGGTTCGAAACTTTTGGCGTTGTATGAAAGCTACGAATGATTGCCGAGATTATTTGAAAGCGCTATATAAATCCAATATGTGTTAAATACTGAATTCCTTTCGGTCCAGGACACGAGTTTCGTGTTGCTTGGTGGACTGATGATGGCTCTGGCGGTTGAGAAGTCAAACTTCCACAAACGACTCGCATTAAGGGTTCTACTGTTCATGGGAACCAAACCACTAGGGTAACCAATCAGATTATCACCCTCACTAGTTTATTCACCCTATTATATCTATTATTTTCTATATTCAATTCTATTTATTGAATTATTTATTCATATGTAAGTCTGTCTATAGGTTTCGTTAATTTCATTAGGACATCGTGTAAATATAATGTGTTATTCTTATCCAATATGCTTATTGCCATAAGCTAATAGGCCTATAGATCGCAAACATTTTATTTGCCTATTACCTACTAACTACTTAGTGTTTTACCATAATATTAGACAGTGTTCGTTTAGTATTTCGATGTATTTCTAGTAAGATGCTTGCCACAGGTAGGCCTATTCTTTAGTGTTTTCCTTAGTCTTGGGTAGCACGTTTCTAGTACGTTGCTAACTTGCTATAGTAATCGGAAAATACTGTATTTATATTAAAAAAATACTGTATGAGAGAGAGAGAGAGAAAATTATGCTTCGTACTAAAGCCAAAGAACAATTAGTATAAGTATTAGTATAAGTAATAAGTATAAGTTATAGTAGTAGTAGTAGCAGCAGCAGCAGCAGCAGCAGCAGCAACAACAACAACAACAACAACAGCAACAGCAACAGCAGTAGCAGTAGTAGTGTGGTAGTAGTGGTGGTTGCTGTGGTTGTAGTAAAGTATTAAAAGCAGAATCCTGTGCAGTATTTTCTTTCGTGTTTTGATATTTTCCCCTTTATATATATGGTAGTCTTTTTGTCATAGCATTCGGATGTTTTTCCAGTATCCTGTTGGGGGTGATGCTTCCCACTTGGTTTCTGTCGATGTGGATCAGTAACACGGCAACTACCTCGATGATGCTTCCAATCGCCGGTGCTATTGTCCAACAACTCGGCGAAGGGCTAAGACGACAGAAGGCACTCACTGCAGCCTCAAGTGCAGGTCAGACAACATAATATCATCGTAATATTAAGACCGTCCTTTTCAGCCGGGATTGGGTCGGGATCGCTTCTGAGTAGTAACCTTGAAGGGGCGCTATATAAATCTTCGCAATGAATGAATAAATAATCGTAATCATAAACTCCAAATTTCTAAAGCGTTATTCTAAAGCTAAGCGCGGGGCACCAGCTTATTCACGAGCGCTATCGTAATAGCTATCATAGTTGAAGTCGCAATCGTATCGTACCCTAAATAACATCGGAAAGCAATTTGATATCTTTTTCTGTTGCATTCTGTAAATCCTTTCTGACATAATTATATCGAAAACGTTTAACATCCTTCTGTCATATAAGGAGCACTTTCACTTGTCAATTATCACAGCTTTTCAATCTTTTACCATAGCTAACCCGTCATTCACAAATGACACCGAACGTGACGAGAAGTTTGACGGTAGGGGGCAGTGTGACGGAAATGACGACGAAAATGGTGATGGGATTCAAGAGAATGGGCATGAAAAGGAGACGTGCGTTGACGAAGAAAAGTAAGTTCTTAACCGAGACTTTAAGTCATGCGTGGCCAGTTCAATCAATCAGTCAATCAATCAATTATTTAATTGAAGCCATTGCGAGGCGAAACAGAAGTAACACGATTATTTTCCATTGTTAGCAACATAGCACAATATTAGCGTGATTATTTTCCATTGTTAGCAACATAGCACACTATTAGCGTATTATTTTCCATTGCATTATTTTCCATTGTTAGCAACATAGCACACTATTAGCGTGATTATTTTCCATTGTTAGCAACATAGCACACTATTAGCGTGATTATTTTCCATTGTTAGCAACATAGCACACTATTAGCGTGATTATTTTCCATTGTTAGCAACATAGCACACTATTAGCGTGATTATTTTCCATTGTTAGCAACATAGCACACTATTAGCGTGATTATTTTCCAAAGGGGACCCGAAGGGACAATAGTCCCGCTAACTATAGGGTCACCTACATGTAAGTAATAATTAACCTCGCAGTGCAAGATAGCAAAAAGATGGACATAGAGACAATATTCAGTTCGGTTGCTTCCCTCCAGAAAAGCTAACGCGAAAAATATAAACCTTAACTACTTTCAAACTAAATACTAAACCTTAACTAGAATCAAACCAATGCAAGCATAGATAGTGTAACTTCAAATACCGGTTAACATTAGTTGAGGTAGGGTAAAGTGAGGTGAGGTCAAGTGAAGGTTATGCACATGTGGAGTAAAGAATAAAGTATAGGTTTGCTAAATACAACACAAAATCGATCTATGCATGATATATCCTAATCCGTGATCTATGTATTTATTGCTAGCTTAATGATAATATTCTATGTAAGATTATATTGCATCCAAGGCTGCTCCTGTAACATGATAGAGGTGATGTAGCATAAATGAATACACCATTTCAATTTTTACCATTACGTTCCATTGTCTTATAATGTCAAGATGCGTTGTCTTACATAGAGCTTATCCAGTAAAGGAGAAGGAAACATCGGAGAAAAAGGAATCAGAACTAATAGAAGAAGGGACAATGAAACCATTGGAAGGATCCGAGGTGAGGCCGGCTCCAGCTGCTGCTGCTGCAACAGATGAAGAAATCGATCGGGTGCTGGTGAACTTCGAGAAGATGCTCAGCCTGGCAGTGGCCTACTCAGCCACCGTCGGAGGAACTGCGACGCTCACGGGAACCCCTCCGAACCTCGTCTTTGCTAAACTGGCCAACAAGTAAGCATCCAGTCTCAACAAGTATGCCAGTAGTCTCAAACGGGCAGCGGTGATGAAGGATCTCACCGTATCAATTCTTTAAAAAATGAACAGGATCGAGATATATAACTGAACGATATAAAACTATTTATAAATAAGTAAATATATATTATATACCCTACATGTATATGAAACTGTTTACATTTACATTGATTGCAGTCTCTACGAAGAACATGGTCGTTCGGCCCCGATTACTTTCTCTTCGTGGGCGCTGTTTGGCATTCCTCATGCCATCATTTGCCTGGCAATCACCCTTGCCTGGCTACAGTTCTTCTACCTGGGATGGAAGTAAGCTATCATCCATTCATACACCATCATCCACTCACTCACTCACTCATCCATCCATCCATCCATCCATCCATCCATCCATCCATCCATCCATCCATCCATCCATCCATCCATCCATCCATCCATCCATCCATCCATCCATCCATCCATCCATCCATCCATCCATCCATCCATCCATCCATCCATCCATCCATCCATCCATCCATCCATCCATCCATCCATCCATCCATCCATCCATCCATCCATCCATCCATCCATCGATCCATCCATCCATCCATCCATCCATCCATCCATCAATAAGTTTAAAACTTCTTATATACTTTAACTCGTAGCTTCAGAAGCGCAGTCGTTACTATTACGAAATGTGCAAGTCGATGGCACTCCATGTAAATGCAGTCAAGGCAATATTTCGCAAGAATTTTTATTATATCCGCGTAGAGATTTGTATATAGTCCTTAAGCAATCTGTTATGTACATTATAATTGTCATCATCATCATCATCATCATCATCATCATCATCATCATCATCATCATCATCATCATCATCATCATCATCATCATCATCATCATCATCATCATCATCATCATCATCATCATCATCATCATCATCATCATCATCATCATCATCATCATCATCACCACCACCATCACCATCATCATCATCATCATCATCATCATCATCATCATCATCATCATCATCATCATCATCATCATCATCATCATCATCATCATCACCATAATCACCATCATCACCACCATCATTAAAAAAGCTCTCCATAGTCGACTTGACCTCCCCGGATTTTGACCTGGCACCAGAAAAGACAAAACAACCGTGCGGACTTGATTTTCATATAACTCCAGTAAATAAGCTGGCCTGTCTGACGCGGCTTTTATGTGGCGTTGAGAAATTTCGAAGATTTACGTTACATTACATTACCACGTCGAATACAGAACACGATAGTATATGTTGTTCTATTCTTAGACCGTGTTGCTTCTGTTGCTTTCGCCAACACGAAGACAAGAGTGGCAAAGGAGTGGCAAAAGCTATCCGAGCACAGTACAATGGCCTCGGTCCAATGAGGTAAGGACTCACTTTATCCAGTCGAATAAAATGGTAGTCTACTGAGTGGTGGCCTTTAGAAGTAGCGCCCAACGTTCTGAAATTCATCTCTATATCCCTATAGTCTAATGGGGGGGGGGACGCTCGAAAGTGTAGTGGTTAGCGTGCTGGACTGTCAATCGAAAGGTTGGGGTTCAACTCCCGGCCAGGGCAGAAATTTGGTTCGAGATTTCTGACCCAACTGCGCACCCTTATAAGCTCAGCTATAATGAGTAGGCCTACATGTACACTGACTGTACACTGTCAGTGGGAAGATATATGTATGCATAGGCGTAGCTACATGAAGGCACGAGGAGGCATTTGCCTCCTCTTGCTTTTGTTATATAGTGGAGCTTCAATGCAAATGACCAGGATTTTGCCAATGGTCTGTGAGGTTGCCTCCTCTTGAACTGAAGTCTTGTTAGGCCTCTGTGTTCGAGAGTTGAATTCCGACTGAGGATTTATCGTCCCACCACTGGTTGGGGGATGGAGGAGGGGAAATTTCCCTCGAAAGTTCAAGTTCTTGGAGATCACTCGCTACTCTCCCCCGGTCGTCAACTTTTAAAATATCTTGGGTATCCCCGAGAACCCTCCATTCGACCCCACAGCAAGGGGAGTAGATTAAACACCGGTTTGTAATGTCTAAAAAAAGGTCATTTGGAAAAATATGCACTGGTCTTGCACTGGTCTGTGAAGTTGCCTCCTCTTGAATTTAAGTCTGGCTACGCTCCTGTATGTATGTATGTATATGCGTACACTTCTATGCCAGTGGTGTACCAAGATATTTAATACAGGGCCTCACTAAGAACCTTACAAAGGCCCTGCCCAATGTGCCCATGGCTATTTAACTGATCTACAATTAGGGCTATTTCAACGGTACAGTAGTTATTTTAGCCAGTAATCTTTTATTTATTCATTCATTCAGTCATTCATCAATCTCTTCATTATACAGTCAACTACTTTATCGTTCTTTCCCTCAGTACATTATGTAAAAAAGTTTTTCTTCTTTTTTTAGTTTAGTTTTGTTTGAACCTTTGTGCAATAAATATTTAACGATATTTGTTTTCGAAGTCATGAAGTATAAAATTGAACTGTGTGTCTTTTAGTTTTGCCGAGATTTCCACTCTGTTCTTCTTCATTCTGTTGATAATTCTATGGTTCACGCGTGACCCCGGAGCTTTTCCCGGCTACAGCCAGTTCTTCAAGAAAGGGTGAGGGAAAAGGATGAAAATACACTCACGCATATGTATATACATTGAAATCAAATACACTTAATTATCACGGTTGTAGACGGTCATTCTCTGCACTTAAGTGGCCACGATTTAGTGGTCATCGTTCATGATCCTTAGGTTATTGTTTTCGTTGGTCATCCTGGCTTAGCGGTCATCAGTGTTCAGTGTACAATGTACGTGGTTCGGTGGCTGAGGTTCAGTGGCCATGGTCCAAAGGCTACGAACACTTTATGGAACACTGACCATCGTGGTTCATTGATCTTCATGGTAGTGGCGTGCTGTGGCCACGCTTAAACGACCATGGTATGTGCAGTAGTGACATGGTCCTACTGATGATCTCTTTTTTCCTTTATAGTAGCCTTTGTGTATGTAAGTTGTGAAGCAGTGTGTCTTCCTGCTTGATCAATAAAAGAATATATCATCATCATTCAGTCGCCATCATGGTTCAGTTGCCATGGTTCACTGGCCATCGTGGTTCAGAGGCCATAATGGTTCAGTAGCCATGTTTCAGAAGCCATGTTTCAGTAGCCATGATAATAGCCATATTTGAGTAGTCATGGTTCAGTAGCTATGGTTCATTGCCTGTGGTTCAGTGGCCATGGTTGAGTGACCGTGGTCGATTGGCTATGGTATGGACTGTCTAGTGACTATGATTCAGCGACTGGTTTTAAATGGCCCTCCCAGTTAAGGCTTAGATGCGGGAAAATATTATTGAGGATTTTGATAGATATTTTGGCTCTGAAATTTTAAAAGTTACGCGTTGAGGTTTGCTCAAATCCCAAGAAGTTTACGGGAGGTAGGCCTAATTAGCGCATATACAAATAACGCATGATTTTGACAACTTGTAAGTATGTTTACAAAATGATGCTATTAAGTATTTTTAAAGCTTGTTTCTTGATACTTGTAGATACTGTTTAGTAATGTTTTTCGGTACTTAAAGGTACGTTTCAGACGCTGTACCTGCAATTTTCGTATCCATCTTGCTGTTTGCTTTTCCATCAGAAAAACCGAAAGTGTTCTGCTTGCGAGAAAAGGAAGAAAAAGGTAGGCTACTCAATGATGCGGTATAATATGAACTCAGCTTTTTGCATAATTATGAATACTCTGTTCACTCACTCACTTAATAATCAAATAAAATCAAATCAATCAGTCGTTCATTCTAGCAATCAATATGGCGATTTTTATCCACCACTTCCTCGGTTTCAGCCTTGTATGTATTTGTACGTAACTATCAAATTATTTATTGACTTATTCATTCATTCGTTCATTATGATTGACAGATGATGAAATGACTGACAGATGATGAGTTGCATGCATCTTTGTATGTGTGCATGAATGCATTCATGTTTGCATATGCATATATGTATACGTGCGTGCGTGCATGCATTTCCTTTTATTTATGTGTGCGTTTGCAGGTGTTGTGAAACGGAAAACGACGGAGGTACCGTTGTTACCCGACTGGGAATCAGTCTGCAGTAAGATCGCCTGGGGTCCAATCATCATCATGGGAGGCGGAATAGCCATGGCTGATGCCTGCCAGGTTATCCATCGTCTGTCAATCAACTCATCAGTCATTTCAATATCTGTCAACGAATTCATATCCTGTCAGTCATTTCATCATCTGTCAATCATCTCATTATCTGTCAGTCATTTTATTATCTGTCGATCAACTCATTATCTGTCAGTCATTTTATTATCTGTCAATAATCTCATTATCTGTCAGTCATTTCATCATCTGTCAATCATCTCATTATCTGTCAGTCATTTCACCATCTGTCAATCAACTCATCATCTGTCAGTCATTTCATCATCTGTCAATCAACTCATCATCTGTCAATCATTTCATCATCTGTCAATCATTTCATCATCAGTCAATCATCTTGTGATCTTTTAATCATTTTATCGTCTGTCACCCCTCAACTGGCAACTTGTAAGATCAATCGTTATCGAAAACTCAAAGCTTCTAAAGCGCCACTCGTTAGCCAAGCGCAGAGCATCAGCTTATTCACGAGTGCTGCGTTGAGTCAGAGGGGTTGTCCAAACTCCAACGGGTAGTCAGAAGGAGGCACGAGTCCGGTTGCCAGAGGATCAGAGGGACAGAGTAGTGGTTAAGGTGGGTGTCGTTTAGGTCGAGAATTGCAAGGTGGAGAATCTATCCCAGCTCATCAACCCTCCACTGCTAAGTAAATAATTACGTCAGCAGCGTATTTCCATCTGACAAGCGTACATGCATTACATTGTACATAGCATACATATTTGGCATAGAAGTAGATTTTCCATTTTCTTCTACTACTGAAGAATTTACATGTAAAAAATCTCTTGCAACTTCTGCAAAGTTGCAAGAGATTGCCGAGCCTTTTGTCGTTCTGTTGCATTTCAGATCAGCGGTCTGTCCAAGATGGTTGGTGATCAGTTGGTGGCTCTGCGAGTTCTGCCCCCTTGGCTCATGGTTCTCCTGCTTGTCGCCATCGTCGCCATGTTGACGGAAGTGACGTCAAACACGGCTGTCATAACGCTCGTCACGCCTATGCTGTTCACGATGGTAAGGGAATCAGTCTATGGACGCCATCTTCGCTTCAGCATTAAGTAAGACAGTAAGTATGGTGTTTAATACGCCAGTTGCAAACGCACAATGGGACAACAGTTACATGTATGCAATGATAATGATAAAACATTATGTAAGGGGTAGAGTTGAGTAAGGCCCTCATCTTGTTTCATGTATGGAACCAGTCTTCCTTCCTTGGTTTTCGACTGGTTCCCTAACATTCGTTAGCACAGACCTATCTGTGTTAACGAATGCTAGGGAACCAGTCGATGGAAGTCATCTTGGTTTCTGTGTGAAACCAGTCTATGGAATAATGGAAGTGTATTGTCTATAATAGGCAATGTGATGTCGAGGTTGTTTGTGATGCGTTGCATTTCTTTACATCGTATAACTTCGATTACATTGAAATCACAACGCGTTACATCGATTTATAAATACATCAAATATGTGTTACATCAAATATATTACACTCAATTACACTACCTCTTCATTTACGTAGATTTTACACTGAATTGAAATAAATTGAAAGCATTCTTCCTCGAGCGTCTTTAAGAAGCTTCTCTTAAAGTAGCACTATATATATTTTAAGATTAGAGTTACAATTACCTTGAAAACGCCCACATTACATCGAATAACATTGTCTTGCATTGCCCCGAATTACATTGATTCCATTGGCGTCGCATGTCGTTACATTACACTGTAAATTCAATATGTTACGATGTTTTTTTATTTCTTAGTCACATAACCTGGGTTTGAATCCGCTCTACCTGGGTCTTCCGGCGACCATGGCTGCCTCCTACGCTTTCATGCTTCCTGTGGCCACTCCTGTCAACGCCCTTGTCTTCGCAGATGGACGAGTCACCGTACTCGATATGGTAAGTAACCGTGCTCGATATGGTAAGTCACAGTACTCGATATGGTAAGTCACAGTACTCGATATGCTAAGTCACAGTACTCGATATGGTAAGTCACAGTACTCGATATGGTAAGTCACTATACTCGATATGGTAAGTCACCGTACTCGATATGGTAAGTCACCGTACTCGATATGGTAAGTCACTATACTCGATATGGTAAGTCACCGTACTCGATATGGTAAGTCACCGTACTCGATATGGTAAGTCACTATACTCGATATGGTAAGTCACCGTACTCGATATGGTAAGTCACCGTACTCGATATGGTAAGTCACCGTACTCGATATGGTAAGTCACCGTACTCGATATGGTAAGTCACCGTACTCGATATGGTAAGTCACCGTACTCGATATGGTAAGTCACAGTACTCGATATGGTAAGTCAACGTACTCGATATGGTAAGTCACCGTACTCGATATGGTAAGTCACAGTACTCGATATGGTAAGTCAACGTACTCGATATGGTAAGTCACTATACTCGATATGGTAAGTCACCGTACTCGATATGGTAAGTCACCGTACTCGATATGGTAAGTCACTATACTCGATATGGTAAGTCACCGTACTCGATATGGTAAGTCACCGTACTCGATATGGTAAGTCACTATACTCGATATGGTAAGTCACCGTACTCGATATGGTAAGTCACCGTACTCGATATGGTAAGTCACAGTACTCGATATGGTAAGTCAACGTACTCGATATGGTAAGTCACTATACTCGATATGGTAAGTCACCGTACTCGATATGGTAAGTCACCGTACTCGATATGGTAAGTCACCGTACTCGATATGGTAAGTCACTATACTCGATATTGTAAGTCACCGTACTCGATATGGTAAGTCACTATACTCGATATGGTAAGTCACCGTACTCGATATGGTAAGTCACCGTACTCGATATGGTAAGTCACTATACTCGATATGGTAAGTCACCGTACTCGATATGGTAAGTCACCGTACTCGATATGGTAAGTCACTATACTCGATATGGTAAGTCACCGTACTCGATATGGTAAGTCACCGTACTCGATATGGTAAGTCAACGTACTCGATATGGTAAGTCACTATACTCGATATGGTAAGTCACCGTACTCGATATGGTAAGTCACCGTGCTCGAAATGCTAAGTTATCATACTCGATATGATCTTTACTTCAGACGTACTTCTATCAGTTGACTTATCCACAGATGGGTTGCGCGATTGTCTAGTGGTTAGTGTGCTGGACTATCAGTTGAGAGGTCGCTGGTTCAAATCCCCTAATTATTTTTCGCGAGATATAAGGTAGAATGGGGGAAGATGGACACGTTAAGCAATGTTTCACCTATAATAAAGCTAATTATCAACATAAGAACAATTTTTTTTTAGCTACTCACAGAAACATATCTCTTAATTATTATTTAACATCAAAATAGCCCAGAAAATTATTGATTTTTTATGTGTTACAGTTTAAAGTTGAACCGGTGTGATGTCCATCTTCCCCAGACAACTGAGGTAAGATGGACACTAACTTGGGGAAAGATGGACAGTAGAGTCCACTGTAATACTAGCCTAGCAGATCATGCTTGCTTAATAGTTTTCGCATTGCTCATACTGTTCCATATAGTTTATAATCATTGATAGTTCAACAGTCGTAAATAGTTTTTACAGTCTTCACATGTAAATTGATCTTGCAGTTATTTGGGTAGGGTGGGGAAGATGGACACCGGGGTAAGTAATTTCAGTTCCAAGTAATATTTGTCTTAATTGTGCAACTGAAATTTAGTTTGGACACTAACCCTTATGTAAGGGGAAGATGGACACCAAGCCTACCCGACCAACTTCACAGTCATCAACACAGTATCAAATGAGATGATGCCTTTCAAAAATAGTTCAACACACAGTTGGACTAATGCAATTTCAGAAAACATATCTTTTACTTACCCTACAGATCGAATTTCGGGGCTGTATCCTTACGATTTTTAAGAAGAAAATTACCGCAGTTTAAGCAAAAACACGCTTATACACAATGTCTGTCAATACTCAGTCGAACACGTCACTTCCCTTACGCTGTATGTATTACGCTGTATGTATTATACTTGCACCAGTCTTTTCTGTCCATCTTGCACCTACATAGGTGTTCGACGGACACTTGGAAAAATTTCTGTGTTAGTTCTTTCTTCGTAGTGTCCATCTTACCCCGGTGTCCATCTTCCCCCACCCTACCTTATGCTCCACCTGCATCCCCTAACCAACTCAGCAATAATGAGTACACTGGCCGTACAACACTGTTGGTGAGAAAATGAAGCGGCGAGGTAGAGAACTGGCCACTTGTCCTCATATGCCGATTGCCGAGGCCAAAAAAATTGAATTCTCTAACACTTCATACCCATGGCTGCTTCTCAGATCTATTTCAAGGGCTGCTCTTCTTCGATCCACCATCGGCTGTTTCAGTAGGCTGACTTTCTGGGTACTGGTTTCTGGTTTGAGTTTTTTGGTTTGATATTGGTGTGCCATCGGTTGATGCATTGTGCATTAGATACTTATAGAAAGTTGCTAATTAATTAAAAATAGTAATAATATAATTACTTAAAAATAGTAATAATACATGTGTTTACCTTGCCTTGCCAACTTTGCCATTGTGCATGGCCGTGCTTACCTGTGTTCACCTGTAATCTACCTGTGTAGGTGAAGGCTGGGTTTGCAATGAACGTCGCTTGCATTCTCGTCGTAACCTTTGGCATCCATACCTGGGGTCGTCTGGCATTTGGAACTGACTCCGAATTCTGGCCGAACCCTGACCTCTTCAACTCGACCTCAGTTTTCAACACAACTGCCCTTACGTGGAACTGAATAAGACGATAGAGGAACCGAGAAGCAAGAACAGACACCGGAAGCTCAGACATAAGATCGGGAATGTCAACTTAGCCATCAGAAGCTAAACTATAATCAACAGACCGTTAACATTTATAAGTGTGCAAAAGAATGACGCGTAATTAATTACAAAACAAATGCAATACAAATTAAATTTCGCAATTATATCACGTACAACAGTGCCACTCAAACTGTGGTCCTAGTGAAGGGTTATATCGGGCCGCGGAATAATAACCGTATATAGTCACTATTTTGATCGTACTCAAAATATTAAATTGTATGAAATGTTAAAAAAACATAAAAATGATAACACGGCACAGTGTTCGTAGAAACAAAAACAGTTTTCAGCATGCAACAGTAACAGAGTAAATTCCGTAGTTTTAATAATAATTAGCCTATATATTCGTTTAATATGAAAACCAATTGACACACTGCAACAGGGAACAGAAAAGGGACTACAACCGAACTGAAAATGTCTTTAGAGCGTCATTTTTGGCTGAAAGATTGTGGACTAGATTTTACTGATTGTCGATATTGGATTCTTGGAATAAAATTACGATCGTGCATGGCTCATTTTATCACGATATCTAAATTTTAAGATAACTGTCCTACATTATGTAAGCTTGTGTTGAAAAGCACCGGTTCGCGGTACGACTGGTTCAACAATAACCGGTCCACAGCTTCGAAAAGTTAAAGAAGCACTGCCATACAACATCTTGTAAGTGCACATTGAAGCCAGACAACAAGAACCATTATTATAAACAGACTATGATCGTTTCAACAAAAGTTCATTCAGTAATACAGAATGCCATTGTCACTTCTATAAGAATAATGCCCCGCTTTGTATAGTTCTTGCGGTCTCCCACGTATACATAGGCTACCGTCACCTTGTCTGCCAGACTTTCTGCCACCTTAATTCTCGTTCAGGCCGCCTTTCCGACAATGACGCATCGATATTATTTCTTCAAAGCGCCCCATTGTAAGCGGCTAAGGCATCGTTAACAAACCTCTGTTGTGCGATTTTTAAACGAGTAGGTGGCCCTAATGACTAACTGTATACATGGGGTTCCAGTAAAACCGTTGCTAACTTGTTGTGCTCGTTTCTTCTGATTGTTAAAATTGCTACATGAAAGCAGGCCATCATGAGCAATTTATTCAGAACACCCTTCAACTGTTACATTTGTTAAAATTACCCATTAGGTATCTGCGGGAATATCCGTATTCGCTGGTTTGCCCGTACCCGCTTGTACGGCTCGGGTACGGGTACGAGTCGGATCGGGTAGTAACTTTTAAAACGGGTCGGTTACGGGTACGACTAACGGTCCTATAGCTAAGGGTACGGGCCGGGTAGCAAAATACTCTAGCCTACCCAATGACCTCTAGTACCCATCCGTGAACTTGGCGAACTGACGTTTTTCTATCTGAAATATAGCGTTTGGCTCAAAAGCAAACTATCTCCTTTGGTTTGGATTATAGGTTTAAAATAGGACGATAAAGAAATAGGGGATAAGTGGAAGTGGATTAGATTGGACCCCATCAGATTGATTACCAGCTGCGAAAGAAAATTGTCGGATTGAGATCAAGAGCAACGTCTCTTCTCCCAGCATCTTCACTGTTCACTATTTATATAGCGCCGCACTCAGTTTCAGTATTGGCCGCTGAGAGGCGCTGTGTAGGCTATCCGTTGTCCGTGCTGGTTTTTGCTTCTCGTGTTCAGATGTTCAATAACTTTAAGGCGTTGCTGTAACAATACACGATATACTGCAGCGCACCTGCCTTGACATAACCATCATCTGCCTTGCTGTAATGACTGCCTCTCATTGGTTGAATGCCTGGCTGATGCCCGCAGCTGTATCAGGTTATTTGGGTAAATGAACAATTGAACTGGGTGGGGTAAGATTTGCTGCAAGGTTTAGGCATACTTAATCTTACACTATCACTTGGTTAGTGTTGCGTGAGTCTTCCAAGTGCTCACCGCCAATTCCTCGGCCCTTAAATGTTACAGTAGTGTTGTCTGAAACTGAAAGTCTCCAATTCATTCGTAACAGTTGAGTATGAATCCGGCTGTTATGTGTGATAATGGAGGGTAGTCGAATGTAATAGGCCCAACACGTTTTTCTCTAGCGATGGTATGGCCTGACCCCTGCACATATATCTTTTAATTTATCGGGTGAGGTCATTCACCACCACTGCCAGTTTGTGATGAAGCCACGGGTGGAGTACTACATCCAGGTATGGAATCCATATTCACACAAAACAATATTGAAGAGAGGATCTCAGTATGAGAAAAAGTTAAGAGGTGTGTGCTTTACCATACTACTGGAGAAAAGAGGAGCGGGTTAGAACTAGATGAAGCACAAGATTATCACTGGAAAGGAGGCAGTGCAGTGGGAAAGGTTCTCTGAATTAGCACTAAACAAAGCGGTTCCGGACATAGGTATAAATTGTTTAAGAAACCGAAAGGACCAAAAGGGCAGAAATAGTTTAGTGCAGGAGTTGTGTACTTGTGGAATGGTTTGGATGCTTGGATGGCAGTGATGTCTAAGTGGACACTATGACAGATTTTAAGAAGAAACTGCAAATGATGGGTCTATTAATCATTCCCTGTAAATTTGCTGTGGTAATAATACAGACAACATGACTCAAGATCCACTTTAAACCTTGTTATGGTATGTTATTTCACTGGGGGCAACGCTATAGGTCCAGTTTACAGACCGTGCAAGCCGGAGACTGAAACCTCTTGAATCTAGTCATGATTGTCATGTGAACATGCAAACCTGAATCCTTAGGCGCAGAAAACGCCTAGGCGTACGCTTTTTAACCAATGCATACCTAACAGTGTCAACAAGACAGTCTTCAATATTGAAGAAATAAATTATATCTTCGTCCATTAATTTCCTTTTATTACATTATTAAATATTATAATGTATATATACGCCTACGCATAGATATCAACTGTTATAGTGCTATATATCCATGCTAGGGTAAAAATTTGGTTCAAGATTTCTGCTCCACCTGCGCCCCTAGCAAACTCAGCTATAATGAGTACACTGACCTACACTGTCGGTGGGAAGATGAGACGGCGAGGGAGAGGACTGGCCACCCGCCGTTATATTCCGAGGCTAAGAAAATTAAATCGTTAACACTTCATTCCCATGGATGTCTGAGGGCTAGCTTAAGGGACTGCTGCTCTAATAGTCCCCAAAAGCGACTATCAAAAGAAGCACACCCTGTGTGGTCGTGTGCATTTCTGAACTCTGGAAGGAGGACACCATCGAAATACAGTTGGGTTGTGTTTCACATAAATGCTTCAATTTCACATCAAATGCTACAATTTCACATAAAATGCTACAATTTCACATCAAATGCTACAATTTCACATCAAATGCTACAATTTCACATTCAAATGCTACAATTTCACATCAAATGCTACAATTTCACATCATATTTTCATATAATATTTGTTAATGACCGATGGATGTTTGCATGATCGAAAGAGGTCTCTGCCAGCGTAAACCCGCCGACACTAAAATGTCAACCATCACACTTCCTCGATGGCAGGTGGCGCTTGAGCTTTCATGATCGCAGTTTAATGGTCATTGCATTCTTCCTCTGGGCAAGCAGTTAACAAGAGACTGCTTTTGTCACGAAACAGCTGCAGCACTCACTGTCGTAAATTACAGGGAGAAATCTGTCTGTCTGTCTCTCTTGATCTCTAAATATTTATCTATATCTAATATATATATGCCTGTACATATTTGAGAGAGAAAGAGAGAGAGAGAGAGAGAGAGAGAGAGAGAGAGAGAGAGAGAGAGAGAGAGAGACAGACAGACAGACAGACAGACAGACAGACAGACAGACAGACAGACAGAGACAGACAGACAGACACAGACAGACACAGACAGTCAGACCGACAGACAAACAGACAAACAGACAGACAGAGACAGAGGACTTCCTGCCATTCCTGTTCTCTCTCCTCGCTGTAGAAAGTAAACAAATCAGCATCGATGCATGCCTCCAATTCGCACTGTTTGTAATAATAACAATAATGATAATCTATCGAACATCTATCGAATTCGATTCTGGAGGTATGTATAAATAAAATGATTATAATTGCATATTAAATTTTGTATGGTTTATATATAACTGTATATAAGTATGTATGTGTGTGTATGTATGTATGTATGTATGCGTGTATGGATGTATGTATGCATGCATGCATGCATGCATGTATAAAAGAAAGTAAAGCAAAGCTCTCATATTCCATGTGGAACGTAGGGAAGGCGCTCACTTCCCTTTTGTTGGCCTCTGAGAAGGTAATGACAAAACCCAAGGTCCTAGACATGGGTGGGGGGCATCGCATGACTTACCATTCACTTCCCAGCTGACACTGGCGTGTGTGTCGGCTAACATAAAAGAGTTCTTGAGAAATTCAGCAAAGAATGAAATAAAGAAAACACGTCAACAGCCGTCCTAGACTCCGTCACATAGTTTTCGACGACAGTTTTGGTGAGAAAACTGGACCTGGTTGCCTGTGTACCAGGCGCGACTGGGGTATCGAGAACGCCTGGACCAGGCACACGTTCTGTGAGGAAAGAGAGGAAATTCGCACGTGGAAACTTTCACTAGGCTAAACTAGCTGTTCAACACTGGCTTTAATCTAATCTATAATCAAACGACTTATATAGCACCGTTATCATGTGAATTATTATTCAGTCATAATCCATCACAGAACCAAGTCATGCTTCGCTGGTTATGATATACGTGCCTGCGTGGGCTCGCCTGTGCGAACTGCTCGTGTGTTGACGTCCTTCAGCATAATTTAAAAGCTTCGTAATGACTTCAATATAATTTAGCTTGGCGTGGGCAAACTTTTGTGAGGTATTTAAAGCAGCTACAGTGTCTACATGCACACACACAACACACACACACACACACACACACACACACACAGACACACACACACACACACGCACACACACACACACACACACACACACACACACACACACAACACACACACACACACACACACACACACACACGCACACACACACACACACACACACACACACACACACACACACACACACACACACACACACACACACGCACACACGCACACTTATTTAAATACAGCCATGCATAGTTTTTGCATACATACATATTTGCATACATACGGCCTACCTAGTTATATACATGCATAAATATGCACATACATAAATACATGCAAACAAACAAACATACATACATACATACATACTTCATACATACTGTACATTTCTCCACATCTTCAATAATAATAATAATAATAATAATAATAATAATAATAATAATAATAATAATAATAATAATAATAATAATAATAATAATAATAATAATAATAAGAATAAGAAAAAGAATAAGAATAAGAATAAGAATAATAAGAATACATATATACATAAATACATAAATACATACATACATAAATACATACATACATAATTACATACATGCATACTTCATACACACATTTCTTCACGTCTCAGATTCGCAATGTTTGTAATAATAATAATATATAGGGCCTACAATGTAGGGCTTTTGTAGGCCCTACATACATCCATACTTACATACATACATGCATGCATACATAGGCCTACTATCTCCTATATACTGAATATTCAATATCCCACATATTTCGCTCCTCCCTATTGATCTATTCCTTATTCATACTAGGCCTACCTACCACGGATGACACATTTCTTCCACATATTTTACTCATGCTTCGTCCGATACCGCATGTCACCCACAAATCGCACTGTCATCTCAAAAAAAGTTAACGTCATCTCGCCTGTATAAATATAGCCTACTACTCAGATAAAATGTCTTGCATCACAGTCACTGACGCGTGGTGGCATTCCTATCGCCTTCGGTGCGATTTATACGTTCCGTAGTTTGCGCAAACGCCAACACCAACACGTCTTCGTCTATTGACGCACAAGCCGCCGCCGCCGCCGGGAACGAAGAACAGGTATTGCGCTTACCTGTCGCGGCCCACCCGCGCCCGACCGCCTGCCTCTCCTCACCGTCCAACCATCCATAGCCTGCTGCCGACGTACGGCCTATTATATTCGCCCATGCAATACGGACATGCGCCGTAGCGTTAAGTTCATGCTCGACCTAGCATCAGCGGCGTACAAATGGCGTAGGTTGACAGGCAGCGGCGGACATGTTTGGACTACGTGAGAAAAATACGGAGAAACGACGATTTTCCTTTGCTGGCACAAGTACGTGCTTCGACGAATAGATCGCGTCCACCTTTGCCATCGTCCGCCGAAGGTAAACAACGATTCTTTTGCAGACATTTTCGAAACGTTGGCCATGTACGTCGGCTGAGATTTCCGAACGGGAACGAACAACCAACACGCTATAAACACGATGGCGACTACTCGGGTTGGATTTTCCGAGAGCACGCTGACTGTCGAGAAGAAAGCATGGTTTCTGTGCAAGTTCCTCTGCCAGAGCCTGAACGAGGAGAACTTCGAGAAGGTTCGACTGCACGTGAGTAACTGTAAGGGGGTGAAGACGCGGGTGAAACTGAGTCCGAAGGGCTGGTCGGTCGGTTACAAACCGTCGCATGTCCGCCACTTCAACCAGAAGTTGCCCTACGAGACCTTTCCACTCGACTTCATCGAAGACATCTTCCCAGACGCCCAGTTCATAAACGTCCTGCTCTGCGTCTTCCGTATGCAGAGCGTTCCAGGTCTCGAGTTCGAGATCGTCGCCTACAAGTTCGTCGACAGTCCGACCTGCAAGCAGATCGAGGAAATCTTCCAGGTGCTTGTCGGAAACGCCCGCCCCGACAGACTGGATCGGGGAGGGGCCGGACGACCGGGGCGACTGAACCTGGTTCCGGCGAGGGCTTACCCGATGGGTACCCTCGCCACGGATAAGTGGTCGTCGAGGGAGAGAAGCGGAGGGGCCGATTCGACGGTGGAGGTGAGCGAGGTGGCCTACGGACGTTCCGGGTACACCAGTGCTCTTCCGTATGGTACTATCGTCCCTGGAGATGTGCTGAGGAGGAGGGCCGTGATCGCCAGCGGTGGTGGCTCCGATCGTCACACCATAGCATCGCAGAGCACGGACGATCCCAATGAGGTCAACTCCTACGGTTCTTCGGACGTCGTGACCTACCGCGAGGTGGCCGTCATGGTGAATCTCGACAAGTCGCCTTACACGTTAGACTCGCGGCCTGTGCTCCACTTCCAGCGATCCAGGAGCTACCATTACGACGGAACGTGGATGGCGGACGTCGGATGCCAGGTGTACGCCTCCGAGGAGGGTAAGTCCAGATCCGGCGGCGGCAGCGGCGGTTCAGTAGTAACGGGAGTGGCCAGAGGGTGGGTCCATTCTAACGGGCATTCATCTACTGGGGTGCGTTCAGAGGGGTCTGTGGCCAGTGGACCGTCGTCCACCGATGACCTTGACGAGGCCACCCACCTGTTCAGCAACGGTGTCTCACTGTCCTACTCGAACGTCCGCAACCCGAGGCAGAACAACGTCGCCATCACCTCGATGGATGTCACCGACGGTCGCAGGCGGGCCGCCTCGCCCCTCCACGACGCCGAGGACCTGACGTCGACGGTGCGACGCGTCTACAGCCGGGGGCTCCCCCAAGAACGCGGCCGGACCCCCATCTCCGAGATCGGCATTGGCGGTCGCAGCAGCCGCGGCCAGTCCGAATCGTCGCATCTCCGGCTCCGGTCTCGCTCCGTTGAACCGCTGCACGACGAATTCCGGTACCTGACCGTGTCACGCCCGAGCGGCATCTCCTCTCCTCGGCCTCTGGATGCCGTGTCGACCCGGTCGCAGTCGTCCTACTATCTGGACCCGCGCTTCACGAAGGTCTACGTCCCGCGTAGAAATCAGCACGTGACCTATTCCGTCTATGCACCACCGTCGTCTGCTTATCAGGGCTCCACTTCTTCACGGGTCTACACGGAGAGGGATGTCAGGCGAACTGGAAAGTACTAAGGGATGGTTGTTATACGCTACTGCTGTGCTGCTGTTGAAGTACTGGAAAAGTACTGATGTGCTGGGAGTATACCGGTGTCTAGAGCTTCGCCATTTGGGGGCAGTTGAAGATGCTGAGAAACCGTTTTGTTGACTACGCTACCGCCTTGATATGCAAGCCTCGTGATCGGTGTTTCATGGATTAAATTTTCCGGTGCTACAAATGGCGGTGGAAAAACACGGATCTGATCGGGACTTGGATACGCGTGTCCATCCGTATCGAACACCACACTGGTGTATGATCGGATCTGTTGGAATCGGAAACCCTGGCACAGTAAAATGCGCTGGGTCATGGAACGGTGGTCTGTGACATTTCAGACCTCAAACTCTGACATTGTCTTTCTTCCTACCACTGCTTACACTGCGACACTTTCTTCACAGGAAACCTGTCTGGCAAGTTCACGTCACGCGGTATCACTGATCCAGGGTGCAGTACCTGAGAAAATAGAGACGTCATCATTCCGCGTGTACTATGACATCATCATTCCTCGTGCACTATGACGTCTCACCACAGCTCGGAGTTCAGACACTAACTGCTTATCTTCCAACCAATATTTACGCTATACGTGACCGCTTTTAGACATCTGTTAATGTGTTTAATTCGCCTGTATATAATTATATCTGAATCATTCCGGAAATGCGCTAAGCTATGCTATTGCTTCTGGGAAGCTTTTGAAACGTTTTATTTATTTATCGTTTGCAGTAGAAGCTTTTGCCTTTTCCCAAGGATGCATTTCTTGCCATTGGCACAGGTCGGAAATACCGAAATTTCTGGAAATTTAGCAGTTTTGCAGAATCTGAAATGTTCCAATACAGATCATAAATGTTGCACAATAGAATAGAATTTTTATAGACGCTCTGAAAGTAGCTGTTTCACTCGGTTTACTAATTTTGGGCTAACGAGATTCTTAATTTACGGTTTCAAGTGACGGATCGGTCCAACTGACGGTTCTTGCATGAAGGGCAATTACGAAATGTGTTTACACGATCGTAAAAGTGCCAGTATGTGACAACACCGCTCACCTGGCCATAAAATGACAGGATACTTAGTCGATGAGTATGTAAATTGTTGTATACCAACTAGTGATCTCGATGAGGCTCATACCCGGTGGTTCAGGCCAAGTCCCATTAGGCTGGGATCATTAGGCTGGGATATCAGGTTTGCCTTACGTAAGTTTGAGATGGCCCAACCCCCCAGTCCTTTGGCTGCATAGATTAACTACCCTTAAGAATTCTGTACATTGATAACAGCCACTATACAGCGACATGCTATATACGAACACTCAATCCAAGGAAACACTGCAACCAAACTATTTCCAAAATGTCGGCCTCAAAGCCTGAGGTAATAAATTACGAGACCGACACCAGAAGCCATGAGGTGGAGGCCATACGTCGCAAAGCCAAGGCCGAGGCTGCCAAACTTGGCCTCCGAAACTGGGGCTTGGTAAAACTTAAATATGTACCCTGTACCAATAGCCTTTTTGAGTCAATCAACTGAGTGGTGGCAAATGTTTGTAAAACATGATAGTCATTCTAACGATGTACACATTATCTCTAACTGCATGGGAGGGAATCTCACAAAAGCTATGGATAAGTCAGATTCGAAAGACAACTTCTTCTGTGGTCCTGTCACTGGCTGCATGCAATTTTGTTACGATACTCGATGCCACAAGAAAAACTACACGGGCCGAGTAAAAATGAGCAGTAACTTAAGCTGATTTTGTATCGCACACGATAAACTGTTTTGACTTTCCGGATTTCTGAAGCTGAGCGATGCAAGTTTGTTAGTCTTATACATGTATGCTGGCCTGCAGGTGCTTTGGTTTATGCTATAGCTTGCCAATAACTGGCGAAACATTTGGTTGATGATACGTACACGTTCTGTGCTATTTTGTTAAGCGAACTTATCTTGTATTGTCTTGTTGATATTTAAGTGTCATTTACAGCGCTACCGTGTAACTAAGTGTTTGTAGTAGGCCTAGTAGTGATTACATTGTTTAACGACATCTTTATGGCTACCAGGGCCGTTGACGTCGCCCTCCTGTTTTGAGACTTGGGACTGGCACTACCTGGCACTATTGGCCCTACGGGTAATTGCGCAGTTTTCTTGCTTAAGCAAAATTAACGATATAGGCCTACACATTGTCTCTAACCCCATGGGAAGGAATCTCAAAAAGCAATTAAGTCAGATTCGAAAAGCCAAGAACTTCTTCCATAAATGGTTTGTGTGAAGTAGAGAGTGACATGGGGAATTTCCCCGCGGGAAAACCGCGGTAACCGCGGTAAATCCCGCGGTAATGGGGACAACAATTGCGGTAATACCGCGGTAATGGGGACAACAATTGCGGTAATACCGCGGTAATGGGGTTTACTCTCGCGGTAATACCGCGGTAATGGGGAATGAGCCGGCAAGAAACCCGGGTGTTGTTAAGAACTTGAGAACTGATAAGGAGATTTTCTTATTTCCTGAAGCCTTCTAGTCAGAAATGGTCAAGACTTGGTTAATACAGACTGTCGATAAGATAATTACAGACTAACGCAGTCAGCAATGCAAATAGCTTTGTAAGCTAAAATATGTTATTTTTTACATTTTAATTGGTGTAACTTTTGCGGGGAATGCGATGTCGTCCTGCGGGGATGGGGTGGGGATGGGGACAAACCCTGCGGGGATGGGGCGGGGATGGGGACAAACCCTGCGGGGATGGGGCGGGGATGGGGACAAACCCTGCGGGGATGGGGCGGGGATGGGGAAGACTTACTTGTTGCGGGGCGGGGATGGGGACGAGATTGTCTCCCCATGTCACTCTCTAGTGTGAAGTGCTTCCATAAGCACCAAACGTTTTCCAAGGTTTGAAATTGGCCTATTACAGGCAAAAAATGCATAGGCCTACATAAAAACTGTTTAGAATCTATGGACTGAAATGCAAAGCCAATTTTCACTGTTTTTGTTGTTATTTTCACCAAGTCAACTGCGATTGGTCAATAAGCTTGCACGTCAATTTTTATTGGTCGGTTATTGGCTATTCAGCTGCAATAATTTAATACCAAATCGAGAGCACATTACCACTCACCTGTTATAAAACTATTGCACGAATGCACCACCAAACGGTACAGTAATTTTTAAATACCAGTTAAAGATAAATAATAGTGCATTTTGCAGATAATCGTAAGTTCATAACCATAAGCTCAAGAATAAAGTCCGATTGCCAAGGGACCAGAAAGAGGGTTGTTTTGGTGGGTAATTACCGGTATGTTTCGCTTGAGAGATAGTGCAAGTCTGGAAGGCAGCACAGTGGATGGCAAGATTTTTTGAAAATGTTGAGCACAGGATATATAGTAGGGGCCCACATGTCTACTGTAGAATTCTGAGCCGCTGTTTTTGTGTTGTTAAATCATCGTTAATTTGGCTGCAGACAGAATACTGCTTGAGGTCATGCAGGCCTACTAAAGCAGTTAAAGTAATGCTGCACTCAGTATGTTCATATTGTAATATTATAGGTCTAATAATTAGGCATTTTAATGATAGCATCTGAATTCTATTTAACCTGGAATTATAGTTTTTATTTTTATTTTCAAGGTGCATGGCTAAAGCTACTGCTATTTTAGAAAAAAACTTGGCAACGTACTATGTTTATAGTTTCTGCCGGTCCTATGTTGTCTTGCGCCAAATGAATATATTATTTTATAGCGTCCTCTGGCGCTTTCTTTTGACGGACGCCTAAACAGCCGTGGGCGATATTAGATGACATTTTCGTTCGGTAATTATTATTTATCTGTGTTAGGCAAAATTCTTGTTGGCGTTCTCGTCTTTGTTATCGAAACCATTGTCGTCTATAGCCTAAGGATCTTTCGTACCGTGATAAGTCAGATTTTTTACTGATCTAAAGATGTTAAAATAACCCTGTAACGTTTTTGTGGACCTATTTATCTCAAGGCAACTTGGCTACAGCTGTGAGGCTAAATAAATATAGGCCTGATTAAACACGTGATGCAATGCGCCAGGTTGAATCTGGCTAACAATAGAATAGATAGTTTAACATCTTATGACAACAAAGGCCGTTGATGTCGGCATATAGCCTATATTTTTTGGGGTATAAACGTGTAGTTTAGCGTCGTAAATTATTCGCCCGTTGTAGCATTATTATTTTTCATCAATCCAACTTCTACTTTGGCGCGAATCCTTTTTTATCGATCCAGCTTCCATTAGGCAAGAATTCGGTTAATCAGTCCAGCTTCTATTTAAGCTGGAATTATTTTTCATCAATACAAGAGTTACTATTATGTAATTAAAAATTATTATTATCCATTAATCCAGCTTCTATTTAAGCAGGATTCTTTTCATCTCGCCCACTTCTAGGCCTATTTAAGGAAAAATTATTTTAATCAATCCGACCTCTAGGCCTATTTAACAAGAACTCGTTTCGTCAACCCCAACTTGTTTTCGACCAACACTGAAACCCATGCAATGGTGGATAGGCCTAGCCTAATTTACGACGCTAAACTACACTTTTTTGGTATAGTACAGCTCACCTTATCTCACTATGCTATTTTATATTCCTTCAGTGCGATATGAATATGCAGAAGTTCCCATGTACTCGTTAGCTCGACACTTCTGAAGCTATACCCTAAAGTTAAGCGCAAAGCACAAGCTTATTCACGAGAGCGTTTCTTCAAAATCTCTCAAACTCAAAAATAGGCCTATTATAAATATTATTGTGTGTGTATGATTGCAAGCTCTGTACAGTCATATTTTGGTGGCGCTTTGTTTTTCAGTTTGTACCGGTTATATGCGTTCTTTAAATTATAGGCTAACGTGGTAGATCGAATGGCAAAATCGGTCGCAAATAAAAATCACGGCCGTGAACATGGCCGATGTTCACAGAACATTTGTGTTTACTTAATCCAGTAATACGGCTGCTGATTATTGACTTATCGGCCATTCAGCACTAGGTCGATCCAAAGTACAAATCCCGTAGGCGTTTAAGGTACAGCTTGTCCTACACACACACACACATGCACAGCAAGTGAAGGCTTCACAACTCGGCCTCTGCGGCGTTCTTCCGAGCATTTTTTAAATTTAGTTGTTGTTTTATCATACTAGCAATCCCTATGTTAGCCTAATTGTAATCATAGGTTTATATGGGACCTCTTCAAGAGAAGAGCATTTTTCTAAATTTAGTGCGGTTAAGGTTTATTGTACTAGTTGCCATCACAATGTCCTATTGTTGCGAATAGCTTTCCACTGGAATGGGTAGTTGGGTACATAATGAAAACAGACATAACAATGTCGATGTCATTGTGGGGACTTGAGAGACAACTTCGCTGTGACGGACTTGAAAGGTCTAAAGCGCCGGTTTTAAGCTCATATTATATATATATATATATATATATATATATATATATATATATATATCGGGCTAACACGGGCTAATGCCCCGTATACGGCCCGTTTACGGGGTATACGGCCCGTAGCCTATACGGGTCCTTAAATTTTCTGGCGTAATGTAATGTTTATAATGTAAATCTTCGAAATTCTGAGGGCCGCAAAGCCACGTCAGGGAGAGCAGTTTAGGGCCTATTTATTAACCAGTGCTATGTCAAATCAAGTCCGCAAAAGCCTAGTTTGGTCCGTTTTGGTGCCAGGGCAGAATCCAGGGAGGTCAAGCCGAGGAGACAGCTACAGCTGTGGCAATTGTTTGTCGTGGTCAAATCGTTGCTGGTGGTGGTATCGCCCATTCAAACGGGCAGCGCTGGTGAAGAATCTCACCCGATCAGTTCATTGAAGATTGAGCAGGGTCATTGAGGCCATACGGTCGCTGTAGATTGTAGAAGACCGTACTACGTGTATGGGCCGATATTTACATTTACTAGTTGACGAAAGGGCACATTGCGTCATTTCCCTTCGCAGAAAAGAAGCATTAAAAAGGTTCAACCTACATGTACTTTCTCTGTCTATATGTATATATAATATATATAGGCCCTATATATATGCCTATAATGTATACATATACGCGCACACACGGACTCGATATGCCCTGTTGCGCATGGCAGAACACACGGATAAGGACAGCGTGGAACTTGAATAAAACTTGCACTCAGACAACTTACGTACACTCGGCCTCCAATAGAACGAAGCGTCTAGGCCGAGTCTTAAGAAAGTCGACCGACGATAGGTGTCTACGAATTGAAGGGCCGTATAGACGGGCACGTCGTGACGTCGTGACGAAGGGCAATGTCTTCAAGCAGTGACGTCCTATGACGTTTCATGACGTGACGTCATTGATGTGTGTCTGTCATGGTAGCCGATTGTTTTCAGTGCTTGCCTTGTAAGGAAGACTGAGTGCAAGAGTTCGAAACCGTTACTTTTAGGAACTTCGAGCAAGTCCTTCACTTAGGCCGACAAGTTAGTGTTCAACGCCTTCGATGACGCATTGTCATTATATAGGCTAGGCCTAATGGCACATAGGAAAAAACAATTAAATAATCATAATACAATAATTAAACTAATACATTTTTAACATAATAGCCTATTGCTCCTATATTTACTCAAGTTTTTCGGACGACACAATTTTAACGATTGCGGAAGATGTGGTATGATTTTTTTTCTGTAAAAAATATCCGGGCGTGACATCTGTCACTCTGTGTAGGCCTACAGCTGCTCGCTATATATAGCTATGCCCTAAGGCCTAAGAGGACACTTTCAATGCACACTGCACAGCGTAGCATAATTAAGAGATATGCACAGTGGTTAAATTCAGCAGGACCTCAGATCTGGCACCTTAGATTTGAGATCCGGCACCTAAAAGAGAAGATGTGCTTTTGTCGTAGTACTTGACCATAATGATTCCTGTTTCACATTATCACATAAGTTGTGTTTTCCGAATATCGCCACTCGCCAGCATGGGCGTCCGCAGGAATTTTTCTAGGGGGGCGCAAACTTTTAAATAGTTGTCACAGGGACTAAATATAGGGCGTCGAAAGCAACCGATCAGTCCACCGTCGACGCTCGCACCCATCGGCGCTGGTCACCTCTCGATCATCTGGCGAGGAAAACATGCGAAAAAATTCATAGACATTCGAACATTTGTCAAAAAGCTATTATGATAATTAAATTTTATATGACTGCAATCTGACCTTATTCTTGAAATAACAGTTGCAATCGTCTGGAGACGTTCTATTTTTTATGAAACTTTTACTAAGTTCATGCCAATGCAGCCAATCAACCTATATTATTCTACATATATAATATAATTTATCAGTACTGCATACTTTCCATAGACTATGCTAACTGCAGGTTTACTTGTGGGCAAGCACTGGGTAACGTATTTATGCACAGCCAACGCAAAAGAAAAAAAGTTGGTTAATAATTAACTTGTTATATTTAGCATCATTAGCACGAAACTGAATGTGGAAGTTAAACACAGGCACACTGTCAATTTTGTATTAGGCCTGTAACTCATTGAGCTTATTAGGCCTATATAAAGAAGCTACTGTCATTATTTTATAAGATTAGGACTTATAACAACCAGCTTCCGACTTGGAGTAGAGTTTGCGCAAATATTCCTTTCTCTATATTCCCTCTCTCAAAGTAGGCGTAATACGTGAGCAAACCTACCTTCCCAGTCGAAGGCGGATTCGGTTTCGTTCAGGGACAGCAAGACAACACACGTGAAATGAGTACGGAGACAGACATTATTCAGCGCTCACTTTCAAGAGAACGTAGGCCTACACGTCAAACCACGAAACAAGTATCTTCGACCCTCAACGGCGTAAACGCAGTCGATCCTCATAGTCCTACGAAATTGACCTACTCAGAAGTGCTAGACTTTTCCGTTTCTGTCATACTGCCCGACTGACTCACAAAGCGTAGTATAGTTTAAGTTTAACGACCCGTGCGACAACAAAGATCAATAGATTCGCATTCCTCCTTCATCCAGGGGACTGGTTCCGAAGCGAGCGGGGTAGGGCCTATGTTTAAAAAGTGCAGAACGTGCGTTAGCTGGCATCTAAGGGAAGAATCTGATTACTCAGAGACTGTACGTAGCTCCAGCCAGTGTCAGTTAGGCCCTATATGTTTATGTTGGCCCCTATAGGCTATACATGTACATTTGTGTGTATATATATGTATATATACATATATATATATATATACATATATGTGTATATATATATGTGTATATATATATATATTTACTTAGATATTGCCAAGGCATTTGACAATAGTACCTATAAAAGACTGGCCAAGAAGTTGCAAGCATGTGGGATTAGATACTAGCATGGATTCAAAGCTGGCTATCAGGAAGAAGACAAAAGGTGGGCATAGGTGACAAACATTCTAGCTGGACTGGAGTGCCACAAGGATCAGTGCTTGGGCCATTGCTGTTCGTACTTTTTATTAATGACATAGATGATGGGATTTTATCTAGAATTTCTAAATTTGCAGATGATACCAAACTATGTAGAGCAGTGGGAAATGAAAAAGAAGCGGAGATACTACGGGAAGATCTAAGAATGTTCAGATGGTCACAGGACTGGCAGATGCTCTTTAATGTGGAAAAGTGCTCAGTGATGCATATGGGGAAGAGAAACAGCGAGTTTTCATATGAAATGGGGGTATGGTGTTGAAAGTGAGTGAGGAAGAAAGGGACTTGGGAGTGATTATGCACAAGAGCGCAAAACCCTCAAGGCAATGTGCTGAAGCATCAAAAAGGCTAACTCTACTTTAGGCATGATAAGAAGGACAATAGTCACCCGAGATAAGGATACAATATTGAGGCTATACAAATCACTGGTTAGGCCACAGTTGGAATACTGCATCCAGGTGTGGAGTCCTTACCTGAAACAGGACATGGAAAAGCTGGAGAAGGTGCAAAGAAGAGCTACAAAAATGATTCGGGGCTACAAGGATTTGGGATATGAAGAAAGGTTGAAAAGGTGTGGACTAACAACATTGGAGAGAAGGAGGAGCAGAGGAGACCTAATTGAAGCCTACAAGATTATTACTGGAAAGGAGGCAGTGCAGAGGAGAAGTTTTTTGAATTAGCACCAAACAAGGCAACTCAGGGGGACATAGGTATAAATTATTTAAGAAACCAAAAGGGACATTAGGGCAGAAATGCTTCAGTGCAAGAGTTGTAGATTTGTGGAATAGTTTGGATGATAGTACTGTCTCAGTGGACACTATCACAGCTTTTACGAAGAAGCTAGGAAAATTGGGCTATTAACCATGTTCCAGGTTAATTGCAGTGGTTCTAACACAGACTAAACGTCTTCTGAACCACTTAAAACCCTTGTTATGTTATGTTATGTTATATATAAAGTTCTGACTATGCGGCTTACTGTTATCTCGAAAGTGATCGGCTAAAGACAACAGAAAATAATACGATAACAATTAGCCGATACGATTGAGAGCATTTCGCCGTCTCGGGTTTCAGTAATAATAGTCCCAGGGTTGACAATGTGAATTTCCATATTACCAAGAGAGAACTCTATACGGTAAATTCGAACCGCATTTTAACGGTCGGTACACTACTACCTTACGCTTCCTGTGTTTCTTTTAGATAATTACCTAAAGAATGTAGTGTTTTTCCGATAATCATGTTGAAAATTGTGTTTAATAATCGTAATAACCAACTAATCAAAAATGCTCTGCAAATATGCGCAAAATCCAGGGGGGCGCACATGCGCCCCCTTGCGCCCCCCTGCGGACGCCCATGCTCGCCAGATAAGTTTAGGTTTTACATTTGCAAAATTTTAGAGATCCGCCACTTTGGGGTGAGCAATTCAGTATGGGAATTGTAAAAAATAACTGGGGGGTTTAGACGTTGATTTATGTGCAGTTTGGGTGTGAAATGTAGACTTTATACTATGGGAGCCTAAGAAAGACTACGGGTTGAACCCCCCAACCCCCCGGCAATTCTCACCCTGGAGCAACTTATCCACTGGATGTGCGATAGCCTATAGTGGTTAGCGTGCCGGACTGTCAACCGTGAGGTCGGGGGTTCAAATCCCCGCCAGGGAAGATTGTTTGAGTCGAGATTTCTGCTCCACCTGCGCACCCTAGCCAACTCAGCATGTAGGCCTAATCGTAATGCCGCTCGTTCAGCGCTTATTCAGCGCTCGTGAATAAGCTGGTGCCCTGCGCTTAGCCTTAGAGCAGCGCTTTCGATAATTGGAGTTTACGATTACGATTACAAAATCCGAGATGTCAACAGCGTCCGAAGTCGCGTGAAGGGCTTCAGTTTATTCACAAGCGTTCGGTCAAAACATCGTAAATCAGCTGTAGTCTCTTGTCAGTTATGTTCCGTGCGGTTCTTCAGTTCAGACGAAACATGTTCACGCTCAACCAGTTCCATTGTGTCGACTTATTTCATTGCCTGTTCTCCGCCTGTCTGTATAGGCCTATCTGTCTGTCTCCGTGTCTTTGTATGCAAATGCCGAGTATAGACAGTCAGTTGTAAACACACTTGTTGACCGTGTAGGCCCTATGGCCTAACTGTAAGCAATAAGCCCAAAGCATTTATATGTACGCTACAAATATAATAATAGTGCTCAATAATAGCAATAACAATAGCAACGACGACGACAACAACAGCAGCAACAACAGCAACAACAACCACAGCAGCAGCAACAACAATAACGTAGCCTAGTCAAATGGTTTGATCCAATCCAATCGTAATTTGATAATAAAATAATTATAGGCTAGGCCTACATCTTTAGGTCCTACGAACTGTTTATCTGTAAGAAATTTACATTATGAATGTTTGATGAAATAATAATAGACAACACCTATAGGCCTACGTATTATTACGTATTGGAGAAGAGTTCTAGCTTCGGAATGTGATCGTATGACTCATCGTCTAGCCTTACTGTGGCTTGTAGTGCAAGTCTGAATCGCCCTCGGCGATACAAACCCATCATTGAAACCTATTCATACCCTCGTCAGTCGTCACATGAGCTCAGCTTTGAATTTTTAAAGCACGTGTCAATTGGCAAAGCCATCTTAGAATGCTTTTTAACCCTTATAACAGGCGCTAGCTCAGAGTTCAACAAGTAATCCAAGTCTCGAGATTTTTATACCAGCCGAAAAAGCGAAGTCGCGGAAAACAGCTTATTAGAATAGAATAGAATTTTTTTATTGTAGGACCAATTGCAATTTAACCAAATTTTGGCTAACATGAAAGTTTAAAGTATTTCTCTCTATTTCTGGATTTAGCTATTTAAAAGTCTAGCAGTCAGACGGCTACAGTCGATAGTGTTTAGGTTTGAAGCAGCGAGAGAGGTGTGGGATGAGGGTAGGATTTGTATAAAAGGAAAGTCCAAGTCCCGGAGTTTCGCATGGAGAAGGAAGACTGCAAATGATATGTTTAAGACAATAGTACAAATAACTATGAACCTATACGATAACTTCTATAGTGCCAATTGATTCACTCGCCAAATACCATTCTAAATGCAACTGCTGTAAGGAAACAGAAGCAGACAGAAAGGCACTCAGATGCTAGTACGGAGACAGACACAGACAGGGTCCTAAATACATGCAGGCCTACTGTCCTACACATACATAACATACATGCAAGCATACATACATACCGGGTACACACACATACATACATATACATACAATGAAACAGTGACATGGAGCAACAAATGTAAAGGATACAAGTAAAGCTGTCGCCGAACAGGCTTCAGACACATACAAACATCCGAACAAACAAACAGAAGCCTACAGAGAAAAGGCCAAGACAATTGAGCGTTGGCTACATACCAAGGCCCAGAAGGGATGAACACAATGGCACTGTTTGCCGTAGCAGATTCCTGCGACAACTGAAAATTCCATTAAAACACAATACGTTGCTGCTTTCCAATATTACGCACACACACACACAGATTATATACATAAATGCACGTACTGTACATATTTGCACCCATATTCATGTATATATTTTATACATTATACATGCTCAGCAGTACATGTACCTTGACACGGATATATATGCACCTCTGCTTAACTAATACACGGCATACTGTAGATTATCAAATTAACAATAATAATTTTTGAACCCATAGGATTACATATTTCCCAAGGGTACGATGACGAAATTACGATAGATACAATATTTTATCATATTTTCTTTTTTCTGTATTTCCTGTGCATAGATTAGATAGCCCTTGGATGCATAACATTTTATATGCCCACGTACATATTGCACATATGATCGAATCTTGGCTTCTGTAGCACCATTATTTTTATTATTGATTGGTTTTGTAACTTCTATTGTGACAGTGTCTAATGCACAAGGCATCAACCGATGGTACATGAAAATCTGGTCATAATAAGGTCAATATCCAGAAGATCAGTCTTCTCAGATGGAGGGCCAACAGACTAGGAATGAAAAGCAGAATGAACCAATGCCAGAGGAGTTCCAAAATTTAGCTCCAGCAACAGAAAACCCTCTTGATCAAAAACAGTTCTACACTTTCGTATAACCAGAGAAAGAGAATCAGGTGACCTGGTTGAGTTGCAACTACTATACTGAACTGAAATGACATCCCACGTCAGTTATCTACTGGATAGACTACATCAAAATCCAAAAGTTCAGTGAGAGAGCAGATGGTAAGGTATGATGGATAAGCAACTGGAAAATTTCTAGTACAACTTTAACAAGAAATCCTCAAATGCAGACAAACCCCCAAATCTAATAAAAAAGCCTTTCCCTGGTGCATTGATCCAGTTTGCCTACTAGGATTACCAGTATATTTGCATACTAGGACTAGCATGTAGTTTGCATACTAGGACTAGCAGGTAGTTTGAGTACTAGGATTACAGTATGCTTGCATACTAGGACTACCAGTATGTTTGCATACTAGGACTACCAGTATTTTATCAGGATACACAATATACACATGTAGCATCTTTAGAGGAATGTTTGCTCAGCAATGCCCGCTTGGACTTCCGATATTGACTGAAAAATCAATATCTTCCTCGACTCATTTCCTCCATAGGCTATATTCGTGTCTTCTCCGATTCCCTGCTTATTTTTTTACCAGACCCACCTTGAAATTCGACCTGCAGAACGGTTTTAATCAGTAGCTACCATTAACTGGTGCTTTGGTATAATTAAAATTCGTAGATTGTTTGTAATTCATCTCTTAGGTAAGTATTTTTCAACAAAGGTGCTGCATTCGCTAGCGTACACAGCATTGAAGTTCATTAACAACAAGAAATTGAAATGTAATCAAAATTAATGTTCCCTAGTTTTGCCATTACGCTCTTAGATTTTACGCACACTTCTTACAGTAATAAATTAATTTTATACAGCATAAAAGTAATCAAGTTATTCAGAGAAGAAAAGCACGCGCTCGTGCACGATAAATGCAAACTATTGGGACGGTTAAAAACACGAGACACTAGAGGGCCAATTGTGCATTAAGACGCACTTGCTTGGTTTAGATTACTAACTGTGCCTAAAATTCTCCAGTGCCTAAAATACACAGAAATATCAACTGCACACTCTGCCTCAAATTACCAAATCGTACTCGAGCTGGTGACATTTCACGTATTAGAATGAAATTGTGCGTAGCTGACTTGAGCTAATAATCTCTCAAAAATTCATACTACACTCCAGATTAAGTCAATTTCACACACAACAATGTCAACTGCAGAGTTTGCGTCAGAAAACACACGCTTTTAGGCCCTGACTTGATATTGACTGAAAAAATCAATATCTTCCCCTGACTTGTACTGCACTTGATAATTAAAATTTCCAGTATTAGAATTAAAGTTGAATTTAGCTAATCCCTTAATAATTCATGCTGCACACTACAAAAAACTCCAGATAAATCAAATGCACATCCTGTGTCAGAAAACACTGTCCTAGGCCCTGTAATGATCTACAAATATGGTGTATCATACTATGTAATTCTCTTAAATTTCTCGGCACCACCCAAAGGCCACGCCAGAGAGACCAGCTTATCACCAGCACTATATAAAATCAAGTCCACCAGAGAAGGGTGGTTTGGTCCACTTATGGTAAATCTATTATATATTAATATTATTATTATTATACATTTATTAAGGGCCAGTATCTAATGACCAAGCATCAGTTGATGGCACTGAGCAATTCTGAGTGAAGGACTTGCTCAAAGTCCCTACACATCAGGGCTGTTAAAGGCTTGGTTTTTTGGGTTTTTAAAAAAAAACAAAAAACCGCAAATTTTGGTTTTTTTGTTTTTTACAAATTTCAAAATTATAAATGCCAAAAATGTCGTCTCTTCAACTCTCTTGGCAATTGTTGCATGGTCTTTGTTAACTTCGTTTTATGACATTCTACGGTTCTAGTTAATTTCATTTATATGCATCTGATTAATTTGAACGGTATTATGGCATTTTTATGAGTTTTATGATCCGAAATATGAAAATCTCAAAAATAACCAAAAAACCAAATAAAACCAACTTTTCATTTTGAAAAAAGTTTGGTTTTTTGCACCCCTGCTACACATTAACCGTCTCAAACCTATACTCTCAGAATTACAAGGCAAGCGCTCTAACCAGTTGGGCTAGCTTGTCCCATTGTTGGACAAGTCTTCTCTGCCCCAAGGAGATAAACATCCCTGCCCTCTGCAACAAGTCTCACAGCTCGACAACGATCGAATTAATGAAATTACAAGCGGAATGGACAAAAGTTCTGTGCAGTCATGAAAAGAACCCTAATATTGGTAAGAACTGTACATCTAAGAATGTGCTAATGCCAAACGCCTACACTCTATATACATGCATAGATACTCAATATACAAGTGTACAGTTTATACAAGTACCTTATATATACACACATATGCCTGGGCTATTATCTGCTAATACTGTATATTAAGTGTATCAGCAAGTTACGTACATGTGTCATATATGCAATATATTATTTATACTCATGTAAATATATATATATGCATGTACATACACATATTTATATAATTACATATTATATACATATGTGACGTCAGCCGAGAGAAGGGACCACTTGTTGGGAATGGACTTATTGCCAGTTTCCATAAGCTTATACCAACAGAAAATCAGGGTACACATTTCAGAATGTTTGGCCTAAAATTTATGAACTTCTGAGAGAAAATATAAACTATCATTTGGCGGGAAATCACCTATAAATATTAAACTGTCTTTACCCAATGCGTTAATACCAGATTTTTGGCCTTAGTACATCATGTGGAGTAATATAGGTCGCTACACAGCGATTATTAGCTTCAGGTGCAGTAATTAGATGCAAAAATCAATAATCACGATATTATGAAAAACCCATTTTCAGGCTGATCTAGAACCCGACAAATGGTCCCTTCTCTCGGCCGACGTTACATATATATATATATATTATATGTATGTATATTATTATATGTACGTGTTCATAGATAAATTGCTACTGCTCTCAATGCATTTGTACATACTAAATCATACCATTATAATGGTGAGTGTGTGTGTGTGATATCTCTGAAACAAATGTGCACAACCATGCAGGGGTCGGTGCACACAAGTGCACAACAGATGTTCATATGTCCATTCTTTCCTGAAACCAGTCTTTAAGTTCAACAAGAAGCAGTCACGCAACTGTTTGTTTGCTTTTACTCCACGGAATACACTGTCATTAAACGGGTGATCATCAGTTTCGTCTTCAACTTTGTTATCGTCGTTAACGAGTTCCAAAAGTGTCCTTTTTGAAACCATCAGGGCCTTCTGGACAAACCAGTTCTACAAGATTACAACATATCAAATGTAAGGTAAATGTCGAATTTACAACTCATCTATTTCACATGTTTGCTTGCCATAAACAGAGTTCTGGCTTCCCTGACCGATTCGGCTTTCGAAGATTAAGACTTTTGACCATGATTTCACTTGAACCAAACATCGATTGATGCTTTAAGCATTACGACAACAGTGCTAGAGAAGTTATTAGATTAGACTAGATATGCTGTGGCAAGACGCTATTTATTGTGTTTCAAACAGTAGAATTCAGAGGCATCGTATTTTAATCTAAGGTATGGTGCTTTAAATTAAGGTATCGTCCTTTCATTTAAATTATGGTACTTTCATTTAAGGTATCGCACTTTCATTTAAGAAATGGTCCTTTCATTTAAGGTATGGTCCTTTTATTTACGGTCTGGTACTTTCATTTAAGGGAGTTTTGGCAGATATCCCATACTGTAGAAATTTACCATCAACAGTTTATTGTGGTCACTACCTGAATGCTTGTGCTACCTGAACACTTGTACCAGAAGACCAGTTGAAACTGTGAAACTTCAAAAGCTTAAACTTGATTAGTTACTTGCTAATAAACTTGATTAATGATTATGGTAGTTACCTGTCAAATGAGGTGAACGTCAGCAGTTTTGCGAATGAATTACGTCATCGACTGAAGATCTTCAGGTGATTTCCTGAAAAAATTACAACCATGTTTGTGATTGTGAAGTTGAAGGTCTTGCACATCTTTGAGGCAAACTAAAACGTTTCCCGCTTTTCAATCTGTAACACCTAAGAGGCTTCACTCATCCCCTTTGGTGCCTCACCACACATGAACATAGTTTCTGTCTAACAATGACTTACCCATAATAGCATTTCTGTGTGACCTTGCGCATGTTAAAAATGTTTGTAATAATACTAAAAGATCTGCAACAATTGAGTAAATTATTGCCTGTAATAGCAGCATACATCATTGTCTGTAATAACAGTGCAAATCACCTCTAAAACTAAATCCATTGTTATGTAATGCTGTGATTAGCAATAAGCATTAGTAATTTCATTATAATTGTTGAGCAAATCAATCTTAATGAAGCAATGCATGTACAAAGCTCCCAAACCTTCTGGAAAATTTGTGAAGAAATATGAACAAGCAGAGTTAAAAATAAAACTTTGTGCTAAATAAATACTTGGCAGCAGCTACAATTACAAACAAGACGTACTTTGATTTCGTGACTGGTGGCTTGAGATAGTCGTCATGAGCCAGTGTTATCACATCTGGACGATCGTCCTTCTTGTACGTTAGACATCGTCGGATGAAGTTCTACAATGCACACACAATACAGAAAGTAAAGGTAGAGTGAACAAGAGTCTGAAAGAGAAGGTAAATGTAAAGTATTTACTACTATAGTTAACAAAGTGAAGGCAATGGTAAAGTTAACAAAGGTCAGAAAGTTAAGGTAATGGTAAAGTTAACAGTAACAAAAGTGAAGGTAATTGTAAAGTAAACCAGGTAACAAAGTTAAGGCAAAGTTCAAAAAGGTAACAAAGTGAAGGTAAAGGTAAAAAGTTCACAATGGTAATAAAGTGAAGGCAAAAGCAAAGTGAACAAATGTATGAAGTGACCAAATAGCTACAGTGAACACACTTGTTTGCACGCCTTTACAGAATTCACACCTCAACGGGAAGTCCTTGTAAGTGACTCAGAGGGATCTTAATTCTGATGGGTGAACATGTTCAAATGTTGGGTTGTCAGTGGGGAAGTATCGCAAGTGGATCAACCTGTTCATTACAGACTGGAGTCTACGGTTTTCCTGCAGTCCGGCAAACCCTCACCATGCTGTACCTTAAGCTGGTACAAGACAATGTAAAAATCCCTAGCAAAAAGCCCAGCTGAATTTCCAGACTAACACAAAACTGGTGAACCAACCTTTGCTTCGCTCGATACAACCGGTTTGTTGGGAAATTGAACGTCAGTTGCTTTCAGAATTGTGTTCTCCTCAAGAATGGCAGCTTGCGAAAGATTGTGACCAAACGGCTGAAGAAAGAGAAAACCACCACCATGTAGCAAGTAATTTCATATACCAAGTCACGTCATATACCCTGTAGTTTCATATACCACATCATTTCATAAACCATGTAATTTCATATACCATGTCAACTCATATACCATTTTATGTCACATACCATGTCATTTCATATATCAAGTCATGTCATATACCAGGTCATTTCATATACCATGTCAAGTCATATGCCAAATATGGCATATATACCAAGTCAAGTCATACACCACGTCATGTCATATATCAAGTCATGTTATATATACCATGATCATAAGAACATAAATCTAACTATTAAAGACATATGTTTAATGCAAGCAAAACTGGACAGCAACATGTAACGTCAGTCACAGTTGGACAATGCCAATATCACGTGACACGTAGGATGGAACCACGTCACTACATGAAGCATGGCTCTGATGGTAAGAGATGGCTACATACCTTCTTGCCATAGAGACACTGGTAGAAGATGATTCCCACAGACCACACATCGACCTTGGACGAGATTTTTGGCGGTTCCTTTCCAACCACAAAGCATTCCGGTGGAAGGTACCTGCAATGGAAGAAATATCAGAAATAAAGCATCTGTATAACAACACCCTTAAGAAGCAGTCACAGTCCTTCTATATGTATGCGATGGCGATTGAATAATAATTACAGTACTTACCAGTAAGTACCAGCACCCTGTGATGTCAAGTCCATGCCAGACTCCGGACTGTAGTTATCATCATCCATGACTTTGCTCAGACCAAAGTCGGTGATTTTGATCTCTCCGCTCACGGAGCCACTGTGTAGGATGTCCCCTGCAAAAACATCATAGGTCATTGAATGAAATGTAAACATTTTTATAGCACTTTTCTGAAGTACCTATGCAAAGCAATCCTCGCCAGCCTGGTACACGAGTTAAGAGTTAATTTACGATATTATGTTCAACTTTACGTAAACAATGCTTAAAGAGCTGGAAAGCTCACAACTGGGGCTCTTATACACACACAGAACCTGAGTAACACAGTAATAGTGCATGCAAAGGCACTGGATTTATAGCTTCAGCACTGCTGCCATTGAAAGGATAATTTGTAGGTGCATTCATTCACATTAAATAAAACGCTGTCACAGCGTTTGTTCGATATCAGTGAAGCATACAGGTGGGACATCTTGATAGGCTCGTTTGAGTTTCTCCTCCCTACTAGACCTTACACAAAATAGTATTAAGCATAAATATCATAGAACTGTACTCTAACAATACAATTTACATAAACATCTATATAATCATCTGTATGTCAGTTACAACAAAACAGTAATTTACTCTAATATGCCAACTCATCTGGCTTTACTTAAAATCAAGCATACACAAAACTGTATTATAACGAGACTTAGATTTCTAAAATATGGTGTCCATGTGATAACAGCACTTTATCAGAAGTGTATTATAAAATCTAAACAAGTTATGCTGAAGCTCTAGTGTACTTCATAGAAAGTGAACCCTTGAAAATAAGCAACAAGTTAGAGAGTGCACAAGAAAACAGCTGGAATGAACCATCTTACCTCTCGACATTCCTCCATTGCCAAGTAAAATGTTTCCTATAATAATGAAAACAGGCCAGTCTGCAATAACTTTCACAACAACATTATGAATCCATCTAGATAAAAAAAGAACCTATCAAAGTTTTGACTATATCATGATATGTGGGGTTAAACCAGGATTTAAAGAATGGGGAAAATCAAGGTAGAATCTGGTGTAATAAAAAAAATCAGAAAAACATCAGTTTCCCAAGTTCAGAAATTCTGCCATGTTCAGTTCCTACATCATGGCCCTCAGCCAGTATTTACATTCAAAATGCATCAGATAGATAGCCACATTTCAGCACCTTAAAACGACTTTTGATTAATGCCTTGGACTTTCTCGACAGCTGCAGCTCAAGTTCCTCAGTTTGTCCGTTCCACAGTTTCGCAAGCACCTGAAAGTCTATTATACGACAGGAATGTCACTGTTTTGGGCCAGAAGTGCCACTGATGAGTTCTTTTCTTGAAGTGGTGCTATATAAATGTCAGATTACAATTACAATTACTTTATGATAGCAAAGCCATAAAAGAAGTTACTGAATTCGAGAGCTGACCTGGTTTGAGATCATAGTGAATGACGGGCGGTTTGATTTCGTTCAGGTACTTCAGGGCGTTTACTGTCTGGATGATGATCGACCTGGCTTCCTTTTCCGCAAGGAGTTTGTTCTGCTTCAAGTAGAAGTCAAGGTCGTTTCCCTCGCAGTATTCCATAACCGTGCAGAACCTAGATGGAAAATATCAGAACCAGTCTATAGTAACATCCCAGTTCAACATACATGCATAGTCTATTTTAAGATTTGGCTGTATTTAGATCATATACATGTATGTATATTGTATACACAAATCTAATGTATACATATATACATCTGTATGTGTTTATGTATGTTTGTATATACGGAAATATGCCTTCTAAGTATTCTCAAAGATACAGTAACTGAGATGGTTAGAGCACTCGCTTTCGTTTAATTCAAAAAATCCATTTGACATAACGCAACTCCCCTGAGACAGCTACCTGTCTATAGTACCATGAGCAAGTTCTTCACTCACAGTAGCTCAGCACCATCAGTGGATGCTCGGTCATTAGATAGTGGTGGTTGATAAATGTATAATAATCATAATACGATGCTATGCCAGAATTGGAGACATAACTGTTCCAGATGCCCAATTTTCTATCTCTTGACGATTTTATCACCCGAGGATCATAAAAAATTGTTACAAATAATAATAACAATAATAATGAAACAATAAATAGGGCAAACTGGTGCAAACTGCAAAGCAAGATCGAAATTAGTATTTAAAAACACACGTTATCTCTTGATAAGCCAGAACAAAACGAAGAAAACAAGTCAGACGGGAGTCTTACGAGTTGTTGTCGATTTCAAAGACGTCATAGAGATGTACAATTCGAGGATGATCCAACTGCTTGTGAATGTTGTATTCTCTGAGAGCGTGCCTAGACAATTGCAGTTCAAAGAAAATCGTGACACTCATTTAAATCACCAATGACATACCATTATTAAAGAACATTACAAGTAAATGAAGAACTAATAACCAGAACTATAACCATACCTAACCTTACCTCTTCACAGACCTTAATAAAATGACACAGTACTTTAACCAATTGGTTAGAGCACAGCTCTTTAACCTTGTAACATGCAGAGAGTACTGGATTCAAGCCTCTCCAAAATGCTTACTGTGCAGGGAAACTTGAGCAAGTCCTTCACTCACAATTGCACCATCATCATCATTTGGTCTAAAACTGTGTTCATAAGATGTCTGATGCTTAAGTACACTGCAATAATTAATAAAGAATAATATAATTATATAGCTAACAGTGTTATTAATTTTTTTTAAATTTAATTTGGCATACAGTTTACAGGATGGTGGTTACAATGACTGTTTCCATTACAATTACAATCTCAGTGACAATAGACTGTGGCTAACCTGATTAAATAATAACAATAATTACTTGAACAATGCTATGCTTACTTAATGTAATTTGCTTTCTTGTCATCCTTCCAGTCTTTGTTTAGTTGGTGGATTTTACAGGCGGCATATCTTTGGTCTTTCAGATCAAAGCCCTAGACATAACAACACAGCAAAACAACCCAACAGTGAAAAATGCTCTAACAGCCCAAAGAATGACTGATCAGCTGAGCAATCAAATAGCAATCAGTCAATCAATATTTCAATCATTTAGAATAAAACACAAACCAAACTACTCAAGCGCTGAATCCAGCTAAAAGCGAAATGATCAACCAATTTCAAATTAAGAAATCAAGCATCATGTAAATCAGTTACAATCAATAACCCCAAAACCAATCAACAAATCAAAAGCTGACTAAATAAAGACCAATCAATCAAAATCAAAGAGAATTCAAGCAGCAAGGACAAGGTCAAGTATGGTCATTTCAAGTAAGATAAGGTCAAGTACAGTAATAAAAGTGCAGAATAAAAAAATCGTCCGACCTTGTGCACTTCACTGAAACCTCCTTTGCCAAGCAGACTGAGCAGAAGATAACGATCGTTCAGAATCTGATGGTTGTTGAACCTAAACACATCAGTGAATCCATGTTAGCAAGCAGCAACTATATGCAACACACTTAGAAGGCACCACATAAGTGCTCTCCTAAAAGCGCAATTGTGAGGTCACTGAGGTTCAGGGTTGTGGCACCCTGAGGTCGGCTGCCCATAGACTCCCGACTGTCCCTCATGTGCATACTGCTATGTAGTCCAAGCAATCTAGCTCAAATATACGTTGAACCTGAATTGCTTCAGAAGCTTTTTAAACGGTTTCCTGCTCAGTTTCCGTTGCTGAATAACATATCCAAAATCCCACAAAATCCGACCACGGGTCACCCCAAAAAATGCATTTATCCAAGATGGCGGCCAATAATGGCGCTAACACAGAAAACAGTATATAGCAGGTCATAGGTAAGCTACAATGACAAATGAAGTATCAAACTTAACATTATCAAGGTCAAGGAATCGATTTATCATAGTTGCAATAGTGTCGAATGTTACTATCCAAGATGGCGGCCAAAATTGGCGCCAAAACACAAAATATGTATAAATCAGGTCAGAGGTAAGCTACAATAACAAATAAAGTGTCGAATATAATATTTTCAAGGTCAAGAAATCGATTTATCGTAGTGGCATTAGTATCGGAATGTTACTATCCAAGATGGCGGCCAATATGGCCGCCAAAACAGAAAAATATGCATATATCAGGTCATAGGTTAGCTACAATAACAAATGAAGCATCATATGTAACATTATCAAGGTCAAGGAATCGAATTATCACAGTGTCAATAGAGTTCGAATGTTACTATCCAAGATGGCGGCCAAAATGGCCGACAAAGTAGAAAAATATGTATCTATCAGGTCAGAGGTAAGCTACAATAGCAAATGAAGAGTCGAATATAATATTTTCAAGTTCAAGAAATCGATTTATCGTAGTGGCAATAGTGTCGGAATGTTCCTATTCCAAGGTTGCGGCCAATATGGCCGCCAACACACAAAAGATGTATATCCTCAGCCTTTGGAACTGCTCTTCGGAACCATCATCTTCTCAACGACACTGACGAAAACTTTAAGCGGACTGTCTCTGAGCTATTTAACTCCTACGAGGCTGTGATGACTGAGCCACTAGATACATTTCTCCCAGCACTCTCAGTCAAGATGCGTCACTACCCCTCTAGCCGTGATTTAATGCTGAACCCTTAGGCGTCAAGCCCGGCACCTGAAGAGGGTTAACAGACGAACGCGATCTCCGAAAGATCAAACCATGCACCTGGATCCTCTTCGTCCGAAACATGCCAGCTTACTAACGGAGCAGAAATACTGGGAGGCCATCATCGGCCGACGATCGGGTGAGCCAAAAAGCTGTGGACTATCTTCAATGACCTTCGTGGCCGACGGTCGGATAGCCAAAGGTCACAGACTCCGCCACCTTTTACAGCCGACGTGTTTCTGAAGAAACTAGCATCAAAGATTTATTCCATCAGTCAGGCAATCTCCTCTGCTTCTCCGCCGAACTATCCGTCTACAAACTGTCGCCTTTCTACTCTTTGCGAGGTCACGAGTGCTGAGCTACGAGTGTTCATTTTAACCTTCGGCCCAAAAACCTTGCGATCTCGATCCTGTACCCAGTCTTGAAGCTGGATGGGCTGGATTCAAGTGATTAAGCAAATTACCGCCTGATTGCAAATGTGACATTTCTTTCTAAAGTTCTAGAATGTATTGTGTCTATTGTTTATCTATATATAAATGGTTTCCTGCCTCCCAGTAGTGTGGTTTTAGGAAGAATCACTCTATGGAGACCCTACTAGACCGCCTCCTGTCTGACCTCTATGGCGCCATGGATTTCGGACAGATCTATCTCTCTCTCTCTTGACCATCTTCGATGTCAGTCAGCTCAGCTTTTGACTCTCTTGACCATCATATACTCCTGCAACGCCTTTCTGCTTCTTTTGGGCTGACAGACAAACTGCTAGAGTGGTTTCTCTCCTTCCTGTCAGAGCGCACTAATTGTATAGTCTCTGGCTCCTCTAGGTCCAGCTGGGTTCTTGCCCCTTTTGGTGTTCCATAGGTTTGGTGCTAGGACCATTACTTTATGTTATCTGAACGTCTGGTATTGGGGTCTTGCTGGCGTCATGTGGGCTTCTGCACCAGCTATATGATGGTGATGTGCAGACCTACACCCGTTGCAGCCCCGATTGCGTGGTGGATTGCCGTCCAGCAGATGTGCCAAGCTATGGATGCCCTTTCCACTTGGTTAGATTGTCTCACTGCAGTTTGATTCTGGTGGGTCTGCGACGGAGCCACTTGGACTAATTGGGCGCCTTGACCGGTTCCTCCGCTCAGCTGCTCGTCTTACAGGGTCTTTCCCAAATAAGCTCCTGGTTCTGTATTATATGTTGGATGTGTTGTACTGGCTCTCTATCCAACAACACATCTCCAACAGGGTTGCTGTTTTGGTCTGGCGGTGCATACTTGGCTATGCCTCGGTCTACCTGCGTGATCTTTTTTTGGTCCGCTCTGGGATAGCCTACAGCTGACCGTCAAGTCTTCCTATCTTCTACTGGGGAGAACTCTTAGTCCCTCATGCTCGCTCCTCAATTAGGCAGCACCGTGTCTGCTCAGTGGTTGGACCTTCCATTTGGAATGGTCTCCCATTAGAGATTCGTCTACCGCCTAGGGGTAGTGCGATTCCGTTTAATAAGTTGCTAAAGTCTAATTATTAGTGCCGCAGCTGGGCTGGGAGCGCCTCTAAGTAGCTCTCTTGAAGGGGCGCAAAATCAAATTCCTTAAATAAATGAATAAATAGGTAAGCCACAATAACAAATGAAGTGGCAATAGTGCAAGAATGCTACAATCCAAGAAATCATAAAAGGATCTTCAAAATCAAAGCTTTATAGGATGTGCTTCTTCTGCTGTTGTGAGCGCTACAAATAGCTTTCAAGAAATATACATATTTTTGTGTGTTGGCGGCCATGTTGGCCGCTACCTTGGATAGTAACATTCCGACACTATTGCCACTACGATAAATCGATTTCTTGAACTTGAAAATATTATATTCGACTCTTCATTTGTTATTGTAGCTTACCTCTGACCTGATATATACATATTTTTCTGTTTTGGCGGCCATATTGGCCGCCATCTTGGATAGTAACATTCCGACACTATTGACACTGTGATAATTCGATTCCTTGACCTTGATAATGTTAAATTTGACACTTCATTTGTTATTGTAGCTAACCTATGACCTGATATATGCATATTTTTCTGTTTTGGCGGCCATATTGGCCGCCATCTTGGATAGTAACATTCCGATACTAATGCCACTACGATAAATCGATTTCTTGACCTTGAAAATATTATATTCGACACTTCATTTGTTATTGTAGCTTACCTCTGACCTGATTTATACATATTTTGTGTTTTGGCGCCAATTTTGGCCGCCATCTTGGATAGTAACATTCCGACACTATTGCAACTATGATAAATCGATTCCTTGACCTTGATAATGTTAAGTTTGATACTTCATTTGTCATTGTAGCTTACCTATGACCTGCTATATACTGTTTTCTGTGTTGGCGCCATTATTGGCCGCCATCTTGGATAAAATGCACTTTTTGGGGGTGACCCCGTGGTCGGATTTTGTGGGATTTTGGATATGTTATTCAGCAACGGAAACTGAGCAGGAAACCGTTTAAAAAGCTTCTGAAGCAATTTTGCCCAGGTCTAACTGTATATTGCCTGGACTAATGGCTAGTCTAGAAGCTTTGAAATTGGCCTTTCTAGAGAGCTGTGGCTCAAGCTCCTCGGTTTTGCAAGCACCTGAGTTTGTACTATTTGACTGGATCGGGTTGGGAGCACATTGATGAGTTTTTAGGTGGCGCTTTAAGAAAGTCAGATTACAATTACAATAAAAAGGCTCTTCACAAATAGACAGATACATAAATATATTTATAATAAACAAAATAAAGAGCATCTGAGGCATGATGAAATAGCTTTTTTTATTGTTCTGCAAATTTTAAATGCTCAAAAGCAACAGATTTCTGAAAGGGGATAAGAAGAGCTGGGGTTAACCCTAGGGCTACCAAGCTTTTGTAACACGGACTACCAAGGGGGTGGTTACCACCCCCCCCCCGGATTTCGTGTTTGGTTTTACATATCATAACTTGTAATATAGCATTGGATTCAGCATTCATTTCTGCACAGAATGGTATATTTAGTTGTACATTATGTGAATGCACCTCGAAATTACATCACTTTTAACAACGGAACCCATTAATTAGCAATATTGTATATTATTGCGTACATTTTGTACTTTTTGGATAAACAAATATAAGATTATGTGTGTTTTGAAACTAATCTATGTATAAAAGATACACAAAATCATCCCTACACATGTTTATATAGTATAAATGTACATCCATACATATATATCCATACATATATATCGGTTTTACGTTATAACGCTGTATTCAGCCATTTTCACACAGATTACGCGTATTATTATTTATGTTGATCACTTCCGGTATTCAAAAGACAAAGATGAAGGTATGCAAATGAAGCCCTTCATTCCCTCTAAAGAATGGTATCTTTGTTTCTCTTCCAGGAAGACAAATGAATACGCTACAGACAAAAACTAAGGGGGGAGTCCTTCCATTCAGCCATTTTTCACGCATATTACGCGTATTATAATTTATTTTGAGCACTTCCGGTTGTCTCAGGTCAACTCAGTGACCATAGAAATGTAGCCCCACATTCCCTCTATAGAATGGTATAATTTGTGTCTCTTAATATTAAATGACGGATAAGATATAGTCGAAAATCTGGGGGTGGTATCCACCCCCCCTGGTACCTCGGGTATATTGGGTATAACTTTTGAACGGTGTGAGATATCATCTCACATTTTACCTCAAAGCGTGTGTAAATGAACCCCCTACAGCTACCTAAAAGGTCAAATTTTTATTCCATACGGAAAAAGTTTGAGATGAAAAAAACCTAGGGGGGGCAACCACCCCCCTTGGTAGCCCGAGGGTTAAACCCCCAACCCTAACAACCAAAACACTGGAGTCAGGATGTTAGACCTAGTTTTCACTGACCTCGACGTGTCTTCGCTGTGTATTCTCTTCAGTTCCCTGATATGTATGTTCCGTTCCTGTTCCAGTTTCTCCAGTTCCAACTGAAGATCGGAGTCTTCCTTCTTGAGGGCGGCCTGTCGCAACTTCATTATCTCATCCTGCTCATAATACTCCGCCACGGTCAGCCTAAAATTCAGGTAAGACATATGCAAATTACATAATGTAAACAAAGGAAAAATAAGGTAGTTAATAATTAATGTCTGGTGAAGTAAGACAATGAAAGGCAAGGAATTTAGTCAAAGGAAAGCAAGGAAAATTTAAACTTACATCAAGTAAAGGTAATAAAAGGTAAGTCAGATAAAGGAAGGCAAGGTAATGTAAATTATAAGTTTACATCATGTGAAAAGAGGTCATGAAGAGCAGTCAGTTTGGTAAATGAATGTAAAGTAACACAGAACCGAGCTTTTTCTGTGGCAGGCCCAATGATCTAGAATTGTCTTCCTCTAGAGCTGTGTCCATATCCTGGGAGTCTGCCTGAAACTTTCCTTAATAAACTCAAAACTGTTCTTTTTGGAAGCATTGGAGTCGGGAGTGCCTCTGAGTAGTTTCCTTGAAGGGGTGCTATATAAATTCCCGAATGAATGAATGAATGAAAAAATTAGGTAATAAAAAGATAGCTATGGCAATGTAAGGAAATAAAGTGAATATAGGTAAATTAGTCAAGATAAAGTATGGCAAATTAACGCCAAAAATGAAGGTCAAGCAAGAACAGTAAATCAATCATTATATGCAAATGATGCCAACAGCATAGTCCTCCTCAAGTTGATACAATTTTTAGTTGAAGCAGACAGCTGTTAAATCCTAAGCAAGCAATGATTTCCTTGGAAAGTGCTCATGCTGCTTCATGGGGAGTTGTGACACACAACAAACAATGAATATGTTAATAATAATAAATTGATTAAATCTGAATACATCAAGCCATGATATTTCAGTCTGTGACAATACAAATGCAACATGGCAGTCTATTCAGTAGCGCATTGGTCTGCACTCCAACAATTGCGACTCTGTGCCATCTAAGTGGACTCCATGTGACAATGACCCTGAAAGAGTAGTTCACACATACCTGTCTCCCACTTCAGATGTACTGACATGTGTGTACTATGTGCAACATAAATAAAAACTAGAATTTCTCCAGTAAACTTAATTCAAGAAAGGTTCAGACTTACGAAGACAGACCTTGCATTCTTAATTAAGTGCAATTAATCATCATCATCATCATCATCAGTTCCTGATGCCAGCCATTTGGCGGCGATGGGTACGAATAAATTATCTCCATTGTCCTTGGTCATTTGTCAAGTCCCCTTAGTGTTAGTCCAAGTGATATTATGTCCTAAAATTGCACAATTAAGAGTCGCAAGAACTGAGCTGGCAACTAACGGTTTGTCGGCAGGTCTAAGAAATCCGTCGTTTTCTTTGGCGTTCTTTGTTCCCTTGGCACTGGTGGAAGGAGCGGATGTAGGTTTTCGTTTTCCAAGCACACGTCGCTGTTTTTCCATTTCTTCCCTTTCTTGTCCTATCCTCTCCTGCTGCCTACACATCATCCATTATTATTATCATTACTGGTATATACTGAATGGATGCTTAACTTTTACCGAAGATAAAAGCAATAAGAAATATAGATCTACTTAATTAATATATATATATATTTATTTAATGGGATGTTCAGGGATCACATTCTGTGAACTTTTCGCAGATTTTACTAATTTTAATATCGTAAAGGTGAGAGGCTGGCATACTGTTATAGCTCAGTCCAGAATCTTTGCCTATGTTGGTCCCACCAGCTGGAATCACCTTCTCGAGAGCTGTGGCTCTAACTCCTCAGTCTGTTGCTTCCCCAGTTTCGCAAACATCTTAAGTAATTTAACTGGTTCAGGTCGGAAGTGCCACTAATGAGTTTTTCCCTGAAGTGGCATTTTATAAATGTCAGATCATAATTACAGTTATCGATAGGCTCTTGATCATCGTGCCAGTAAAACAATCCATGCCCTAAAAAACTGTAGTAACTGCCAATAATCAACAAAAACATAGAAATAACTCCATGAGTGCCTCTGATTGGTGTGCACTGCGAGAGGCGCTATATTAAATGATAGATACAATACAATGAAATGATCACTGTTGCAGAAAGTCAACCGTCAAACACGTGCATATGTATTTAGCCAGTCTTTCCTTTTGTAGTCATTTACTATGTTGTTAAATACCGTAATTACTTAGGTGGCCTTATCTAGCGGGACTATTTTCCCTTCTGGGTCTCCTTTTCTTTGCTAATGATGGAAAATAATCAAGCTATTATTGAGCTACTTACCTAATAATGAAAACAATCATGTTACTTCTGTTTTTGCTTTCAGTGGCTTCAAGGAAAAAGAATTGACTGATTGATTGATTGATATATCACTGTTAAGGACATCTTGACATGAGGCTACATAAAAGTCAAGTGGTTAACAAACTGAACTGTCAGACAACAGGTCAGAGGTTCATGTCCAGGTCAGAGGTTCATGTCCAGGTCAGAGGTTCATGTCCGTTCAAGGGCTGACCTGTACCCACAGTGAACTCAGCGACATTGGCTGCGACAAAGGACACAGATGAGATCGTACAATGTCAGTGGGAAGATCACGCAGCAAGGGAGAAGATTGGCCACTCGCCCTCACATGCCAAGGTTAACAAAATGAAATTGCTTGCCCTTCATATCATGGCCTTGACCCAGGTCCTCAGGGTTTAAGAGCTATTCTGCTTCTGGTTTTGAGAGTGTATCCAACTTACTTGGCAAGGTCAGTGAATGCATATCCATCGACCCAGTTCTCGACGAACGTGGCTCCCTGGCGCTGGGTGACAAACTGCCCGAGACGAAGGCGGTTCTCCATGCAGCGCTGACGAGCCGACTTCTTTTCGAGGTTGCTCTGCAAGTCAGTTACAAATACAGCTGAACAACTACACCTATGGCAACTAATCATTTCTTTTCAAGATCACTCTGTCAAGTGCAACAGTATGTATACATATTAAAATATTTTTTCAGTACACCAGACCCTCCACTTAATGTGCTTTCGTTATAACACAAATCCTCATATAAAGGAGTCAAGGACTTGAATCCCAAATTTAGTTTTTGCTCTAGAAAATGACCTATTTCTAATGCAACCTTATTAGAAGCCCTTCTAGGGTGCTTCTGAGGCACTTTAGAAGTATTGTGGTCCTGATGATGCTATATGAAGAAGGGCAATCCATTACTCTAGCTGAGAGAGACAGCCATGGGTATGACATGTTAGTGAATTCATTTCTCTAAGCTCTGGCAAATGAGGACAGGTGGCCAGTACACTCGCCCACCCTCCGCTATTCCGACAGTGTATGGTCAATGTACTCAACAGTAGTGGAAGGCAGAACAGCCGGAGTGGAAGAAAAAGAAGAAATGAACGAGGTGGAAATGGTAGCAAAGAAATTTAACAAAAGGATAAAATGGAGAAAACAAAGATGAGGACAAGAGTGAAATGAAGAAAAAGGCCATGCGAATGAAGATGAGAGAAGCTACACATGTCTGAAAGCAGCATAGAATGCGAAATAGGAAAAACGAATAACGATAACAAGATGACGCAGAGTTCTGGCATGCAAGGTGAAAAACTCACCTTCTCAATGAGCAGCATTTTCGAAATGGATGTGCATTTCTGAATTGATTCTTTTTGCTTTTCGATTATCTTCTGGCTGCTTTGAATCTGTTTCAGCAGATCTTCCTTCTCCTATAAATCAAACACACATCATCTATGTCTCTGCAGATTTATATAAAAGCTTCTCTCTATATGGAGAAGCTTGTTCTCAAAATTCGATTTACATTTTCTGAAATTTTCTGAATAATCTATCCAGTATGCTATAATGAGTTCTGCAGAAATGTATTCATTATGCATACAACATTCATTGATGGTTGTTTTAAGTCAAACCATAAATAAAAGTCACCTGAAAAATGTTAAACAAGATATTTACATTTCCTGGAGCTTTACAAAATCTCAAAAATATTAAACAAGGTATTTACAAAGGCCGCTAAAAATGTTACACCAGATATTTACATTTTTTGAAACTTTATAATGCCTTAAAAATGCTAAACATACACAGCGAATACCAGACTCAAAGTGAAATTTTCACAATCCTTTCATAAACCGATCGACCGATTCCTGTACTTACTGCCTCGAGCTTTGTGATAATTTGGTCTTTGCGGCTCAGGTCAGAAGCAGATTTTGACTCAATCTGTTCCAGCATTGATCCACTTAGTTCCGTCTGAAAAAGATTGAACATGAACCACACAACTTTAATGCACTCATTAATAACAATTCAGTAATTAGTACCTTCACAGAAAAATTACAAGCCATCTAACTCCAAGTTGCACTAAATCTATAACAGGAATCCACCTGAAACAGTTATTTACATTCAAATTCCACCCATTACTTTTGTTTTAATACTACTATTCTTTTATTTCAAAAACTCGTTGACACAAACGCAACAAGATTACAAAATCAACAGTTTGGATATCGATTAGACAAAAAAAATAATATATAGTCATATAGATAAGAGGGTTAGGAATGTATTAGTGACTGAGACCTATTGCTAAAGAAAATTATTGTTTAGCCAATACACCATAAAGTACTCTAGGTATAAAATTTCGATCATCCCTATCCGGCAGAGTGAAATCATGAGCCGGGGTCGCAGATTATAATGACGAGTAATTATTGGTGGAAACAATGAACTAACATTAGATTGTGTTCTATCAGCTGACTACCGGTAATATTCAACTCGATTAATATTAATGCTTATCAATAGGGTCATTCCAGCTCAACTCAACCAATTTTGAGGAAGGTTCCCACTCGACCATCTCCGAATTGGCTGAAATTTTAACCACATGTTGCAAGATATATAAGATGGAAAAATCCAAAATATTTCTGCAATATTTAAAATACTTTCCAAGATATCATGGATTCCGTGACCCCACCCTCCGAAGCGACTTCGCGAAACTTCGAGATGTCCACGTTTTGAAACTTGATATCTCTAGAGCCATTACACCAAATAAGATGATTTTATTTTTACCTGTACAGTTTCTTGCATAGATTACAAAAATATAATCATTTTTATTGTGTGTCCTGTAATTTTAGCTGTAGTAAATGTCAAAGGTGCCTTCATATTCATTTTATATCGAAATTCTGCAATTTTCAGTGATCAATATCTCCCTATGTACTAGGCACAATGCATTCAAATTTTCTATGTATACTGTCTATGTTGCTGGCAAGTACTTGGCAAAGTTTGACTTGATTAGTTATTCACATCTGCTGGATATAGGCTGTCAAAGTTGACCAAATCTGACATGGGGGGTTAAAGAGAAAAAATATTCCCAAAAAGGGACATATAAATTTTATATTTTTATTGCATTTTCTGATAGACCATAGATCGATTGATAAGTGTTCCAAAAATCTTAATGGGGTTTTTTGTTTTAAGGACTTTACAGTGTGCCAAAAATGGTCGTTTTTTGGTATCGCGAGTTGCAATCATGGGTGGTATTTGACAGACTTGTTACCCTAATATATCAATATCAAAACTGTGAAACCAATGTGATCACTTTTCTAATATAAATGAAACATAACCAAGTAATTCTTATTAAAGTTATAGTAAATATAAGCATTTCTTTATCATAATCAAAGTGATTTTATTAACGAAATGTAGTGTTCTTTGGTGGTCTATCAAACTGCATACGATTGTGGAACTGCTGATCATGTAAAAAATATCATTATAACTACCTGGTAATTAATGTCATTTTGCATACAGCATCATATTTTTAAAGTATTTTTGTGCATAAGATGAAAATTTTGTTGTTTACTGTCTTCCATACAGAATTGTCCAGCTGGTACTGACATGCACTGTTACTGCATGCTTGAGATGCTGACACTAAACAAAGGACAAATTGCAATGGAGCATAGCAAATGTCATCATGTCTTGGCCAAGTCAGATGATAGCTTGCCCTACTTTGTGTATTTTCTTGAATTTGATGAGTATATGAGCAAATACAAGACAATGCATAAAGTAGGTCAGACGAAGGAGAAGATATAATATTAGCTCCTTTGTCTGAATGGTCTGTTATCAACCCAATGTACCGCTTATTCTCAAATGTTGCTGCCACATACAGTCTGGGTTGACAGTGAGTCCTTTACATGATGTTCATGTTATCGGGAAGAAATGGATAACTTTAATGTTTTTAGTTCCAAATTTGTATGTCAACTGGAGTCCAAATATGATCCTTGATGGCGGCGTGCAGACTAGCACATGCAGTCAGGCAGTTCACAGCTCCCCAATACCATCACAGGGACTTATTCATAACAGACCAGTCAGACAATGAAGCGAATATTATATCTTCTCCTTCGTCTGACCTACTTTATGCATTGTCTTGTATTTGCTCATATACTCGTCAAATTCAAGAAAATACACAAAGTAGGGCAAGCTATCATCTGACTTGCCAAGACATGATGACATTTGCTATGCTCCATTGCAATTTGTCCTTTGTTTAGTGTCAGCATCTCAAGCATGCAGTAACAGTGCATGTCAGTACCAGCTGGACAATTCTGTATGGAAGACAGTAAACAACAAAATTTTCATCTTATGCACAAAAATACTTTAAAAATATGATGCTGTATGCAAAATGACATTAATTACCAGGTAGTTATAATGATATTTTTTACATGATCAGCAGTTCCACAATCGTATGCAGTTTGATAGACCACCAAAGAACACTACATTTCGTTAATAAAATCACTTTGATTATGATAAAGAAATGCTTATATTTACTATAACTTTAATAAGAATTACTTGGTTATGTTTCATTTATATTAGAAAAGTGATCACATTGGTTTCACAGTTTTGATATTGATATATTAGGGTAACAAGTCTGTCAAATACCACCCATGATTGCAACTCGCGATACCAAAAAACGACCATTTTTGGCACACTGTAAAGTCCTTAAAACAAAAACCCCATTAAGATTTTTGGAACACTTATCAATCGATCTATGGTCTATCAGAAAATGCAATAAAAATATAAAATTTATATGTCCCTTTTTGGGAATATTTTTTCTCTTTAACCCCCCTTGTCAGATTTGGTCAACTTTGACAGCCTATATCCAGCAGATGTGAATAACTAATCAAGTCAAACCTTGCCAAGTACTTGCCAGCAACATAGACAGTATACATAGAAAATTTGAATGCATTGTGCCCAGTACATAGGGAGATATTGATCACTGAAAATTGCAGAATTTCGATATAAATTGAATATGAAGGCACCTTTGACATTTACTACAGCTAAAATTACAGGACACACAATAAAAATGATTATATTTTTGTAATCTATGCAAGAAACTGTACAAGTATAAATAAAATCATCTAATTTGGTGTAATGGCTCTAGAGATATCAAGTTTCAAAAAGTGGACATCATGAAGTTTCGCGAAGTGGCTTCGGAGGGTGGGGTCACGGAATCCATGATATCTTGGAAAGTATTTTAAATATTGCAGAAATATTTTGGATTTTTCCATCCTATATATCTGACAACATGTGGTTAAAATTTCAGCCAATTCAGAGATGGTCGAGTGGGAGGCATTGGTTGAGTTGAGATGGAATGACCCAATATTCAAATAAATTAATATTCATTATGTATGTATTTATCAATACACTTAACATATAGTGCATTTTAAGTACCTCACAAAAAGCTGTGTTGGTGATTAATGTTAATGAAGATTAATATTCATGATGATTAATAGTTATGACTAACCTGAGTGCACTTGGGTGTTGTAGCCCCTAAACTCCGTGAGACAACTGTTGGACTATGCGGCACTTCAGGCCCCGAGTAGAAGCTCTGAACTACACTGGTTGTGGAATAATTTGCAGATGCAGGCGATGTAAACTATTAATGACACAAACGATCAATATTAAGTGATTCAATTAATAATTTGATTATAATCTTACATTCTTGTTAACTGTAGTTATTATAACAGGTGAGCTTTACAGCCAATCAAAGCATCAATCCCTATGCACAAATGCCTATGGAGATCTTCCAATGCCTCTCCCTTCCATATATCAACAAGAGTACACCATACTCCTACAAGCCTGTCCATTCTCCTGGAACCGTCTTCTCCTGGAACCGTCTTCTCCTGGAACCGTCTTCTGTCAAACACACTTACTGTTCTCTCAGACTTGACTCAAAGTAAAATTCTTCTCAACTAGCAGCTTAAGGCACACCTGGTTAGATCATGTTCACACTGATTTTGAGATGCCCTTAAAAAGTGCTATGCAAATGTTCAGCTACACATCTACATAGAAAATCACTAGTCAACCAATAATAACAAAAGGGGCCAAATGACCGTAAAACAAAACTTTGCCTTGACCTTAGTCAGACTTGACCTTTGCTCGGCCCTGACACTAAGTCTGTCCCATGTTAACTGTCCTAGATGCAGCGGTTTGCAGCCACAATCTAACGACTTCTAAAGTGCCACTGTGATAATGCAATCAATGGTCAGTCATATCAATGATCACAGATTGTGGGGCGCGGTGGTGTAGGGGTATGTTCTGTGCCTTGCAGCCGGAGGGTTGCGGGTTCGAATCCACCTCAAGCCGCCAAGCGTAGGGACCCTGGGCAAGTCCTTCACTGCAATTGCTCATGCGCTCGGCGTGAAACTCCGATTCAGCGTCCGCGCAGTAGTCGGGAGCGCCTCTGAATGGGCAATCTGGTAGGGGTGCTATAACAAGTGTTCAAATACAATACAATATACAATACAATACAATAACAAGTGCTCATACATACATACATACAGATACATGAAACAGATGCACCAGCTCCAAGTCCAACTAGCCACTGAAAAATAAGACTGAACATGAACACGACTTATCATGGAATGCCATACAACATACAATACAATTGTAATTATTATTATTTCTATTATTATTATTATTATCATTATCATTACAGTAATTTCATATAGCCCCCTAGCAAATTAATTAGATAGCCCTTTATACAAAGTTTCAGATTGTGCTGATCTTGACTTGTCCTTGCCCTGAATGTTTATTCAGTAAATGCCTGTTGTACCAAACCGAAGATTACAGTACTGGCATAAGCCACAAAGTAAATGGTAGGCCTAATTCCTGTTATGTCCAGAACACTTGAGATTCTTCCATCGCCAATTCAAAGCCAAAGAGAAGGAAATAAGTGCCTGCCCTACTTTCAACTATGTGACATAGCAGCTTTACTTTCATCACTCTGTTGCACAATGCCTAGACTTGTGAGCAAATTGAAATACTTACAAGACTGTGACCCTGAGGTGACGGAGTTTTTGAAGAACTAGAACTTGTACTTGTACCGGTGACAACCATTCCGCGAATAGGACTGTTGCCAGGCTGTAGAAAAGTAAACAGTCACACAAAACAATCAGTAAGTACATAAAAATAATAAAAATGACAACAAGACAAGTAGGCCCTTATGGGGCACGGTGGTGTAGGGGTATGTTCGATGCCTTGCAGCCGGAGGGTTGTGGGTTTGAATCCACCTCAAGCCGTCGCGTAGGGACCCTGGGCAAGTCCTTCACTCGCAATTGCTCATGCGCTCGGTGTGAAACTCTGATTCAGTGTCCGCTGTACTCGGGAGCGCCTCTGAGTAGAAATCTTGAAGAGGCGCTATAACAAGTGCTCATACATACATTAAGAGACGGCTATCAGTATAAAGGAGTTAGTAACGTTATCAGCTTAGCCTCAGCATTGCAGGGTGGGTGGCCAGCCCTACCCCTTGTCATTTGATCAGGGTATCATCAATGTATACAATTCATAGCAGAGTTTGCTAGGAGGCACAAGTGGACCAGAAGTCTTGAAATGCCTTCCTGCCCTGGAGGTTATTTGAAAGTTCAAACACTGGGTTGCCAGCCCAGCATGTAAACCACTGGACTATCACATAACCCTCACAAACTAATAAGACATAATAAATATACACCTGAACCTACTTACACCACCTTTCGGGAGCACAGCAAGTAGCATGTTAGAACAATGGTGCATTAGCTGAAACCATAAACGAAAGTCTTATTATACATATGGTTGCATTTTATTTGTTATGTCTGTGCAGAGGTTTCCCACACACCAGTCAGTTCAGTACTTGCTAAAATAGGACATGTAAGCAGGAATTTAGTTTCACAACCCTTGCATGTGTCATCGCATGTTAAATAATCACATGGAAATGTCCTGAATAAGCACTTCAAAATGTAATGAATGAGCACACTGGGTAATCGATACGGTAGAACTAATTACAGGGCCACTGTACAGCAATTTCAAGGTACTAATTAAGCAAAAACTTTTGAAATCAAACCAAATCATTTACCTCGAAAAAGTCTGGTGGCCGCTTGGCTTTCTCAACACCTGAATTAAAAACATACATGCAACAAATATTTATACAAATACACTTGACCAGAATTGCCATGTCCCATGCATTCAAGTACCTAAATTTAAATGCAAGGCATATTAACATTTAATTAATTTAAGGTAGCATTCATACCCCAGACAGTGCCTTTAACATTTTAACGATAAGCTGCTTTGGTTTCCAAATCACTTATAGCACACTCTCATCATAAAAGTGTTAAATCACACCATTCAACTCTCTTAGACATCATCCATGTGAAACAATTGTGAGAGGTCCTTGATATAGCTACATAAATTTCTGTGTCCAATATATTGATTATAGTTTCCAAACATTGGTTTTCCTTAATTCACTCATTCCTTCCTTTTTCTTTCTATGTTGTTTGTGCTCTCTATCTGCTTTCATTCACTCACTAGTCCTTTTTTTCATTCGTTTCTTTTTAAATACATAATGCAGAAAAGCTTTGTTCATTTCACTTCTTGGTTACTTTTCATCAGTTCTGGCATCCTAGATCAACAATTCATACCTCACAGATTACAGTACCAAAACCACGGCAACTGAGAAATATGTGACCTTGGCAGAGAAAAGGGACCACTTTATGTATTAAGGTCAAATTTAGGTAGTAATGCATCACATAGAGACAGGTTTATCTTTTACATGCATTTTCCACGGCAACCAAATAATATGTGACCTTGGCTCATTAGAACAGCAACCTTTTTCTTAAGATGATGAATTGTTTTTTGTGTCTAATGCTTTCTCGCTCTATGACAAACTTCATTGTCACTTGATGCATGAAGGCCACATTTAAGTTATTAATGTATAATCTAGAGACAGGTTTATCTATTATATGCATTTCCCCGCAAAATGACATTTTATATTTTAAAAAATTTATATAAATTCTGGACAAGTGTTCTGAAGTTTAAACCTGATTTCCTTACGACTTAAGCTTATGGAAAATGTTAAAAAGTGCATTTCTGACAAGTGGTCTCTATTCTTGGTTAGGGCTGTCAAAATATTAGAAAAACGCGGCCCGGGGCCCGACCTCAGTTTCAGCGGGGGCCCGTCGGCCCGTCACTTAAAGAAAGCAAGAAATACTTGCGTTACCTTACAGTATACACAGCACATAAAATGGCGGCTGATAGCTTGCTAGTCGCTAAAAGTTATAATTCGCTAAATTACATGTAACTGCTAGTCCGCTAGATAATTAATAACTGATGCCCACATTTTATTCCCAAAGTTTAAAAGTTACCTGCAGTCTGCACTGACGTGATTAGACAGTTAAATGCACAAAACAATGGAATGATTCTAATAAACTACTAAATCTTTATTTCAAACGAAAGCAACAGCAATGGCGGTTTGGCGGTAAACAACGAGATCTCGCGTTAAGATCTAGACAGTCCAAGTAAGTCAGTAAGTAACCAATCTTAATGGTAGTATTATTAACAAATTGCGCTAGGGCTTAAATTAAAAGTTAGTCACTCGTCGGCTTGCGGGTCAGCTACGGGCGGTAGGGCTGACGATAGGAAGCATGTTTCCCAATTTCTGTTCATAAGCCGAATGCAATAACAGCCAGTGTGTCACCAGACTCACCACCAATTCCCGATATAGCGATCTTTCTTCTTTGATTGACAGGCCTAATGGTCGCCGGCGGTCTGTCGCCGATTACAGGGTAGCCTATACTGCGAAGGCGATCCGATATAGCGATCTTTCTTCTTTGATTGACAGGCCTAATGGTCGCCGGCGGTCTGTCGCCGATACAGGGTAGCCTATACTGCGAAGGCGGCAGATTTGAAGAGGGGCACAAGGCTCTAGCAGCACATCATCCACAGGTCTGGTAATAGCAGTAATACCTCAACGCGCTGCAACGCATGGCTGGTCTTAGTATAGCCAGCCGACAAGTAAACAGGTACGGGTGCCAAGTTGCCAACTACCCCCGCGCCGATGACTAATACACCACTGTAGCTGGCCAACACATCTTCAAATCCACAGCGTTTTAGGCGACAGAAAGTCTGTATTTAAGCTTTTAAAATTTACTTAAAATAATATGCTGATTCGGACGGGTTTTCGGGCCTCGATTGAAGGGCCCGGGCCGGGCCCTTCGAACGGGGACCCAGGGGCCCGTTGACAGCCCTATTCTTGGTGGGTCACATATATACAAAACATGTTACGAATGGTTAGGTTTACCATTCGAGCCGTCGGCTTTGCGTTTTCGTTTACGTTCAGCAGGTTTGGCTTTTGAAGAATCCTAAACCAAAATCAGAAACAACATCTGCTATCACTGTATCTTAAACCCAGCAACTATGAAAATCTCGTTAAGAGAAACGAATCAAAAGGTACTTTCTGTGTTAAATGTCAATAAGAATAGGTCAGCAAGCAAGCTCATCAAATGAGAAAAGTTACCACTGGTGGGCTCCCAAAGCCAGTGCTCAGACAGAGTCCCATCCAGATTTTTCAGGCGTACAATCTAAAATTTGTTTTTAGGTCTTAGGGTCCCTGGACTTCCTGCAAGGGATGCCATCTCAGCACGTATTCAAGAGGTACCGATGAACTCTTTTCGCTGTCACATAGCTGACACCATTTTGGCTTACATACTTTTGGCCCACACATTTACTGATGCACTTTTGGCTGACACTTATGTAATCTGACACTTAAAAAGCACCACTTCAATAAAAAGATTATCAGTGGCACTCCCAACCCAAACCAGTAAAATTACTGTCGAATGTAATGTAATGTAATTAGCAACTTCTATTGCGCCGGTGTCTAATGCACAAGGCATCAACCGATGGCACAACCAAAACCAAGCCGTAATCAGGTCAACATCCAAAAAGATCAGTCCGTAAGAGACAGAGAGACAGCCTACGGTGGATAAGCAATTTGAAAGAGGTAAGAATAATACAACTTCAGGTGTTGCAAAACCATGGAAGGGACAAACTGAGAAGCTCAAGCCGCATCTAAAAGCGTATAAGCAGTGTAGACAGTGTAAAAGTAGTTCTCTGTTTATGACTCTAGATATGAATTGTTGTTTTTAAAATCAGAAGTAAAACTTCAATAATCCATAAAACTCTATAGAACCCATTAGAGCTATTTGAATGGTCTCTTAATTTCTACACAGGTCATACAGTTACACACAAAAACACAAAAATTAACACACAACTCTGAACTTCAATATATTATTTCAAAGTGTTTCAACAAATAGTAATTCAAACCTCTCATTCAGAAAGTTTCTGTATTAAATTCTTGCAAAATTAGAAATCAGTCTGCCTTAATGCAAGAAGCTCATCATTAGGCCCCACCTGATCGGTAGATAACGGTTGCTGCAACAGGTGTTCGTCACTCCAGCCTCCCCCACTGCTGTGCTGTGAACCGTTGCTTAAGTTTGAATCGGATTGGCTGCACGGCGGAGCGTCGAGACCTGTGGCCTAGAATAACAATTAAAATACACTAAGTACAAAACAGACAATGATAACACAGACAATGAAGACAAAACTGACAATGACTATTATTTTAATCAGCAACTTCTATCGAGTCGGTGTCTAATGCACAAGGCATTACAATTGTTCGCCAAAACCAAGTCGTAATCAGGTCAATATCTAGAATATCAGTTCTCAAAGACAATTATAGCAATAACACTGATCATCAGAATTCTGACAATAGTCATAATACATACAATGATGACAATACTAACAACAACAAAATGATGGTCAAGCATAAATCGTCCAGCATTGGTAAATGTGAGAAAGTCTAACCCTTAGGCCTACAGCGTCATTGCTAATCCGTGCTTCAAGAAGTTCACGCTTCCTCGCATCCACTGGTATAGTGATCTGGTTTATGCCTGAAAGAATTTAACAAAATCTATATATCAGCACAGTATGCATCCACATGTATTAATGTAAACATTTATATAGCACCTGTTAGGAACTTCACAAACCAACAATAATAACTAACCAAACAGGCTAAGACTGAAAAACTAACTGCTTTTGTATTGTATTGGTCAACTTATCCTTGGAAGGGGTTTAGGTGAATGGTAACACTCCGACACGAAGAGCCTTAGATCAGCACAGACGTGGGATTGATTCCCAAAAGTTTGACTCAGCTTTTCATTTGCTAGGTGGTGTTGGTAAATGAGCAGTAGGATGTGATGCATGGCTGCCAAACAGTTATATTCGACTTGTGTAATAACTTGTAATCATCGGTTCTTACTATGACTTGTAATCATACTGCTGTGTGTCAGTTTGAATTAATAATAAACATGAACATATGTTGTGCTGTATATAGTACCTTTTGAAAGATTGCAGGGTCTGAAGATTACCTCACACTGGCCATACAGCAAATGATTACAGAAATGGCACAGAAAGGAAAAGAATAACGACATTGGATTGCTGGACCTGCCTTTAAGGGCAGAGCACTGAAAGAGAATTAGCTCAACTGTTTTAATCTTCACTACATGTTAGATTTTGGTACTGGAAATACGGCGCTTTATTTCTTGTGCAGTCTTTGGTGACCATATTGTTTATGCTTAGGAGGATATAACTGGTTGAATCCATTATACTGACTCACAGTACTAAATACTTCAGATATGTGCTATCATTTTGAAGTGCTTATCCAGCACATTCCCATGTGATTATTCAGCACAGCATGACACAACATGAAAAATAACAATGACTACACAAGTTGTTGACAGGTCATGTGCAAAGTGCTGTGAAACTGAAATGATTGCAATCCCAATTTAGCAAAGACCAAAACTGACTGGTCATGCATGGGAAAACAAAGAATTTAAAGATATTAATAAATCTGCACAAAGACATTTTCAAAATGAAATAATTGTCACGTTATTCTCCAGCTTTGTCAATTCCTTTAGATTTACTTCCAAAAATATAACTAATCGACCTAAATTGGGCAAACTTATAGTATCGGGGCTGAAGGATCTTTGGGCATGCTGCGCGGACGGGGGTCAACCTGAATCTCCGAAACCCCGAAAATGCTGAAAATATTACACAAAAGCCCGATTTCCCGAAAACAGTTTTCTAGAAAGCGACCGAACTCTCGACAGCTATTCAGAGTTAAATTGTAAACATGACAGAGACCTAGCGTGGCCTTGATGTACATCGATATACTGCCTATTCAACTGGTATTTGTTAATTGTATTCATTCGGGGATCCATCCGAAATTCATTTCGGGGATTCGGGTTTCAGCCCGCACCCGCGCGGATGGTACAAGATTTTCTAATGACGACACAAACACAAACCCTGGCCCTAACCGACCTCACAACGCCTAACCTGACCATAACTGACACTCATGACGCCAGTAAACTTACGCACTATATCCTTCAGCCCCTGATACTATAAGCTTGTCCTAAACTGTTCTCAATGTATATGCACCAGCACTTACTTATAACTGTCTTTTAAGACCCATATTAAGAACTGCCTTTTAACGAGGTTGTATTAAAATACAGTCATTTCTAAAGCTGAATTAAACTTGGAATCCACGTCCTTCATGAAGTTATCTCAGAATTCATGTATCATGAAGTGTTATAACGACATTTATAATCAGACATACTGTTTCTTATTAATAAATTTACCTCGGGGATGCAGTTAACTCTAAGGCTGGCTTCAATATTTATTCAATATAACCAGAGGGTGGGAAAGACCACAACATGTTCAATGAAGTGAATTTAACAGAAAATCTATCATGTTCACTAAATACACATGAAAACAGTGTTGTGGTTTATAGCTACACGGGACGGCAAAGTCAATTTACAATCTGATATTTCAAAACTTTCTTGTAATTCTGGGATGGTCAATTTTGGACTAATCCTCATGGTCACCACAACAGAGTTAAAAATAATGACAGCAAGATGACGACACTTGCAAACACCGTGAAAATGTTCTCCGTGGGACCTACCCTCTCTGGACGTGCCCTGTCTATTCCCGGACGGGTTTCCAGTGGATGGCACGTTCTGAGGCGTTGATGAGGTCCAGAGGGACGACGGGGCCTGTAACTGCGACGACGAACAAACTGGAGCAAACATCGTCCCGAAAGACGTCGACTTTTGCATGTCCGCTGATTTCCCGATTAAAAAATTTATAGTTTTTCAGTCAGACCGCACGGATTAAGTGAAACAAGTCCATAAAACGTTAAATTTAGAAAAGTGAAATAAGCACTTAAAATATCTCGCGAGAGTTTTCACCGACGAGATCTCCAAATTCCCTACAACCACCACAACAACACAACTTCCACTTGTCGCTAAAATCCCGAAGCGGAAACGGAAATGGCAAAGAGCAAGAGATTCTGGGTAACCCAGGGTGCCCCCGACCGGAAATTAACTTCATGGGCCATTCATCCTCAAAGCAAGCTAGTTCTGAGTTTAACTATTTATTTTTTGTGCCAAATGACTGAAAATTGCTTATTGGGATCTTGGTAATCGCTCGTAATCGTAATCTCCAAACTTCTAAAGCGCCACTCGAAAGCCATGCGCAGAGCACCAGCTTATTCACGAGCGCTGTGTCAGTCATATGTTTTACATAATAAGTTGCTCCCATCAAGGAAATCAACTACCTAGGCAATGGCCGTCGCCCACGTTCTCATGACAGGGTCTTAACTCTTATCGACAATAATATTATGAGGAAAACATTTATAGGAAGAATGTTGTAGCCTACACCTGTTGATTTTGGATTTGTCCTATGATTTTTGTACACACCGGAGTGCGGCTCTTCTGCAACTGGTTTTAATAAAGAATAAACTTACTTACTTACTACTACTACCTACCTGCCTACCCACCTGCCTACCCACCTGCCTGCCTACCTACCTACCTACCTACCTGGGAGTCCTGCCCACTTACCTACCTGTCTACTTACTTCCCAACTCGACTCGAGTCCTTCTGCTTAGCGCAACTTACTTACAAGTCGAACTTGTTCTGAAAACTGACTTCAAGTTACTTACACAAGTCTTACTTAAACCGACTTACCTACCTACTAGATCTGTACCGATATCGCTTTTTGCCCATTATGCCGATACCGCGTATAGCCGATTATTAAATTGCCGATTATTAAACTGCCAATACCCAATATTTAAGAGACCGAATGTTTACACCTTATTTGTTTAGTCAAAATGTTCAGTTCCGAAACATAGACTCGTCACAACTATAAGGGTGCAGTGTGATTTTACTTACAGATTTTATTTTAGTTATAGTTATAGTTATAGTTAATGATTTTTTATTTTAGTTATAGTTATAGTTATAGTTAGTATTATTTTTTAGTTATAGTTATAGTTATAGTTAATGGATTTTTATTTTGAGTTAATTTTAGTTACTACTTAGTTACAATAATTAAGTCTATAAGCAAAATTGTGCGTATTAATACGCTGTTTCACACGCCTCAGAGCTATGAAAACCTTTGAAGCATGGGTACAGTCAGCTTCATGAATACACGAGTTTCCAAAGTAACTGACAAATTTCACAATAAAAATTTCGCATTTTTCGTTCTCATTTATGTCGAATCGTCCATATTGCACTTCCTATTTTTATTTTTTGTATTAACGAAAATAAAGATGAATTTTCGTTAGTGTTATTTTCGTTATAGTTATAGTTATAGTTAATGATATTTTTAGTTATAGTTATAGTTATCGTTAACGAAGTCATTTTATTTTCAGTTAACGAACATTTTCGTTATCGTTATCGTTAACGAAAATCACACTGTAAGGGTGGACGTTTAAATTAATCTAGGAAGTTGTTAATGATATGTTTTCATGCGTAAATAATAAAAGTCGTAAAACGATAGACAAAAATCGACGAAAAACTTGGAATACGGTATGCAATAATTCAAGTAAAATTATTAAATTATAACACAATTTTGACATCGGCACCAATTAATTAACCGATTATTTCTGCCGATACCCGATTATGCCGATTGTTCTAATAATCGGCCCGATTAAGCGTATAGCGTTTAATCGGTACAGCTCTACCAAAGATGTTAGAGACGTACGTAGGCTCTACTACCTACCTACCTACCTACCTACCTACCTACTTACTTAGCCTACTTACTTACTAACTTACTTACTTATTTACAGTATTCCCTCTCCTAACGACGTGGAGTCAGAAAATAGAATGTATTTAACCTAAGAACTTCTATAGCGACAATACATAATGCTCAAGGCATTAGTCGATGGTCGCTACCAGAGCCGTATACGGCTCTGGTCGCTACTATGCAAAATTCAAAAGAGCCCAGAAAACGCAGCGTTAAAAGTGCGTTGACTAAGATTTAAGATTCTAAGAAAATCTTCAAAATCTGTGGTCGAGATTTAGGCCTAGGCCTATAGCTAGGTCATGCGTAAATAGGCCTACTCATAGTACGCACATTACCAACTCGACACAAATAATTATTTAAGACTCTAAGATCTTTGCTTTAATTAGCCTACCTGCAAGATAATGATTGATACCATTGTAAAACCGCTAGGCTAGTTAATTAATTTGTGGGGCCAATAGACAATAATTTTTTAACGCTGAGTTACTGAGCTGATGCCTTTGATGTTGGTATAGTTGCCTATTAGTAGGCCTAAATTGGTAGAGATGCGAGAAGTGACGCATTGTTTGATTCCTTAATTAGCATTAAATTTATCAGTGATTTTTACATGGCAATAGTTGCATGTGGGAAAACCAGTTTGATCGTCACACGCCGCCACGGATGATAGGCCTACTGTACAGTGGTCAGCAGAACTGATCGCGTCATCAATTGCGATGTTATAGGGCTATTACGCCTATTAGTCGTTAGGTAGTGCGCAATTGCCCGGCCTCGGCGGCCTGTGTACAGAAATGAAAGGCTACGGAGAAAATGAATGTGTTTAGACTTTAAAATGTGACATAGTCTAAAGTCTAAACCATTAGGCCTACTCCATTAGGCCTAGACGAAGGACCACAGGGGCCTACATGTAGGCCTATAATGTAATGTAAATTTCCGAAATTTTTAATCGCCACCCAAGATCTAGCCACATGCGTAGCCTAGGCTATGCAAAGTATGCATATCTTAAAATGTATAGACCTACCATGCAGCGTTGTATCAAATCAAGTCCGCAATTATAGCCAAGTTGTTTGGCCTGTTTCGGTGCCGGGTGAGAATCCAGGGACAGGGGCGGCGCCAGGGGGCTAAGCCCCCTAACTGCATGCGGCTCAGCCCCCCAAAAAGTGGGAAATCACTGCAAATCACAAGGAAGGGGGACAAAAGGGAAGGTTTTGGAGCTTTAATTAGCCCCCCGCCAAACCTGAAATCCTGGCGCCGGCACTGTCCAGGGAGGTCAAGCCGAAGAGACAGAATGGTGTTACGGTTGAAATCGTTGTTGCTGTTGTTGTTCTTGTTGCTGTTGTTGTTCTTGGTGGTGGTGGTGGTGGTGGTGGTGAGGGCCGTAAATCCGTGGGAAGGGTTGGAGTTCCTCCCTACTTTTAAGCCTGGGGAGGGAGTGCCGACTGACGACCGTCCCACTTAATTTGGATGCTACGAACCACTTGTATCCCAACATTTACGCAATATTGAAAATTCTCTTGACTATGGCCGTCCTTGCCACGAGCGCTGAAAGGCCATTCAGCGTCTTGAAGCGCTTGAAGACATAGGGCCTATATAGGCCTATCTACGCAACACCATGGGAGCGGAGAGACTGTCATCGTTGGCATTGCTTAACTTTTACCTCTGTCGAGAAGTGAACGTTTACATTACCGTACTCGAACACCTTTTACGATCTTTTGACGATTCTGTTCATCGACGCAATTAACCTAATTGTCTTTGGCAATGCCGAAACTAGTTCTTTGTTGAGTCTGTCTGCTTCTAGCCTACGTTGGTTGCTGGGACTTTGCAACTGAGCCAGTTTTAGCAGCCAAATTATGAAATTACATAATTTGCCAAAGAACTGAGCCTGAGGTAAAATGTTATTATGCTTTAAACCAAAAGATGGTCTCCAAAACGCACCATTACAAAACCTTAAGTAAAAATTTTTCTTACCCTGCGGAGGGGTTGTGCCCCAGACACTCCCTTCAGAGGGTCGGAAACTGCGTCATTTTTGGGGAGCGTTGGTTAGTGCACGTTACACCACTGTTATAATATTATAGTTTTAGGATGGTACTCGTGTTCTGTATATTGTTTGCCAAATGAGTCATCTGGAGGTAGTGAAGCGGTTACTGGAAGCAGGTGCTCTCGTCAACCAGCGCAGGGAATTGAGTATCAAAACTATCCTTCCTAGTAACTGTTGAAGAGCATTAATTTTATAGGCTATAGCGTCTTTTATTAAGCTGTCGCGCAGCTCGCGCTGTCGCAGGAAAGACTTCTATTAGGCTAGATCATTTCCAGGCACTTAAAGTTAACACGGAAGAATTACTTTGAAAGTGTTTTGAGCCTTACATTTATAATGAACTAGCATTTTTTTTACCTGGCTTCGCCCAGGTGTTCCCAATGCGTAATTTTTAACGGCTGCAAATGCTAATTACCTACTTACTATATTTGCTGATGGTCTTCAAATTTAAAAAAATGTCCATATAGCCTATCTGAATGGAAACGTCCGAAACGATATTTAGAGGTGAACATAGTTGCTTTGCCCGTGTACTGCACCGGTTAGGCCTACCTCTACCTTATAGCCTATATAGGCAATATTATTTGTTCCCCGTACTACACGGGTTATCTCTATACCTTAAATAGGCGCATTATTTGTTCCCCGTAATACACTGGTTATCTCAACCTTATAATAGGCGTATTATTTGTTCCCCGGGCTAAATAGGCCTATAATAGACGGAAATTCGGCCGTTGTTCTTTTACCTCGTTGAGCTCGGCAATGTTCCACCAATCGCTCGAAATTTTTCAAAGCGAAGTCGCAGCCTTAGAACGAATGGACCTGATTTGCATATTTAGCCCGCGTGACGTAAGATTGTATATTTAGCCCGCGTGACGTGGACAAATGGCCATACTCAGAGCTATATATATATAGCTCTGGCCATACTATAGCCGGTATTGAGATAGCCTCGTTGAAACAGATCGAAATTTAAAATGGCCATATATCGGCGTTTAAATAAAATTGCGAGTTGAAAATAGTCGCATTGACCTAGACCTGGCGTAATAATGTTTTGTAAATTTTTTTAAATCGCTAAAGCGTTCCGTTTCGGAGCCTTTAGGCTACAGACAAACAAACAAACATACAAACAAACGGAAGGACAACGTAAACAGAATTAGACTTATAGTAGGCCTATAGATTACGATAATGCAGGACGCAAAGATAGGCTACTCATTACATTTTCATTAGGCCTATAGGCCTACTCTCTAACATCGCTTGAGGACTATATAAATTTACTGCGCTATATAATTTTGCACGGAAATCACGGACCCGTGACGAAGGCTCCTGATTGGCTGCCTTGTTGAGGGCGGAAGGAAAGAGCGGAAAACAAGAACCGATTTGAATTTGAGATCAGTTGAGTTAAAACCGTTCCCGTGTAGAGGTCGGTTGGAATAAATTGCTTTCTTAATTAAACGAATGTTAAGTTTATAAAAGAAAATAACTTTGTGAAGATTCTTTCTTGAGTGGAGAAAAGAGCAATAATAATAATAATAATAATAACGAAAAATTTATGGCACCATAAAACAACAATGGCTTTACAAGAGCGCCTGAACAAACACCATGATATCAAGCAGAGTAAGCCTTAGTAACAAATAGGCATAGGTCTTAAATTTAATCTTGAAGGATTCGACTGAATCGGCTAAGCGGATCACGGTCGGCAGTTCCAGGTTGACCAGGCAGCACCTATAGGGCCAGCGACCGAAAAAGCGCGATCAACGAAGTTCAGCATCATCGTTTGTTTCACGTATTTATGTAGGGCCTATAGAATTACCCTCTCGGGCGATCTCAGTGACCGCCCCAGATTAAGACATTTTGACACAATAGTCGCCAAGATATTTCGGTGCAGATCCATGAAGTGCCTTGAAGACTAGTTGGCAGAGTTTGAACTCAACGCGACATGATACAGGAAACCAGTGGAGGACGTCACGGAGAAGCGGCATGACGGGCAGGGTGATGGTTGAATGGTAATACACAGGCACGAAGAACAGAAGACGCATGTTCGATACCCGTTACCCGACTTAGCCCCATAAAGTTGACTCAGCCTTCCACTCCCTAGGGGTTTTGATAAAATGGATAGGTCTAAACCTTCATTTTAGCGTATCGTATTCTTTTTTTCAGTAAAAGTTAATAGCGTATTGTATTATTATGGATGGTCAACTCCATTTTAGGAAAATGTTTTATACGTGGCAATGGAAGTAAGATTAATTAAACTCATTCTTTGTTTAGGTGGAGGGGCTTCTGTTGGGATATCGTCAATGGGCTTTGGAGGAGAGTATGGAGGTGGCGGATCTTCATAGGTTGGAAATTTAAATCCAATGTCGAGTTGGTCATGTAGGCCAGTCCACCATTGACACTCCTTCGATCATTGTTCAAACCTTCAAAGAGAATGAAAATAGATGTATACAATTTCATAACTATAATTTTAGTTTAATGCAAAAGATGTCAAAGAACCTTTCAAAAGCACTGTCCTACCAGGTGCTAGAAGCAAATTTGAAGAAAATAGTCATTGTCAAATGGGAAAAGACATGTAAGAAAATTTGGCTGCAACGAGTCCGTCATTGCTGATGTCTTAAAATTTTAACCTGTTATAAAACTAAGAGTGATCTAATCTACATGAAATTACAGCATAAAGTAAATTACAGCATAAGGTAACTTATATTTATTCAGGCAATAAACACAGCAGTTCACTTGTCATAAAGAGTAAATACACCATGTCAAAGAAGTATTTCTTACGTCTCATGCTAATTAGAAGTCGCCTCTGACGTAATCAATGTATCATGAAGATGAGAAGAGCAAAAATCAAAAGTGATGTCACAGCACTAGCCACAAGTCGGATACTTAGATTCACGCTGTTCGCATCTTCTGAAATAAAAATTTGTTCGTTATGAAGCATTCACAACATTTCCTAAGAACATGAAATGCCAGTACATAAGCACCTGAAGGCCCAAGTTAATGAAAAACCTTGTTCAACCAATTTAGATCATTTACCAGTTTATAAAATTGTATGAACATGTATACTTCTAAACTTAATTTACATTCTATCAGCTAAAATTATTTTTCATATTTAGATAAGAGCCTTGAACATTTATAATCAGTTGGTTCTCAGTTTTGACCAACAACTTATGGTAGATATTTTAATCAATTTGCTTTTTTATAATAATTTACTATAATATACTGTTTGACTCTGTTCAGCAATTGCTGTAAAAGTTCTTGTGTAGTTCAGTCATCTGCCTAGTGCTTCCAACAGTTACTAAAAGGTGTTATATTGTCTTGATACATAAAGTGTACCAGTTATCCACTGTAAATCTCTGTAATGTCCAAACTGAGACCTACTTGCCAAATTCAGTGTACCAGTTCACCATTGTAATGTCCAAACTGAGGCCTACTTGCCAAATTCAGTGTACCAGTTCTCCACTGTAATGTCCAAACCAGGGGCGCAACCAGGGGGTGCTGGGGGTGCTTGAGCACCCCCCAGAGCTAAAAAGGTGACCCACACAATTTGTCCAAATCCGATGAGTTTTCTTTATGGGGTGGGGGTGGGAGTGGATGCAAGAATTACTATAGTTTACTAAGAGACCAACCAATGAGCGAACTCTTCAAAAATAAAACTCCAGGGTTCGCGGACAAACAGAAGCTGGCGAAAATTTTCAAAGCTCTCTGCACACTTTTAGAGAGTTTAAGCCAGATCTTGACAAATTCATGTCGGCATGTCCAAAAATGCAACATATATGACGTTGAAAATTCAAAATTATTTCATACAAATGACTGATCAACTAGTCATCGACGAAATACTCCAGACCATAATTCGGAAAACAAACCTTTTAGTGTAATAATGGATGAAACGACAGATTCAAGCACACAAATGCAGGTAGCAATCAGTAGCCTATAAGATACAGAAATGACGAGAATGGAATTGAGGAAGAGAATCTAATTACCACGATAGAAGCACAGTCATCAACTGGAGAAGCACTCTTGGATATAATTCTGGATGTTCTAAACAATCTGGTGCAAGCCTCAAGGTCGAATCAGAGCAAAATGCCCAAAGCATTATATAGGCTACCTGTTGTTGGTCACACAATCTACAGCTTGTGATGAGTCATGCAGCTACTGGCAATTCTGCTGCAGTTGATTGTTTCAGCAAAATTAAAGAAGCTTATAGTTGTAGTATATCGATCATCTTCGTCTCAACGAACTGGAATAATGGAACGCTATCTACTAAAAGAAGGGCTAGCTTCCTGTAGATGAAAGTTGAGCGGGGAAAGGTGAACAAAGACCATGCTTCTCAATCAGAATTATTTATAAGTGAAACTGAGTCAAATGCAATTAGGCTTATAACCGAGGAAGCTAAGCCGGTTGAAAAGTAAGTAAGTAAGTAAGTAAGTAAGTATATCCTTTATTGAAAAACCAACTGCTAACCGCATTTTGGTGTACAAGATCATCAAATATAAAAAATTAAGTATAAAAGCATCCGTGTGACAAATGTTTTACGAGATAGAGAGTTTGCCTTAGGTATTATTCTATTGTGTGTTCTGGGGCGTAGCGAGTATGAAACAGTTTTCACGGGAGGCAGTAATTACCGACGTCTATACTGTCTATAGGCCTAAGTGGCACTTGTTTTATAGTCAGAACAAGAAACTTCAGTGACGTAACGAAGGGTTTCAGCGCCCGGGGGCAAGAGTTGATGACTGCGCCCTTTTTAAATTTTCTTGTTGGCTTTTAATCGTTCATGTCATATGCTGTGTACCACTGAAAGCCAATTTTTAAATTTGCGCCCCTTGTGCTGCGCCCGGGGGCTGTTGCCCCTCTGCCCCCTTCTTTACGCCACTGAGAAACTTGTATATTTTCCATTAAAAAAAACTTCCAGCAGTTCAATCAGCACTTACAGAAAATAAACTTAGATTCTGTTGCTAAAAGCTCAGATGACAAGTTTCAATCAACAGTTTCGTTCTGCATGTCATTCTCTGCCCAATTTCAAAACTGAGTCAGGCACTTCAGAGTCCAAGTTTCAATTTTGTGGATGCACATAGACAACTGACAACTGAATCTGTTCACATCCCAGATGGATACACTTTGTTGGAAGACGAATACAAGAAATTGCTGGCCAACATAGAAACTTTGTCTTCATTTCCTGCACTTTCAGGAGTTGTAAGCGCTGATGATATTGAAAGTTCATCTAGAGCAAAAACGCAAGCGCTGTCTGCCAAATGATTTAAATGGGTCGTTAACTATGCATGTTATGCCCATTTGGTCTGCCATGGAACACAATAATCCAAATTTTGCGAGTACTTTGAAATTCTTGACTTTCAAAGAACAACTGGCAGGTCTTTTCAACAACCCAGCCTTCGGTGCTCTTTTGACTCTTCAAAATGGAGAAATGACGGTAGAACTTCGCGAGTTTTGCGTATACTTCATCAGCAAGACCCTGAAACTGTTGAGAGACAACTATAGACTCCACAGTTACAGGCCGGGTTGCGTTCTGATCGATCCTCTGAAGATTGTTAATTGGAACTAAATTAATTGTTTCGTTATAAAAAAATCAGCCAGTGCTGGAGTGTATTCTGTTTCTTTTAAAATAACTCTGAATTTGTTACGCTGTTAGTCTGGGAATCTTGAAAAACAATTTCTTCTTGGAGTTTTCATGACTTTGTAGGTCAGTAACAGCTAGCAAACAAGGGCCAAAAATCGTACTCCATTTGATATCAGCTGCTAAAAATGCGTTGGCTTCTGGGGCTCAGCCCCAGACCCCGCTGGGGAGCTTACGACGCTCCCCCAGACCCCCTAGTCGTTATAGGCTTCGTGCCTTCAGCACTTGCAGCTTCGCGCCTTCGGCGCTTGAAATCTGAGTACCCCCCAGGAAAAGTTTCTGGTTGCGCCCCTGGTCCAAACTGAGGCCCACTTGCCAAATTCAGTGTACCAGTTCACCATTGTAATGTCCAAACTGAGGCCCACTTGCCAAATTCAGTGTACCAGTTCTCCACTGTAATGTCCAAACTGAGGCCTACTTGCCAAATTACAAGCATAATTATATCACTAGTATGCAGAATCACTGCACTGGCTTCCTGTTGTAGAACACATTTACCATTCAAGGTGCTCTTGCAGGAATAGGCTTCGCTTGATGACACTGCTCTTGCACACATCAGGGAACTGTGCGTCTCAGTCTCTCGTCAGCTGCATGGTTTGACAATCACTGCTCCACAGCCAGTGGAGACATGCAGTTGCCACACTTCTTGACATCAACTCAAGCCCATCATTTCTTTTGTGTTGGACGATCCCAAGCCCATCATTTCTTTTGTGTTGGACGATCCCTAGGACAAGTCGTCCACAGCATTTACATACTGTTACATTTAATTCTGTTCAACATACACTATAACTTTTTTTCATCTGAGGCGACTGAGAGCCATCAGACGATCAGTCGCTCCCGCCGTCTTTACCACCATTGTGCATGCATTCATCTGCTCTCGTGTAGATTACTGCAACTCGCTCCTCATGGGTCTCCCCAAGTTGCGACTCTCCCCCTCCAGTCAGTCTTAAACGCCGCTGCTAGGCTCATAGCACGTCCCTCCACTTGGAATGGCCTCCCCCCTCTTCTACGGGCTAAGCTCATGTCTGGGATTTCTCACGCATCCTCTCGCTCTCTTAAAGCGTTTCTTTTTCCCCGGGGCTTCCGCGCTGAAAGTGCCTCTGAATAGTCTATGCTGCGAGCGGCGTCTACAAATTTTTAGATACGATACGATACGATACAATAACTTCTGTATACTGAACTTTAGTATTTCCAATTTCCCGTTATACAGAGTAACAGTCAATGGTCCAGTCACACCCAATGCAAACATGTACTAACATAACTCTGTTATATCGAACTTGCTTATAATTTTCCAGTCCTTAGGTATCACAAAGTTACAGGGCCACTCCACAACTCGTGCTACTCTTGCCCTGACTAGTTTTAGCTGATTGATAAATACCGTAACAGCTGCTTCATTTCCTGAATGGCTTGAGGCATGAGAAAACAATGATGCCCATGTATGTCTGGATCGCAAGGAGGGGTCAGTCAATTAAGGCTGTACACTCCAGTGTGATTCTCGTTAACGATATAAACGATAACGAAAATGTTCGTTAACGAAAATAAAATGATTTCGTTAACGATAACTATAACTATAACTAAAAAATATCATTAACTATAACTATAATGAAAATAACAGTAACGAAAATTCATCTTTATTTTCGTTAATATGAAAAATAAAAATAGGAAGTGCATTATGGACGATTCGAAATAAATGAGAACGAAAAATGGGATATTTTCATTATGCAATTTGTCAGTTACTTTGGAAACTCGTGTATTCATGAAGCTGAATGCACCCATGCTTCAAGGGCTTTCAAAGCTTTGAGTAAATTGTGAAACAGCGTGTTAATACGCACAATTTTGCTTATAGCCTTAATCATTGTAACTAAGTACTAACTAAAATTAACTAAAATAAAAGTCCATTAACTATAACTATAACTAAAAAATAATACTAACTATAACTATAACTAAAATAAAAAACCATTAACTATAACTATAACTATAACTAAAATAAAATTTGTAAGGAGAATCACACTGGTACACTCTAATTTCCCTTTGTACCTTAACAAACTCATTTTAGTGATCTAACACCTGAATGCCGAGCTTCTCAAAGCCAAAATATCGACAGCTCCACTTTACAAAAACTGGCCTCACTGCACATACATGCACTTCATCTTGGTGGCACGTCAAAAGAGCGACCGACAAAAGAGCGACCGACAAAAGAGCGAGGTTGAATTTATCCAGGCGACCAACCACACATGAAGTGTACTTTTATCCATAGCAGAATAGATGTCAGAGAGAAGAGCAGTTTCAGTTGAGTGCTGAGCTATAAAGCCAGATTGTCTGGGCGGTAGAAGGCCTGACTGCTCAAGGTAAGGAAGAAGTTGCAGATACAACTATTATGTATGTATGTTAGGGTGTCCCACGATAACATATGAAAAATAAAATTGTTGAAACTTTTGATGCAGTCCCTCCTAAAAGTTTCTTTATGATCCCGTAATATTACCTGCCAAGTTTTATGACATTTCGAAAATATTTAGGGGTCCCGCAAGGCTCATAGAGTTAGTGCAGTTTGTCGTAAATTACGCATGGCATCATTGACTTTTAAATATTTGGGTGACAACATTTTGATCCCATAATAACATGTTTAGTATCACTATAAAGCTCTTAAACAGCAGAATCTACAGATATAACCTTCTTGTATATTTATATATGCATAAAGTTTCAAGTATGAAGAAGACATAAAACACACTACCAGAAGAGATCAAATTTCTTGGCTTGCAAATCAAGGAAGACTTTCGAGCCTTTAAATCTGTCGTGCACTGGGAAGGCAAGCTGCTCCCTGACATAACTGGAGTAAACACGGACAAAGTGGACCGATGGCCAGTCCTGATTTCTTCTCTAGTTAATAGAAATACTAAACTTCTGGGTGTGCCAAAGTTGGCTTCTGTGTCAAGACAGGCAGCAGCAGTAGCAGTTCTAGACCTTTTGAAGTCGTGGCAGTGCGATACATTTATTATTATCGGCATGTGTTTTGACACAAGGGCCTCAAATACCGGCAGGGTTAATGGAGCCTGCACCATTCTAGAGGCAGCCACCGGTCGTAATCTGCTGCAGATGGCTTGTCAACATCACATGTTTGAAGTCCTGTTGCCTTGGTAAAGTTTGTCCGTCAACTGGGGAGGCATTCTTCTCTTCAAGCGATTTAAAGATAAATAGTCCGACCTTGCTCATCTTCAACCAAAGCCTCATTAATGTCTGTCTGTGTCTGACAAACTGAAGGTTTTCATTACTGAACAGCTTCAACTTGACAATCCTCAAGATGATTAGAGAGAATTCTCCAACTCGCGGCATCCATGTTTGGATTGAGCAGTTCCACAACGGTTCGCAAGCCTGGTGCTCCTCTAGAGCGCGTTGGATGGCGAATGCATTAAACTCAATGAAGATTTTAGTTGCGTTTTGATGGAACCGAATCCAATTGACGGCCCGTGAATTACAGGGCATCCACGATTTAACATATGTTTTAGTCAACATCTGCATCCAATCGTGGTTTTCGTGTCGAGTCACTGCTGATACATCCATCAATGACATTCAGCTAATAAAAAGGCTGCAATATTACGATGCTGATGCTCTGAAGACCACTAAAGACGATGCTGTGTCATTCTTGGTACCTAAGCCAAGATCTGAAAACCCTCTCTCTGTTCTCACACCATCTCTCTTCTGAAGAGAAAACACAGCTTATGTCGACAATGAAAGGTGATCGAGGATTGCACTTTGTTCAATCTCTTTCCCGTACGAAAAGGGAATTATATATTTCTCGAAGCTTCTTCCGAACTACCGCCAACTCATCGTGGCTTGTACCCTCGATATTCCATGTGAAGAGTGACACAAAAGCCAATTGTATAAGATCGCATGTCAGCTTGTTAATAACTTTGCCTGTGTAAATGACAATGCTGAGCTTGGAGTTGCTCTTATACAGAATTTCAATTCAACAAGAACGAAGAACAGAAACAGTTTCTTCTGCAAGTTGTTGAAAAACACAGGCATGACTTTTCTAAGTGCAATCGTGACAATCTTGTAGACATGTAGATTATTGTAAAATGTAGAACTGAACAATATGCAGCTGAAGGTATAAACAGTGATTAAGAATAAGCAGATGCAGGTATGGGGTAGCTGAAACCATGGCTGGCTGCATAATCAAGAATTTGTAATAATGATTCCTCCTAACGATTAATGGCAATAACTGATATTGAGAAATTCCAAAAATCTTGAGTTGCTGTACAATTTTTTAATTATTGGATCGTAAAACCATACCTATGTACGCAATAAAGTCAGATACTTGTAGATTCCACTATTTAAGAGCTTTCCAATGGTATTAAACATGTTATCATGGGATCCAAGGTCGTTGTCTAAAAGCATTAATAAATTGGGCACGTCCGACGCAAATTATGCCAACATGGTGAAAATGTGAGTGTCTTGCGGGACCCCTAAATATTTTTAAAATTTCATAAAATTTTCCAGGTGTCATTATGGGACCATAAAGAAACATTTTAGAGGGACTGCATAAAAATTTTCGACAAAAAATATTTCTGGGACACCCTAATGTATGTATATTAGTTATAGCGCCCCTTCAAGATTTCTACTCAGAGGCGCTCCCGACTACAGCGCGGACACTGAATCGGGAGTTTAATGCCGAAGCGCATGAGCAATCGTGCGAGTGAAGGACTTGCCCAGGGTCCCTACTTGGCGGCTTGAGGTGGATTCGAACCCGCAACCCTCCGGCTGCAAGGCACCGAACATACCCCTAAACCACCTCGCCCACAAATTGGTTATCATCTGTTACTACTACATCATGTAATCTTACTGCATAGTTGTCAGTTTGGATTTAATACTAAATGAATATTATTATAATTATTACACTGTGTGCAGTGCATTTGAGCAGTCATTAAATGCACTATATTATGTGTGTTGATACATGATACATCTAGCTGGATGCTAGGATGGTACTCATTTATTCTGACCCTAAGCCAATGAGGATAGCATTTACTTCCTCATCTATTCCAGTCCGCTGGTGATAAAGGCAACAGTGAACCAACAACTTGAATAAACAAATGTTATTAACAACCTGTTATCTCTACCGATCATAACACTGAGTCATGTGGTCAATAATGATGGATGATTGATAACAAAAATATAATTAAGGACACAGTTCTATTATAATCAGTAGATAGGACTTGATCACTTATTCAATTTCAATTTTTGTAACTAGATATCATGGATAACTTACTGAGCACGTCCAGTGACGGTTGAATGCAACGGAACTCACAGCATTCATTTTTCAGCGACTCATACATTGAGCATTTCGGGGGTAAACACTGGACTGACCGACACATGACAGGAAATCCATTCTGACACTGGCACTTCTTGCATGGATCATCCTCTGGCATAAACTCAGCGCCATCCTGGACACGGTAGCCATAGCGATCAGCGCAGTAAAGACCATCCGTGGGTACTAGAACATAACACAAAACTCTTTAACGTGTTGTTAAGTCATTTAACCGAATTCATTCATTTCAGGAATTTTACATAGCGCCCCTTCAAGAAACCTACTCAGAGGCGCTCCCAGCCCAACCACGGCAGGAACAATTAGACTTGAGCAACTTTAAAAACATGTAGCCGTACTAGCCCTTGGTAGTAGGCGAATATCTAATGGGAGGCCATTCCAAATGGAGAGCCCAACAATTGAGAAGTTGCAGCACTGCCTAATTGAGGAGCAAGCCCGGAATGAATGCATAGGTTATACAACATATATTGGAATGAATGCCAAAAACAAGTTTTTATAATATTTGGGACACCCATAGTCATTCGTTTTAATAACAGAAACTCGTATAAAAGCATTGTGCATTAGACAAGCCACAAAATAGTGCTCAGAAGATGACAAGGCATGAAAGTCTCAAGACTTTCTTGTTCCCTGATCAATGCAGGCACTGACATAGGTCGAGAGCGCTGCTGATTTTTGAGCGGCGCTATATGAATGTACAATTACAATTATAAAAGAGGTTCTGCACAAGTTTCACAGAGATGCCACATAATTATACGCCCTATCATTCAAAGACCGTATCCTTCAGCTATACTTTGCATATAAAATCAACTATCAAAGCTCTTCCTATGAGAAGGATCTTTAGAAACCGTTAATCCTGTCCTCCACCGGAAGCCACAGTGCAGCGTCTCTCATATTGCACAAAACATACCTTTTGGCCCCTTTACACAAGAGCTGGAAGCAGATTCAGACTGTGTGGTGGATAACTCATGACAGAAAGCATAAAATCCACAGTTGGCCTGGTTTCCAGACACTTGAAATGAGAAACTGTGTAAAAATATGGATTTCTATGTTTGGGCCTTTTTGAGACCCATTAGCCAATAGATGGAAGCAGTTTCAAATTGGCCTAGGTGAATAATTCTTAATTGAATGCAAAAACACTAAGTTGGGCAAGGCACTTGACACTTACAGTGACAAAATGTGTGAACATAGGGTTTCTCCATTTGTGCACCCTGTTTTGGAAACCTTTACATATTATCTAGATCAGTGTTTCTTAACCAGTGTTCGACCGAACCCCTGGGGTTCGGTGAGCCAGTACCAGAGGTTCGGCAGAGGTCCTCTGAAATATATAGGCCTACATATTCAGGGTCAGTGAGTGTGAGTGAAAAATCATTTGCTATTTTATTTTTATTTTTTAGACTTTTATTTAATAAAATAGTTAACTGTTAGTAGTTCATGTATTGAATGTATTAATATTGTATCACATTTTGGCACAATTTTTTATTTCCTTTTGTTCCCATTAGTTAAAAAATTATTGTTCAAACTTGAGGGGTTCGGTGAGTGGTCATGGATTTCTCTTGGGGTTCGGCTCCCTTGAAAAGGTTAAGAACCACTGATCTAGATTATAGAAGCAGTTTGAGACTTTCTGATAATTACCTGGGACATAACTATCGGTGATTGGCGTTTTGTTATAAATTTTTGTGATAGATATGAAAATTATTTAAATTATTTATTAAATTACGGCTTTTCATATCCAATAGCCAGTATCGGAATGTGACTATCAAACCAGCCTCTGGCAACCGCATTTAAAGCATTTTATTCACTTGAACTTGACGGCTCTTATGAATAGCCTAAGCTGGTGGCCTGCGGTTAGCTTTTAAGTAGGGCTCAATAAATTTCCGCACTTAAGCTGACGATTAATTTGTTTACCTGTTGGAGAGGCGAGAGTTATAGCCAGTGAAAAGCCAGCCAAATAGAAGTATGCAAACAGTGTTGCAACAGAAAGCCTGTCTGCGTTCATCATGGAAAGTAGCACTGAAGCCGCATGTTTAACAGCAGCTGTACTAAGCATTTAGTATCGTTTCGGACGGTATCTTTTCCATGCTGCGCAGAAGGTACGATGTTTTTGCAAACGACGGCAACCCTACACCCTAACCGACTCTCACGAGGCCTAAAATGACGGGAGAAAACACGGACCCCGATACTAAATGCTTGCCACGGCGGCATTTACATCCCCAGAAATAGAAGTAGTCTACTTCGACTATCAAACATGGCAGCCATCTCCGCCTGGCTTCAATTGGTCAACACGTAATCCAAGGACCAATATAGAGTCCTTTGCACGTAATCTATCCAACGATTTAGGTTGCTGCGGTGATTGACAGATCATGGCAACTACATGTAGCCTACAATGATTGAATCTGCAATTCTAACAATAATAATAATAATAATAATAATAATAATAATAATAATAATAATAATAATAATAATAATAATAATAATAATAATAATAATAATAATAATAATAATTCGACATTACCATGCTAGATTGTTCATAACAATAATAATAATAATAATAATAATAATTATATAATAATAATAATAATAATAATAATAATAATAATAATAATAATAATAATAATAATATCTTTTCTTTAATAAGCGCCTGACAAACGCACTGCGCTGTACATTTACATGTTATGCAATTTAAATCTTAACTACTAACAGAACAGACAGCCTGCAATACAACGGCGCTAATAGCAGCCTACAAAGTATATCCACCCAACGGGGCTCGAACTCGGTACCTCTCTCTCTCTACGCCAGATGTTATCCAATGCGCTATCGCCCCCCCGATTCTGCACGAAGGAACGAATAGAGTCGTACACGTCTGCATGCAGTAGATAGTTTATCATCATAATTATTATCATAATTATTATATTCGCGTCTTCTGGTTCTCTGACTCAATAAAGTTGGCCTCTACTCTGAATTCAACAATAATTGTAATCGTAAAACGTAAACTCGAAATTTCTATAGCGCCCAATGAGCGAAGTCGCGGGAATTAGCTTATTGACAGGCGCTTATTCAGTATGAACGGATCACAAGTTATTACAGGAATTGAATTTAACCATACGACAGCCATGCAAGGCGCCCATCACGTCCTGCATATCACTTTACCAATGCGTTATCTCGCGAATGATTTGCTGAGTGGACCTTTGGGAGGTTTGCGGGAAACGATATTGCCGCTTCCTACCGCTCTTCACGCCAGTGATAACACCATGGAGTGCACCACTACTCTTTTTTTGGACCCCAAGGTGGCTGGTGTTTAGAGTTTTAACGGCGAGGCAGGTATACGGGGCGAAAAGGCCTGAGGAATCAGATTATCAGAATAGGATTTGTGAAAAAGCAGTGTTTTCAGTTTGGACTTTGGAGTGAAACTGTGAAAGACGTATGGAGAGATAGCGTACGTAGGCCTACTACGTACACTAGCAAGAGGTGATGAGTTCGTATAATATATCTGATATTTAAGTAAGTATAAGTACGCAAGCAAGCAGGCCTATAAGTCTAGCAAACGCACAATGGGACATCGAAATACAAAATTGAATGTAAAATAGCACACAGAAGTAGCCTATAGGCCTAATAATAATCATGGGCGGAGTTTGGATTTAGTTCATGGGGGGCTAAAGCATACCTTCACCTCCTCCTCTGCCGCGAAGCGGCACCCCTTTAAAATGGAGGGGTCTGGGGGCGATTTGAGCCTACATCAAAGACTAGTCGACTACGCTAATGCAGTGTAGACTAAGCGTCTAGTTCCACTGTTTGCATAGGGCCTACATGAGAACCAGGTCTTCGGGGACTAAAGCAGCTGTCAGATCATATTCAATATTCAGAAGAGCCAGCGAAAAGGGCGTTCCTGTCCCATGCATGGTTGATCGCAGCCAGTTTCTTATGCGTCGCATCGCTGAATAACTTCTCTCAGCGGTTGATGAACCCACGGGCAACATTAGTGCTAACAGCACCATTCTGTTGTAACGAAACTATAACGATGATAATAATAATAGACATCTTCGGTCAGTTCTTCTGAATTATATTAAAGGTAATTTCATTTTCCGTGCTTGAAAACGTTTTCATTTTTGGGGGGGACAGAAGGACTTAAGTCAAAACTTTGGGGGGACAGTCCCCTCTGCCCCCCCAATTATTTACGCCACTGCTTGCGGCTGCTATGCCTTGTCTACTTGGACCAGAGTCACATGTGCAGACAGGATCTGGTAGAGATGGGATGGCTATTCCATGAGATTTGCACTATACCTTAATAACGCATGGTCAAGTCTGTGGATTCATGGGGGGGGGGCTTAGCCCCCTAGCCCCTGATAAACTCCGCCCATGGCTATAGGCATGGACGCCTATAAATAGCGTCCTTGCATAACAACAATACTGATAATACTGATGACGTATATTATAATAAACAAAGCCTTCTTGCGATGACGTCATCTACTTGCGATGACGTCATCTCTTCATCGATTGTTTCATGTCTATAGGAAAGGAGTCGAGATTCATTTAGAAATTCGATACGAGGTTAAACAATTTGAACAGAAAATAATCGAAAATCGTCGCTTTGAAGAAGTAAAAATTAGAAATTCAACGAAGTCAGTTGAAGAAGACACTAAACGAACATGAATCGTATTATGTGCGACACGCAATTGCCGTTTCGAACAGGAAATCATCAAAAATGTCAACAAGAGAGGTTGAAATTCGAAGTTTCGTTGAAATAACTACATTTTTGAAGACGCAAACCGACCAGCAATCGAATGATCAACAAGAATGGCATTTCAAACAGTCATCAGAAAAGAGTTCAAACAGACAGAAAGATATCTGGACCATTGTTTGCAGGCGACATTCACTTAAGGTAAGCCTCACATGAACAATGTTTTACAGTCACTGTGCTTAACATGAACAATGTTTTACAGTCACTGTGCTTAACATGAACAATGTTTTACAGTCACTGTGCTTAACATGAACAATGTTTTACAGTCACTGTGCTTAACCTCTGTGGCCTATGTATGGATCAATCTGATTACGGTTTGGTTTTTGTGCGCCATCGGCTGATGTCTCGTGCGTTAGACACTGCTGTGATACAGTTACTAATTAGCCTACAATTACTAAATTGATTCCAATGTCTTAAAATCTTGGAACAAATATACATTCTTGGTAATGTTGCACCATCTTTTCTCATTGGTCATTTTCTTATTTTT
>JACEVL010001287.1:0-133986 GCA_020284085.1 Aporrectodea caliginosa | reverse complement strand
TGAGCGGCTTCGTTTGATCCATTTGATTATAAGATAGCAACACATTTGTAGACGATAGCAATAAATTTGTAGATCATTAATGACTTCAAATGCGAATCATTAAACTAATGATCTTCACGAGTGACACTTGACCCATTCAATTACATTCTACGTTTGACTGCGACTAATTGCAAACTGTATTTGCGGTCATCTTCAGAAGAGTTCAAACAAAACAGTCATTAGATTTCAGCTATGTTATGGTTGACCTTAACACGACCATCATCAAGAGTGTTACTACCACGCCCTCTGGAACTCAAGCGCAGTAGCCATAAGCTGGATTTATCTCACTAGTAAAATAATAAATTCTGTTTAATAACTGGATCCTTCGGAAGGTCTAATTATAAGAATCAGCTTAAGGTCCACTTAATATATACATGTATACTAGTAAATATAATTCAGGGATTGGTTGGGACCGGAACGTACTGGAACGGCGTTTCGGTTCTTTTTTGACTACCGGAACGTCATACTGGTAAAAATGTCTAGATTAACATGGCGCCTGAAGCCGGCGTTACGGTTATTTTTTGCTTAGGACGAGCTCACTGATATAATTAGCTATGTCTAGTGACTGGATTCTTCGGTTAGGGGTAATTATGAGAATGAACATAAGGGTCACAATGTATATATATAAGCTATGTATATATACTAGTAAATATAATTAACTATGTTTAATGGTTTGAAATCCCTCGATTCTTCGGTAATTGAGTAATTATAGAGACCAACTGAGGTTTTCAAATGGTGAAATTCCACAGGCACCACATGTACATGTAACTTATACAGGAATACCTGAAGGTTCTGAAGAGGTTAAAAATGTTATTCTTAAACTGTGTGATGTAGGACCCTTCAGAGGATATAAACGGCTCGAGCATAACACCGTTATATCTGAAGGCCCCTGGGATATGGTGCCATCGATATTTTTGTGGTTGATGACAAGAGGTAGCCCATGGTATTTTCGGTGAATAATTTCAGTGAATATTTTAATGAACACCTTACTCAAACAGTTGGCTAACACTTTTTGTGAACAATTTCGGTGAATACTTTTGATAATATTTTCATGATAATATTTCAATATTTGAATTAGAACTTCTGGTAAATAATTTCTATGAATAGTTTTAATGCTTTCGGTGAAAATTTTCTGTTAATAATTTTATAAATGACTTCGGTGAATACTTTCGGTGAATATTTGTGTTGAATACCTTTTGAGGGATATATTCGGTTAATATATTCAACGAGTAGGCCATACTTTGGTGAATACTTTCGAAGATTTTGCGATTGCTTTCGGTCAATATTTTTACGAATACTTTTGTGAATAGTGACATGTCGACATAAAACTAGTTCAAAGCGTCTTGCGTCCTGGACTTCTTATCATGGACACTATACTTGCGCTCAAAAGTCAATATGAATTGCAAAGTATGACTGTCTAAAGACTATTTGTATACGGTGACCTTATTAGCGGAACCTTTAGTTCCTTTGGGTTTATCCATTGTCAATGAATATACAAGACTGTGTACTAGGGTGGAGTGAAAAAAATGAAAATTCGAAATTCGAAAAGTAACAGGAACCAAAAGTTGCCTAATGGCATGGGGTCAAAAACTGTTCAAAACTTTTAAAATATTAATGTCTTCCGCCCCCACCAGAGGGCGAAACTTACGAAAATAGCGTTTTTCGAGAAAATTGCATGTTTTCTAGTAAAATATTCTAATTGAAAACTAATTAACTGCCATTCAATATACCACTGGAAAGAGCTTTTAAAACTGAATAAAATGATATATTAATTTGCGTTGTATTTTTATGCTTCGACATTTCGCAATTATTCATGATCAAAATGGAATTTTCGTAGCGTTCAATTCATCGGACAAAATGCGCATTCAGCTTAAAAAGTTATTAGTGTTTTACCGTTTTCAGGCTTAGCGACATGTCGCAAACCAGAATAACTGGTAAAAAGTTAACTTCTACAAATATGGGCATATTCCGCGAATTAGTAAATCATTTTATTCAGTTTTAAGAGCTCTTTCCAGCGGTTTATTGAATAGCAGTAAATTCGTTTTCAATTAGAATATTTTAGAAGAAAACATGCAATTTTCGCGAAAAAACTATATTTTTCGTAACTTTGGCCCTCTGGTGGGGCGGAAGACAATAATATTGAAAAAAAAATTTTGAACAGTTTATGACCCAATGCCATTACAATACAATACAACTGATCTTTGATATCGCCCTTCTTACTAAGGTTGCCCCAAGCTCAGAAGTGCCACACGCAGAAGCAATTATAAGGTCCCTACGCGGAGGGCTTGAGGTGGATTCGAACCTGCAACCCTCCGGCTGCAAGGCACCGAACATACCACTACACCACCGCGCCCCACGCATTAGGCAACTTTTTTGGTTGCTATTACTTTACGAATTTCGAATTTTCTTTTTTTCACTCCACCCTACTGTCTACCTTTATGTTTGAATGTTTGAACTGTCCTGGTGAACAATGAGAGTATATTGATTGATTGATTGTGTCTTGCGGAACAGTATGCGTGTATTTTGTAATTGTAATCGCAAATTTACATAGCAACCTCTTAGAAAGAGACTCGTCACAGTCAACGTAAACTAATCGAGAAACTTGTAGCTTCTCAGTTACTCAGTTACCTAGATTCTAATAACCTTCTGTCGGGTTTCCGCAAAGGTCACGCTACGGAGACTCTCCTTCTTAGACTTCTTAATGATGTCTATAGTGCTATTGACCGCTCTCAACTTACTCTTCTTGCACTTTATGACGTAAGTGCATTTAGTGCAACCTTCGACACGGTAGCCCATGATCTTCTCCTGCGTCGCCTTTCTATTTCCTTTGGTATCTCTTCCTTACCTTTTCAGTGGCTTTCTTCATACCTATATGATCGCACTTCATCTACTGTCTTCCACTCGTCGCGTTCCCCTTGGATCCCCGTACCTATTGGCCTTCCCCAGGGTTCTGTGCTCGGCCCTCTTCTCTATATCCTCTTTACTGCTGACCTTGAATCTGTTCTCGCTTCTAGTGCAGGGGCGCAACCACGGTCCAGAAGTTGGGGAGACCTACTAGAATGTCTGAGTGGGGAATGCGAGTGCTCGGAAGGCGCGAAGCTGCGATTGCCGAAGGCAAGCCCCCCTAACGACTCAGGGGATATGGGGGGAGCGTCGTAAGCTCCTCCATCGGGGCCGACGCAATTTTGAGCATTTGATGCCAAATGGAGTACATTTTGGGCTCTAATTTACCTCAAATTTTTCACCGATGATTTCGATATAATTTAAAGTACCTAAACCATCTAGATCTGTGAAAAAATATGACTTTATTATATGAATAAACTGAGATTTTAGGTTTTAGAAGAACACCACTTGAAGTCGCAGCATTAAAAATTGAAATGTCCTCCTAGGCTTCTACCGCGAGCCTTAGACGAAAGTTTAATCTCAAAGTTTTTACTTTGTAATAGCGGTTTTATCAAGAACTAGATGGTGTTACCAGGGTTCGTACGGGTTATCTCTACCTTTATATATCGTTCCATCTTTATTTGCGTGGTTAACTTTGGCTGATTTGGCTGGTATTCATCGGGTACTCCCGTGTATTTGAATTTGCTCTATCCTATATATATCGTTCCCGCTGGATTTGAAAATGTAAAAAGTAAACCTTCGCTGTTTTCTATAGCGACCGAATGAATTGATCGGATGAGTCCCAACCCATCACTACCGCGCGCCCGTTTGAATGGACGCCACGTCATTTTAGTATCCCCGTTGAAGGACCGTGCTAGCCCAAGATTTAAATTTCTGAAATAAGCCGGTGTCCCGTGACAGAGTCTCCCATAAAAGTCTACTCCGGAGACTCTATTTCGAAACAGATTCTTCCCCGGAGACTGTATTCTGAAACAAAGTCTCCGGGGGAGAGAATATTTCATACCTCGTTAAAATAATGTCTCCCGGGGAGACTTTATTTCAACGCAAGATAGGATACGCCATAGTTGTTAAAACGGTGAAACTGAATAAAACCGGTGAAAACTGAATAAAAACGGAAAAACGTCGTTTTCTCAGAGTAATTAATAACCCAAAGAAGATAAAAGGCGAAAAATAGAATAATTTGACTTTCTTGCATCTCGTAGGCCTACTGCACTTTAAAATAAAAAACCTTGTTTACACAAATTAATCTTTATCAGCAAATAACGTAACTTTATTAGTAAACACTAAGTAACATTAATCTACACAAATTATTTTATTTTTTATTAGTTTGGTTTAATAAGAAATGAAGAAATTAAAAATATTGAAATCTTTTCAAATTTAAATTGTAAACATAAGTCCACATAAGCCCATACTGACATAAAGTAACAATTAAAAACTTGAAAACGACGTTTCTCATCTTTGGAATATTCTGCTTGATATTCTTTCTTGGCACGGTAATGTAATTAAGCTTTATGCATGAAAATAATTTGAAATGTTTTCACAAAGTTATGCTTATTAATGCAACTTATAGCAAAATATATACTAACTAATATTGAATCCGTTGAGATCATCCAAGGCTATTCAGGAATAAACTTGAGCTACCGGGGGGTACGAATAATTTATTTTTTCATCTTTTGTCACCTGCGTGAGCAAATTCCATTCTAAACCGAATAATTCCGTGGTTCAACAAATGCTCAACCGTCTTTATCTTAAGCCTGTAGGCCTACTGGCTTCATGGACTGCGATGCTGTTTAGTTTTTTAATTGATATTGGTTTATCAATACTAAATAGGTTTGGTTTAATTGCGATAATTATTAATTTTAGTCGGTACGGCCCATAATAATTCTGTCAATGCGTAATCTTCATCATTGAATGCCAGAAAAGCAAGGGCAAGCTCATATCAGGAAGCCAGTACTTCGTTTACAATCACTGGTTAGGACTTTCCTGTTCTATGTAGCCTAATAACCTGACACCAGCTAACAATAATAAATAACTAATAGGCCAACCAGATTAATGGATGAATGGTAGGCATTATACGCATCAAAGGAAAATCAAGCGCTAGGTCGTACCAGTTGATTGACACCAGTTGAAGGGTAGGCCAAATAACATAACATAACATAACAAGGGTTTTAAGTGGTTCAGAAGACGTTTAGTCTGTGTTAGAACCACTGTAATTAACCTGGAACATGGTTAATAGCCCAATTTTCCTAGCTTCTTCTTAAAAGCTGTGATAGTGTCCACTGAGACAGTACTATCATCCAAACTATTCCACAAATCTACAACTCTTGCACTGAAGCATTTCTGCCCTAATGTCCCTTTTGGTTTCTTAAATAATTTATACCTATGTCCCCGAGTTGCCTTGTTTGGTGCTAATTCAAAAAACTTCTCCTTCTGCACTGCCTCCTTTCCAGTAATAATCTTGTAGGCTTCAATTAGGTCTCCTCTGCTCCTCCTTCTCTCCAATGTTGTTAGTCCACACCTTTTCAACCTTTCTTCATATCCCAAATCCTTGTAGCCCCGAATCATTTTGTAGCTCTTCTTTGCACCTTCTCCAGCTTTTCCATGTCCTGTTTCAGGTAAGGACTCCACACCTGGATGCAGTATTCCAACTGTGGCCTAACCAGTGATTTGTATAGCCTCAATATTGTATCCTTATCTCGGGTGACTATTGTCTTTCTTATCATGCCTAAAGTAGAGTTAGCCTTTTTTGATGCCTCAGCACATTGCCTTGAGGGTTTTGCGCTCTTGTGCATAATCACTCCCAAGTCCCTTTCTTCCTCTGCATAAAGAATCGTAGACAAGGTCGTATCAGGAAGCCAGTAGATTTGTAATTATTCGCATGCGTTTCTTCAGAATTGTATTGCTAATAATCTGGCCTGATAATATGACGCTAATAATATTGAACTACCAATATCCAACACAATAAAACGATAAAAGAATCAGCGTGAAGCTAATTAGCGCTAGTTGGCATAAAGAATACAGTATTAATTAGGCTAATGAATGGATAAGAATTACTTATCACAGAATCTTCAGAAACCAGTGCTAACTAGCACCTGTATAAATCTATTTGTAGTGAGAGCCATTTTTCTTAATTATATACTAATGTGTATAATCTCGGCACTGCGTTTTAATGACATGTAAGTGCGCCCAACATCCTAGTGGTGAGTTTCCATGCCGCATTGAACAGTCCGCATACCACAAAGTCTCCCCTTACTAAAATCGCCCCCTCTATTTTCGGTCGCTTTTCTATATAATTTTTAATAGGTTTTAATACGTACATTATCTTAAGTAAATGACTTTAAAGTTTATTAGTTGAACTGGACATCAAATAAATACGAAATGAACTAATAAAATTATGAAATAAATGTTTTAAAGTAGCAAATGCGGCATGGAAACGGTATGCGGACTGTTCATCAAAGGACGATTCATCAAGGGACTGTTCATCAAAGGTCTTTTAATCAAAGGACTATTCATCAAGAGGGTTATTGGATTGATGAAAATAATTTTTGCTTAAATAGAAGCTGGATTGATAAAAAAAAATAATTATTGCTTAAATAGAATTTGGAATGATGAAAATAATTTTGCTTAAATCGAAGCTGGATTGATGAAAAGAATTTGCAACGGTGGCCACCACTTCGAAATTTTAAATGTCCATATATCAGCATTTAAAGTAAATTGCGAGCTGAAAATAGTCGCGTTGACCTACAAATTCCCGTAAGAATGTTTTGTAAAAAATTTCAAATCGCTAAAGCGTTCCCTTTCGGAGCCTTTAGTGGGATAAACAAACAACGAACAAACAAACAAACGGAAGGACAAACTTTAAGACATATAGTATAGATATGCAGGAAAACAAATGCGCTGCGTTTGGATAAATATCTATGAATATAATTATTTAGGTTTACCAGTGACTCGTGCGTATAAAACACAGTCATTTTCTGCATAATTACAAGATACAGGATAGGACAACTTTAAGATTTCATGTGCTCCATATTTTAATGGTTAGCGTGCCGAACTGTCAACTGAGACGTCTGGGATTTAAATCCTTGCCATTCACCATCATGTGCCTTCTTCTTTTTCTTCTTCATCATCATCATCTTCTTCTTCTTCTTCTTCTTCTTCTTCTTCTTCTTCATCATCATCATCTTGTTCTTGTTCTTGTTCTTGTTCTTGTTCTTGTTATTGTTCTTGTTCTTGTTCTTGTTCTTCTTCATCATCATCATCATCATCTTGTTCTTGTTCTTGTTCTTATTATTGTTCTTGTTCTTCTTCATTATCATCTTCTTCATCATCATCATCATCATCTTTCTTCTTCTTCTTCTTCATCATCATCATCATCATCATCATCATCATCATCATCATCATCATCATCATCATCATCATCATCATCATCATCATCATCATCATCATCATCATCATCATCATCATCATCATCATCATCATCATCATCTTATTCTTCTTCTTTTTCTTCTTCTTCTTCTTCTTCTTCTTCTTCTTCTTCTTCTTTTTTCTTCTTCTTCTTCTTCTTCTTCTTCTTCGCGTTCTTCTTTTTTCGCGTTCTTCTTCTTCGCGTTCTTTTTCTTTTTCTTTTTCTTTTTCTTCTTCTTCTTCTTCGCGTTTTCTTCTTCGCGTTCTTCTTCTTCGCGTTCTTCTTCTTCGCGTTCTTCTTCGTATTCTTCTGCTTCTACACGCACCACACTGTAGGAATTGGTTGAACTTTTTTTGAATACTAACCTATTCCAAGTAGGTTTACACTACAATACTTAGCAATCCAATACCACAAAATTAATGAAACGTTCTTATAATATTACCATGTATTATTTTATTTTATTTATAATTTTATTACCTTTAGCTTATGCATCTTACTTGTGCTTACCTTGATTTATCTCTTAACTTACCTTACCTTACGACACCAGAGAACAATTATTCTCATCAGGATGTTAGCGAGGAATCCGATCTGCTAATCATTCCTAAACAGGTGAATATTCTTTGAACGCCGTCTTGACAGCCAGCAGTCTTCCGAGAAACTGCGTTGTTTTTCCGAACAATGCGCTGTGCTGGGTTGCAGTGGCCCAGTGACCGTTTAGGTTGCTTACTAGGGGTCCTTGAAACGGGTCAAGCGTTATGACGATTATAATTAAGCACAGCTAATAGTTCCTCAAGCAAACAAATCGGTGAAGTGGGAGCCGGCGGCAAGGTCGTATTCGTAGATATAATTTACAGCAGCAATCTATGTTCGTTTATCCGCAGGACTACTGATGTATCACAGCTGAGGTTGGATATTCCCGGCTGAATGCTAATGGAGGAGCGTCCACTTGTCTCTTCTTATTGGTCAAACTGTCAATCGTTTCTCTGTTGGAGGGGATTGTGATAGACAGGCGAAGGCAAGTATCAGCACGCAAACAAGCATCCGTGGCTGGTAAGGATTGGCTATCCACGGTTCATCCGGATCACACTAAATGTGTGTGTCTGCACAGCGGTCCAAGGTAAGGACGTAACCATGGTAAGATCAGGTGTGTTTTAAGACGCGGTACTCGAGGAACCTATTTAAGCACTGCTGACGGACGATCGTTTGCAGCCCAGTCGACATCAGATGAGAGAAAGACCGTCAAAAGACTCCGCATGTGTAGGCCTACGACTTCACAAGAGAAAAAACTTTCTTACGTCGCCTACGTCAATCGGGTATGCTCCTCTTCTGTGAGAAAATCTTTATTGATTTAGCTTGTTCTTATTTCCGAATGAAAGTAGGAAATGAGCTGCTTAACTGAAAGTCGATTTAATTTTTTTCAAGCACAATTTTAGTTTGACCGCAATGAATATTTTTGATAATTTAGATTCATGTTAATTATGGTAAGAAGAGATCTTCGAGACGAAGTCGTCGAGAAGTTTTCGATGAACCTATTTAAGCAATACTGACGGACGACCATTTATTTCCATTGATTTGGATTGTTCTTATTTTCCGAATTAAAGTAGGAAATGAGGTGCGAAAGTTAAGTCGATTTAGATCTGTTTTTTTTCCAGCAAAAGTATAGCCTAACTTTACCGTAATGGATATTTTATAAAGGCCTAATTTAGATTCAAGTTAGTTTATTTTTTATCCACGCGATAATATATAAAGTCAATTTTAATCTTTTCTTGTAACGTTATCTGTTTTATGTAAGTGCGATTCGAGATAATTTCAAATTAAAAACTTAGATGGAATACAATATTAGGCCTACGCTAGACAAGTTTAAAATAATTGCGCTTTAAGATGAGTTAAGTAGTTAAGCTTTTAGGGGACATAAGTTCAAATGCAGTTTAATTTAATTTATTTTAAGTTTTAAGGTAATTAGCGTCAGGCCTTCAGTTATTTGCCATTAAGGTGACTCAATTTTAAAGTAATTTGGCTGAAGGGATCTTTTGGGACCGGAACGAACCGGAACGGCGTTCCGATTCTTTTTTGACGACCGCAACGCCGTATCGGTTCTTTCTCTGATTAGCATGGCACCTGAAGCCCGCGTTTCGGTTCTTGCTGAAGTGGGCGTTCCGGTTCCTTTTTGTTTAGGACGAGATCACTGTTTGGATGTAAAGTAATGTATCGTTCAAGCAACTTGACATCAGGATAACTTAACTTTGAAGTAATTTGGCTTTAAGGTAACGTAGCTTTAAAGCAATTTGTTTTCATGGTAATTTAACTTTACAATTATCTGACGCTAGGGAAACTAAACTGTAAGGCAAGTTGGCTTTCAGAATACTCAATATTCAAGTCATTTAGAGTTTAAGTAAGTCAGATTAAAGCAATAATTAATTTATGTTTAAATTTATTTAGCTCAAAATTAATTATAAGTTAATTTTCAGTCCAATAGAATAAATTATATAAATATGTAGGCCTATAAGCTTTTAGGGACCGAACTGTAAGCTCTTTATTTTATTTTGCATCATTATTACGTAGTGTGCGTCGCAATATATCGTGTGCACCCAAGGTAGGACAGCAGAGGTCGCGTAGATAGGCGCGGGCGAGGCCCAGCAAGGACCGCCAGACCAAAGCGATGATCCGATACGAGATCCGCTGCAGGAGGGGAGCCAATGAAGCACATCCAGCAATAGACCTCGATAGGTCCTTAATTAAAACGCTCGAGCAAACCTTTAGAATGGCGCAAATTACAGAAATAACGCAGTCGCTGCAGTCAGCCTACCAAGTGAGACCGTATGGCGAAGAATAACTTACAAGTTGAATTACTTAGAGTTGTATAGTGATGCGCAGCTTGTGTGTTTGCTGGCCATGAACTCTCGCCCCCTAAGCATGCTGTGGTGGACGCAGAACAAGGTCAGCTTAAGTAAGCAAGGAGGCAAGCAAGCAAATAACTGAACAAGTAAGCAAAAAAGTAAGTATTATGTAAGCAGGCAAGCAAGCAACTAAGTGGTTTAGTAAGAGAATCAAGTGAGCAAGTAAGTAATACAGCTTAGAGTAAACTTGTAAGAGAAGTAAGCAAATAGGGAAGTTAAACTATGCTGTGAAATAGCAAGTAAGCAAGCAAGAAAATAAGCGAGATTTATAATTTATATAATTTATAATTTATAATTATAAGCTTAATTTATTACATATAGTACATTAATATTTCTACCTCCGTCGTAATGCTTGGTGTGTTAAGTTGAGTGTAGTAAGTAAGTAAGAGAAGCATGCAAGCAAGTAGCAAAAGTAAGCAAGCAGGTAGTCTACTATCAAGTACAGGGGGCGTGGTGGTGTAGGGGTATGTTCGATGCCTTGCAGCCAAAGCGTTGCGGGTTCGAATCCACCTGAAGCCGCCGCGTAGGGACCCTGGGCAAGTCCTTCACTCGCAAATGCTCATGCGCTTCGTTGTGAAACTCCGATTCAGTGTCCGCGCTGCAGTAGTCGGGAGCGCCTCTGAGTAGAAATCTTTAAAGGAGCGCAATAACAAGTGCTCATACATACATACATACATAGTAGCTAGCACACAAGCAAGCTATTGCACAGGTAATTCTCCTGCAACAGTACTGCGAACACTGAACATTCCAGATTGACAATGCAATGTGCTATTATTCAAAGAAAAGACGTTAGAGAAATTTACTGAATGAATGAACGATGTCGGGTTTAATACACCCAAAATTACGACAGAGGTAGAAATAGCAATAAATCCACAAATTAATGTACTAGATGTAATAAATAATAAAAAAATTAGGTTAATTATAAATTATATAAATTATATATCACTATTTAAAGTCTTTTCTTCACTCGTGGCTGGACTGGGAGCGCTCCTGAGTAGGTTTCTTGAAGGGGCTCTATATAAATTCTAAGAATGAATGAATTAATGAGTGAATGTTGCCGACAACCAGACACGTAGGCTATGTCTGCCTGGATTAGAAAGAGCCTCATTGACAAAATTTAATACGATCAAGCATAAATGTTGCTTAGCGCCATAGAAGCACGACTGGGATGTTTCATGTTTGGCGAGTTTAATTTTAAGTATTTGCAGTTGCTATTGAATTTACCTAGCGCCACTTCAAAAACAAACCAATAAGAGGAGTTAATAAATGTTCGTTGTTTAAAGAAAGTCGCTTTTAAAGAAGTAGATGAATTAAACAATTAAATTAAATTAATTTAACTTAATATTTATTTAAAAGAGCAAGTAGCCAATGGAAATCATCTTGGATATAATGTAGAGTCTTGTAGACTATTTTGTTTTTGCTCGTGATACAATGTGACATTATGTCATATGGTGTGTTCAGTGTAATGCAGAATTGATCTGGCGCCAATTTGTGATATCTGCTACTTGGTTGCCACAGCGAATCACAAGAGTTTCATAGTTTAGAAGACGCCATTTCATACCTTTTATTTGATAAATAATTAATATGCAGTATATTTATGGTGTGTATGCTAAATATGAATGAAATGACTCATGGAGCTTTTTCTTTTGTAAAATTTAAGCTTGTTTGTTAATCAAAACTAGTTAAGTTTTTCCTAATCTTTCTCTCTTTAATCTGGCATAGTGTATTTAAATATCGTTTGGCCATCTGTAATAATAATTATTCCAGCAGCAGAGAACTTTTCTAAATGTATTATCGTCATTGTGTTTGTGCATTTTTCCTGTTTGTAAATGAATAAAGGACTTCAATCATTTAATTAGACTACGTCTTCCCCTTCACATAAATACGACCAAATTGTCGTTGTGGCCTTATATAAATGTTCGATTTGTTGGATAAATTTGTAGTCTGAAGAATGGCCACCAATAAGTCGAAAATGCTACATCTGCTGCTTCTTCTACTGCTGGCAACAATAGAAATCACCGGTAAGAACCACTAGGTGATGTCAAATGCCAAGTGCAGAACCCATGCGTAAACTGTACTATTTTCTTATTTTTAAACGCGAGGTACCTAGTGTGATCTGTTAGGAACCAAAAAATTATGCTAGGAGCTGTTATGGGTATCAGAAAAAGCAGGTCGCGTCCTACGCAATATCATTGAATGTGTCTTGAAATGCGATCATTATTATTTTTATTATAATGATGATGATTATTATTATTATTATTATTATTATTATTATTATTATTATTTATTTATTAATTTATTTCTTCATTATTATTATTTTTTTCCCCGAGGTACATATTATTATTATTAATATTATTATTATTATTATTATTATTATTATTATTATTATTATTATTATTATTATTATTGTTATTATTATTATAATTAATATTATTAGACTTGAAGAACTGAAATCAATCAACTTTATTTATAAAACTGCATGAGTCGACTGCTCGCCGATAATCGATGGCGTGTGTTAATCCACATGAAGCCTTCATCGGAAGAACCACTAGAGTCCATTTTTGACATTTTTGAGTTAAGTTATTATTATTATTATTAAAATGTCATATATAGCGCGCATAAACATAATGGAAATCTTGCACGAAAGCGCGTAACAGAAAAGATAAAGAAAAATATGTCTGCGCTCGTCTCATGATGTTAAGTGTCGTTGTGTACAGAGTATTTTGTCGGCTGGATAACATTGGTCACCGGAAGAGTCATCAGTGGTAGGCTCGCGGAAACACGCTAAGCCCAACCAACAGATTCCCAACTATAGTTTATACATGTAGGTCACAGCAGTTCAGAGTTTCTGCAGCACGGATGATGATATGTCGGATGATGAAATTTTTTGTCCGGCGATCACTTGGTCCACCGCGGATAGTTTCGCGCACAGAACAGACATCGGTTGGGCGTCGAGCGGTTGATTTCGTATCCGCGATTGACAACTGGCTCCTCTCCAAAGACCGGCTCCGCCATTATTCCTCCGAGTCGAAAGTTGCCGACGAATTGACTTTAGAGTATCTCTAATTAGGCGTGCACAAGCAACACAGATCGCCAGTTTATCAAGCGGTAACCGTGCGAGGTGCACGGTCGCTGCCTCAATAGATATAATGAGAAAATGGGAATTAGGTCATGTAAAGATCACAAATATACGCAAAGACACGCAAAGCCGTCGAAGGCTTCACATAGCCGAGAGCAGTGTATCGGTCAACTTATCGACCTGCTACTATAAAATTTCTGGAGATTAAAGTTTGGCTTCAAAAGGAAAATACGTATATGTAAAGAAAACAGGTAGCATTAATAGTCAAACCCAATGAAAAGTTGAGTATTTTGACCGTTTCTCACAATGTTGGATTCTTAACTCGATTGGCGGTGGAAGGCAGGGCCTACAGAGAAACAGTTCGAAATTGAGGATAGGACGAGGCTATGAGACGAAGAGAAAACTTTAGAATTTCAACGGTGATATTTATTAAGTTTCTGCTGTGTCAAATTGAATATTAAAAACGAATATTGATTGCGATTCTTAACAGGGGTCTTTCTGCTCAAATCGACTGTCGATTTGAGCAGAAAGACCCTGTTAAGAATCGCAATCAATATTCGTTTTTAATATTCAATTTGACACAGCAGAAACTTAATAAATGTTCGAGGAAAATTTAGCGAACGTTACTATGAAAGTGTAGTGTTGACGAAGGCGGGAGAGACGAAAGCTTGTAGTCGAAACTTTGTGATCGAGTGGTGTAGAACACCCGTCGGAGTTGAAGTGAGGCGCTATGGCGTTGACTCGGCGAGGGCGTGGTCATCGCGGCATCGGTGCCGAACAGGTCCAGCAGGTAGGTGGAGGTCGTGGCATCCGTTGTTTCGACGGCATTATTGTCCACGTTGATGTCTAGGATAAGTTTGACTGCACGGCGCTGTCGGTTCGTCATTCACAGCATCACTGGATGGAGGTTGGTAGGTGACGTTCACCTATAGTTCGGCAACTGCCCGTAAACGGATAAATCCGAGATGCATGACTTGCGAGTACTACCGATACGAAACGAGTCAAAACCGCTGGATGGATCATCAATTGTAACGGTGACGGTGCTGGGTGGATGGCCGCCGGATGTTATATCGAGAGTCACCGAGAGAGAGAGAGAGAGAGAGAGAGAGAGAGAGAGAGAGAGAGAGAGAGAGAGAGAGAGAGAGAGAGAGAGAGAGAGAGAGAGAGAGAGAGAGAGAGAGAGATGCCGGCAGACAGACAGACAAACAGAGAACACTTTGTCGTTGATGTACATTCGGTCGGACGATTATTACCATACAAGTTTTCCGTATAATATTATATGGACAAACCAGAGAGAAGTTCTGCCACTCGATCACAAAAACTCCGCCACTTAACGCACTCTGGCAATGCCAGTACCAAGCCTAAATAAGTAGGAGAGCGACGCTAATGATCTTTGTTTTTATCACACAGTGTCGGTTAACTAAAACCGCTACTAAGTCCAGCCCAGGATGGTAGCCATGCGACCAAGTGTTGGGGATCTCAATCTATTGCAAATCGCATACGCACATCGTTGCTATTAAGATTAACTGAAAATATATGAAAATATTCAACGCAAAGTCACAGAAATACGAATCGGAGGCGCGGTTAGTCCGTCACCAGCGGAATAAAAGTTACATTTCCAGATGTTTGAAACCAACGATAAATTGTGAGTTTGAGGAGTTTCTTGAAGGAAGACAAAAAGTTAGACCTCGGAAATCATTGTTGGTCGATTTCCACTCCCTAAGGGTAGTATATGGAATTTACGAAAGCCCAGGACGATGCTGCATCGTGGAGCATACTAGAAGATTGCACGCTGCGGGAACAATTGTAAGGAGATGTTATTATTTTAAGACAAGCAGAAGTGTTTGTTTTGAGTATTTTAACGCTCAGAATGGCAATGAGGCTGCCCGAATAGGGTTAAAAAGCTTGTACGAGAAGATGCACACAGCATCACGTAAGCCTAGAAATGTTAGCCGAATATGTCGTTCCCGGTCTGCCAACCGTCTTATGAGCGGCTGGTTATTAAACTTTGCCAATAGCAGACGGCAGCCGACATCCAAGTCCGCAGAATGGCGGCGATGGAATGAGCAGGACCATAAAGGATACCACGGTCTCATCATGATTTGCACTGTGGGAGACAGTAAACCAATATCCAAAAGTGCGTGTCAGTAGTCGAGATATTGTCGCGGCGCATTTACCATGTGATGCCCTGTGGGTGCAGATCATCATAATCTCTATTTCTGTCTTTCTCTTTGTCTGTCTGTATGCTCTCTCTATCTCTGTCAGCCTCTATCTTGTTATGTCTCTCTGTCTCTCTCTGTCTGTCTCCCTATCTCTAGAGCCATTCAACCTCCCAAGTGGCATTCTAGTTGTTAGGCTGCACAATTAGCTCTTACCGTTGTACAGACCACATTTTTCAGAGCGCGCGCCATATGCGCAGCTTCAGCAACATATCTGTCGCAATATAAAAACTGCGACTAAGTATACTCTATCATCTTAGAACTGTTCACTCTTCATGTCACGACAGGCACCATATCATATTCGTTTTTTATTTGAATAAAAGTAAAAGCATAACTAAATATTCCTTTGTGTACATCCAGAGCTTAATAGTCAAGAAAATATCGGCAATATAGCGTATATTATGTCCTTGAGCAAACGGAAAAACTGTCAAGTATCGAATGCGAAGTAACAATTGGTGGAAAAACATCCGAGGCGCCACCTACAGAACTTCCATTTATAAATCGCAATGAGAATGATCATCATAATAGTGGCATAAACATGTTGCTGAGGCTTTGCATTGAGCAGCAGTCACCTGTAAATGTAAGTGTTATAAATAACAGTAAAGATATTGAATTTTTATTAAATAATTTTTTGAAGAAACTGCAACACCTGCTCCAACAGCTGCTCCAACAGCAGCTCCAACAGCTGCTCCAACAGCTGCTCCAACAGCTGCTCCAACAGCTGCTCCAACAGCAGCTCCAACCGCTGCTCCAACAGCTGCTCCAACAGCTGCTCCAACGGCTGCTCCAACAGCTGCTCCAACAGCTGCTCCAACAGCTGCTCCAACAGCTGCTCCAACAGCTGCTCCAACAGCTGCTCCAACAGCAGCTCCAACAGCAGCTCCAACAGCTGCTCCAACAGCTGCTCCAACAGCCGCTCCAACAGCCGCTCCAACAGCCGCTCCAACAGCAGCTCCAACAGCTGCTCCAACAGCAGCTCCAACAGCTGCTCCAACAGCTGCTCCAACAGCTGCTCCAACAGCTGCTCCAACAGCTGCTCCAACAGCTGCTCCAACAGCTGCTCCAACAGCTGCTCCAACAGCTGCTCCAACAGCTGCTCCAACAGCTGCTCCAACAGCTGCTCCAACAGCTGCTCCAACAGCTGCTCCAACAGCTGCTCCAACAGCTGCTCCAACAGCTGCTCCAACAGCTGCTCCAACAGCTGCTGCAACAGAAGCTCCAACACCAGCTTCAGCTTCGACGGAAACGTTTGGTAACAACACTGAACCTGAATCCACGACCGCAGAATCTGGACCTGCAATTCATAGAGTTTCTCTCTGGAATTCGATCGTTGTTGCTCTGGTGATTCTGCTTTCGTTTGCTCGCCTTCTCGAGTAAACCCCACACAGATGGAAAGTAGGCTGACAAGTTCTATAATATTATATAAAACATTTCACTTTGCAAATTATCTAACTGTCAACGCTATGCAGCTTGGGCAGATATGGAAAAGAATCTATTCACAATCGATTCTTTTGCACTACACCAGAGCCTCCTTTACACACTTCATTCGCTGTTTTTGGGGTCGTACATCAATGACCGTGTTATAAAGAGGTCGTTTTCTGAACTTGAACTAAATTTGGGATCTATATACACGATCGTGTTTAACAGAATTTGTGATATTACGGATCGTGACAGAAGGAGAGTCTGGTGTAGTGTTCCATATCGCCAAATCTGTAATTTAAGAATCAGCTTAAGTGGCATGGGACCAAATGTTGAAGAGGATCAATGTTCGGCAATTGTCAACATTATCCTTGGAGTTTCCCATGTCATTTGATAATCATATATCTTTGAGTGTTCTGAAGGAGGACCTACCGATGCTTTGTACCTTATGAGGCGAGCAATCAGCTGAATGGCATAAGCATGTGGTTGGACTTCCTACAGATCATTGTATTGATTATTACATTTGATTTATCATATATCCAAGAGTTCTCTGAAGGGAGAGATGTAGATGCCGTAAGAGGCGAGAAATCAGCCGAATGGCACTATCATGCAGTTGAATTTATTTCCTACATATCATACACTGTCAGAAACACATGTGTGATTAGTCATGAACTACTTAAGTTATGACACTATGCTATATCATTAATCGCAGGTTATAATCCATGATTGTACAATATTGTTCACAGTTGATGTATATGTCACTTGTGGCGTTCAACTAGCACCAGTATTGATGTCAATAACGATGGTGGCAATGATTAAGACGCCTAGGGTGGTTATGACGATGACTAAGAAGATAACATATTAATATCATCAGCGTCATCTACGACAACACTGTTGTCCTAATCAATTTTATTTCCTCAGCCACTACACCGCTACGACCATAGTCGTAACCTTGAATTGTGACTTTGATGTTCGGCCAGTATGCGGAATTGCGGACGAAACGTCCGCAATTCCGCAAAGGACGATTCGTCAACGGACTGTTCGTCAAGGACTATTCGTCAAGTGGACGATTCGTCAACGGACTGTTCGTCAAACGGAATCGATTATTAAATCTCGTTGACCAATAAAACGATTGCTAGTCCATTAAGCGTGACGGCAGGTGCGCAAAATACATACGATTGATGTTGGATTGATGATAATAACTCTTCCTTAAATATAGGTTGGATTGAATAAATAAGTTTTGTGAAACCAGAAGACGGAATTAGTTTCATCAATCCAACTTCTATTTCAGCACAGAATTTTTTCATCAATCCAATTCCTATTTAAGCAAAGACTTTCTTTTATCAATCCTACTTTCATTTAAGCAAAGAATCCTAGTGGCATCAATGGGCTGGTGCCCGCTCGTCACGTCGGCGCCCCGGGTTCGCTTCCCGGTCGGGTCGGTTTATCAGAGATTAATTTCTCGGATCTTTACTGCGGGTGGCTCGGTCGCATTATAAACGTGGAGTACAATACAACACACAACACAACACAATATACTGGGGCGTGGTGGCTTGGGGGTATGTTCGGTGCCTTGCAGCTGGAGGGTTGCGGGTTCGAATCCACCTCAAAGCCGCTGCGTAGGGACCCTGGGCAAGTCCTTCACTCGCAATTGCTCATGCGCTTTGGCGTGAAACTCCGACTACAGCAGTAGTCGGGAGCGCCTCTGAATGGGAAATCTGGTTGAGGCGCTATAACAAGTGTTTAAATACAATACAATACAATACAATACTTCCATTTAAACAACGAAATATTTTCATCAATCCAACTTCCAGTTTAAATTGAGAGCGCGTGATATCTGCAAGGAAATAGTTTACATAATCATGCCTCTTGCGAGGACAAAATTCCCACCGGCTAGGAGATAATTATATAATATCTTTTGATTTCACTGGAAAAAGTTTATTATTTCCCCCTGCAAGAACAGACCGTTGACGAATCGTCCGTTGACGAATCGTCCGTTGACGAATCGTCTGTTGACGAATCGTCCGTTGACGAAACGTCCTAGAACCGTTCGGCCACCACCACATTAAAAAGTGTTGTTGGCAGTCACCGCCGCTTTATGGCCCTGCTCTGGAATTTTTAGCGACATGAAACAGAATGTAAACATGTGCTCTGTTAACTGCTAGTGGCCTTCAAGTGGCAAAGCAACCTATAGTTTGCTTTGTCCGCCATTCGTATAAAGGGGAAGGAGAGTGAGGGATGGCGGGAGGGGTTAGATGGAGAGGATTGAGAGAAGGAGATGGAAGATGGAAGGGAAAGGAGGCGGGATTGGTCACCACAACCTTGTGGGGCAAAGTTACGCCTTTGGGTATACGACGTTCGTTATCTGTTAAAAACTATGGTTCCACGTAGACCTTAAAGTTTGTTATCAGGCATTAATTATCTGTAGTCTGTTGCAGAAATGGGTTGGTTTGTTGGTTTTCATAGCCATTTTATATTTACAGTATTGATCATTAGAGGTCTACAATGCATATTAATCAACTAACATGAATGCATTGCATTAATATATCTGTGATACTCTTTTGATACTAAGTGAAGCGCAGAACAGATGGCGCGCCTGTACCTCTCACTGTGATATGCACAATTCGACAACCTATCTCTTTCGTTCGTTCTGTCAGTAGTCCGAAAGTAATTGAAAGTAATTGTTTCCGCAATTGTTATTACATATAGATAGACCTAAGCCTCGGAAACCATGTAACCCTGTAACCCAAGCTTTGACTTGTTTTTGGAAAATAATTGTATCCAAATTTCTAGTATAAGAACTTAACTGTTGCTCATTTGATGTAATAGTGTCAACCATGGCACATTATTATATAGCTCATATGTTCTAATAGTGTCAACCATGGCACATTATTATACAATATATAATAATGTGCTATGGTTGACACTATTAGATCAAATGAGCAACAGTTATACTATGCCATATTAAGGCTAAGGAAGTATAAACGTAAATATGCTGCTGTTGGTTACCAATGAGCGCTCGTGAAGAAGCTGGTGTTCTGCATCTGACTTTCGAGTGACGCTTTAGAAAGTCGGAGTTTGCGATTACAATCAACTACATGTTATGCTTATCTAAATTGCAGACAGGGTTTAGGTCCTATGGAAGCTATGAGATGGAGTAGATTGAGGTGTTGGATGACACAAGTGGTGCGACTCTTTAGTGCTTGTACCCTGCCAAAATGAGGTCGAGAGCGAAACGTTTTCAATTCAATGAAAACATCCCTCAATAGTTATTGTTATCATATTGTAAATAACAAATTTGTATAGCGCCTCTTTAAGAAAGACCTGTTATTATTAGTTGGTTAGACAGTCGGTCAGTGTGTCAGTCAGCATTCAACCTACAGTCGGGCAGTTGTCTCCTACCTGCGTTCGTTGGCTGAATGAAGGTGGGATTAAATGGTTGTAGATCAGATTATGTATTCGAGACTTTCTAGAAGTTAAGTTTTCGTTCTGGCTAATGTAGCCTATTCAAATCTAACAAGTGTTTGGAAGATATTGATGATCGTTTCACAATGAAAGACATCAACATTAATTGTGTGTGTGCTTGGGTTGAAGTCCCGGTTATTTTAGACCATCATGTTTGACTCGATAACAATCATGTGTGTGTTTCATGATTCCGGCCCGTGATTTAATGCTACTCTTTTCTGTTCCCTTACAGTTCTCATTTCATCAGTACTTAGTTTTTCAAGGCTTCTGTACGACGGTCAAAACATCTTGTTTTGTTTTTGCGATTTTGCTTCTGTGGCGCGGCGCCCGTAGCCTACTTAAAACAAATAATCGCAAACACGGCAGTTTAAATACTGTGCGATGTTTTATTTACAGAATTACAGTTGCATTAAACTAATCAATCGAAACATACTGTACTGCAGTTTTCAATTGATTTTCAGCTTTTTATTTAAGTTTATACGTGTCTGTGTACCTTTTCGATTTTGGTTGGACTAAAAATAGCTGCGATAGATTGATTGGTTTGATGAATCCGCCAAACGACTGAGATATTTTACAATCGTGGATTATTATTATTGTGGCGTTATAATAATTAGAATAGATTTTACAAATGCTTTTATGAAGGCGGTTATGAAGGTAGCGTATAGGCTGCAAAAGCCTCGTTGCTGGTAAAACGCCGAAGAAGCATTAAAAGATTAAGCAAAATGCCGAGTTGGTCTTTCTTCCTATTTAACATTTCGTGTGTTTCTTTCTCTTACATAAAATAATACAGATTACAATCGTGCTTTTTCTTGCGCCGTTGTAAAGCATAATACAGTATCGAATTTCAAATGTATTTTGTTAAACAACGGTGCAGGAAACACTTCGGTTGCTTCTGAACTGTGTCATACAACGTAAAGAACATTTCAGAAAGAGTTAGTCTATATATAATGTGTGAAAACAGCTTGTTAACACTAAGCTGAGCGAATTAAGAAACACTATGTTCTTCTAATTCACTCATTCATTCATTGATTCATTCAGAGCATTCAAAAAACACCTATTATACCAGATAATACGCTAGGCGATATTCTATATTGTGACAATTGTTCTAAATACTTTTCATAGGCCCTAGATTTTGCTATCGGAGTTCCAATAGTCTTAATCCTAGCTACCGTCTCTCAAACCTGTTGCACATTTATAACGAAGTGTGAAGTAAAGCTCCAATGGTCCAGCATGGAATGAATAGGGTAGGAGACGCTCATCTTGTTTTCTTCATCCGTTTAGCCAGGGCACACATGAAAAGTACACGTAAGCGTATAGGCCTACATGTAGTCCCACGTACGTATTGTCCTACGCAATTTTATACTTTGTAGGTTCATATGTCAGTCCTACATACGGCTTATTAATTAAGTTACTCAACTCGCAATAAACGAGTAATCTTTTTAGCACGAGACAACGCTCACATTTAATAACACACAATATCGAGATTTCTGCATGCGCACCAGTGGTCTCCAAATTTCCAAACTGTGTACCAAATTGGCCCGCCAGCTGTTTTCAAGTGGTCCGTCAAGCCTTTCTCTAAGTTTCTCACTTCTGATAAATTTCTGGCCATCTTAAGTAAGATTTCCTTGAATAACATTATCCGTCCATAAAATCAAAAACCTTAATTATTTCACACATTTGGATTCAGATATTTACATTCACAGGTCAAAATTTAGAGGTTCTCATTTGTGTCATTAATATTTCATTGTTTAGCCAAAACGTAGACGCAAACCCGTCTATTCCGTCCGCGTGCCTGTGTAAGAGGCTGAATACACTCCCAGAACAAAAAATTTAATACTCTGGGAGCGTTTTTATCCTAGTATATAATGATTGCAGAGTTAATCGATACTAGGTCAAAAACAATCCACCCTGAGAATAAACACTGCGGGAGTGTTTTCGTTTGAGATCGGATGAAAGGACTGGTAGTTTGTTCCTCCTACGACAAATTGAATGGGGAGTTGATTCTTCTTGGGAACAATTGACTTGCGGAGTTGATTTTTCCTAGGACAAATTGAATGGGGAATTGATTCTTCCTGGGACCAAATAACTTGTGGAATTGCTTCTTCCTAAGGAAAAAATTGAATGGGGGAGTTAAATGATTTTATGTCTTTATAATAGGCCTACATGCATGTATAATAGTGTGCTAGAAGAATCAACACCCCATTCAACTATTTAGCTTACTACACCAATGGCCATTGATAATTATTATGGAGGGACTAGGGTTTACGTGCTACGATACTATTGCCTGATAGGTGGCTGGATGTTTTGCTTTGTTGACCACCGCAAACACGAGTTTTTTAGCGAGGATAAAGTGTGTCATACCTTAGTTTACTGCATGACCTTCGTACATACTGGGTAATACAAGTCATTCATCTTGGATAGGTGGCAATAGAGTGAAGGTGAGCCTACAACTCTGCCTCCGTAACCTACTATGGATATCGGTAGCTGCGAATATCTATAGCACTGCGTTATGTTCGCATGAATCTGTCGCTGTATCCTTGCTACAGAAGCGATCGGAAGTCAAGTCAATGTTCACTGTCACAGGTTAGTAAGCATGCACCTCAAGGATTACGGCATTCGCCCATTATGTCCGCTGCGTCTAGCGACACCTACCCAATTCTGCAGGAACCAAATAATCGTTAGCCAGATAAACTGTTCTGTCTGGAACTGAGTCCGAAACCAAGACCAAGACCAAGGCCAAGGCCAAGAACTACTAGCACGACGGAAACGGCAATGCAGATGTAACAAGAAGTCCGGTTGCAGCAATGGTTCGTCATCGGTTGTGGCTCCTTCTACAATGGCAACAAAAGAGACAATAGCAGTTGCATCAGAAACAACATCAATTATAGCAGTAACTACAGCAAAAAGAACAAAGGGTTTCTGCCTATGCACTGTGGCTATATATGGACTCACGAGTTTAGCTTAATCCTCCTTCTTCGTCTCTTCTAATCATAAATTCATGTAGCTCCACTTCTGCAGAAACAACTTTGAGGAGCTCTGGACCTGGCAACTGAAAACGACGATCCAATTGAATGGTTTTGAAGCATCTACCACAATGAAGCAGAGAAAGGCCAAGAAGTTAAAGTCGTTGGTAAGTAACAATAGCCCTAAAATATTTATCAAACTGCAGGATGCACCATATAAGGCCTACCTTCATAGGCCTGCATGTCAAAATGCTGAATCAGAGAATATTTGTATAACGATCACTTTGGCAAGAATAAAATTTCGTTGGACCGAATGTTGTGCTATGTTTAAAACCATCTTTGTGTTATGTCAGGGCTAGGCTATGCTATTTTATATTGCAGTATTATTATAGTATGCCATGTTGTGCTAAGTTTGTTATACTGTATCAGGCATTGCTTTCTATAGTATGTCACACTGTGTCTGTTATAGTATATATTATGCCATGTTTGCTATATCATGTTATGCGGTTTGTTTCGTTATGCTATGCAATGTTTGTTGTATTGTAATACTATGCGTGCTTTAATATGCTATGTATATGTGGCGACCGCCGCCCCGCACGCTAACTCTCTGCTCACGGGACGGCGTCGGCTCCAGCCCACTATTCGTCTGGAGCCGCCCGAGTCACTGCCTTGCCTACTTCAATGTAAATGGCTGTTCTCCATCTCTACCCAGGGTGACCGTTCCTATCAGGGGAGGTTTAGGATGGGTCGCTTCTCCAAGAGAGGTAACACTAAACCGCTTTATCTCGGTCAGACTCTGCCTCTTCCACGGTCGCCGAATGGGCAACGTCCTGAGGATGGCCGTCTCTCAGAACAGGGTTCGTTCTTCTACTAGCACGAGTCTTTCTCTTTGTGTTTACCTTCTTAGCTACGGGCTTCCTCTTCCTCTCTGCCTGATCTGAACTTCGACTCACCATTCTACATCTCGTGACTCTTAAACCATCGCCAATAATAAGGGACACCAAACGTTCTCTAAGTTCCGAGACCAGAAATACTTATGACAAGTCGCTTCGCCATTTCGCCCTAGACAATACCCGTAACAACTCTCTACCTCGCGTCGTCCTAAACAATACTTGAAACACTTCGCTATGTCAACTCGGCCTAGACAATACAGATAGCAGCTCTCGACGTCTTCTAGCCCTAGACCATACCTGGGACAAATCTCTACGTCAACTCGTCCTATACATTTGTCCATGGGGCAACGCGTCTTCCTACCGTCATGTGTTTCTCTATCCATTTCCGTGTTTGGCATGCGGCCTCCCACGTATATTGTCATGCACCACAATTGACGGAGTAAGTTCCCTTACCCGTCTCTGCGTCGGCAAAGAACGACCAACACTGATAAATTCTACTTCAAACGAAAAAGAAACACTCGTATCTGTGTTGGCAAAGAACGACCAACACAGTGATAAATTCTGCTTCGAAAGAAAAGAACACCGACACTCGCCTCTGTGTTGGCAAAGAACGACCAACACAGTAAGAATTCAGCTTTGAAAGAAAGAAACACTGGTAAGGTATCTACGGACTCTGTTAGTGAAGGTCCTCTCTCTATAACCTTCACTATCTACACACAGAACTTCGTTCCAACCTACGCACGAGGGGGCCCAGCCTCGCACTTCAGTCAGTTCTCAGAGCTGTGTGTTGCGACAAGCAAATATGTATCTACGTGGGTATCCGACTACCCGAACGTACACGTATCGATCACTTTCTTGGTCTGCGTTGATCTAACCACCTGGGGTATTATCCAGATACTCTCGTCACCAAGGGCGTAACTGATTTCCCCACCTGGGGTTTTCGTAGTCCTCACCAAGGGCGTTGACTCGCTGTGTCTCGCGAGTACGCCCTTCCCCGGCTTAAGTCTTACACAACCTTTCTTCCCGCTATCCGAAACAATCTGATCCGGGACCTGCCAACGAGAGTGGGCCCTTACTCCGCCTCAGGTATCCTTGAATCAAACTTTCCGAATCAGATAGCGAGCGTTACGGTTGTGCCCGGGAGCGCACGGCTTCACAGGATTCGTTTCCGAATCCTCGGACTCGATTCCGTTGCCGGAATCAGGGGTACGTGTCACTAACGTTACCCCTTTGTTTCTCACAGACCTGTGTATTTACTTCCCTGTTAGGGAATTGTACTGTCTCTCACACCTGAACGAACCACGGTCAGATCTGTCGGGTAGTTCCCCGAACAGAAAGATATGCGGCTAGTCCCGCAAGTAAAGAAACCGCGGGGAAACCGCGAATAAAGATAACCGCGGCTAGTCCCGCAAGTAGAGATAGAATCCGCGGGGAAATCGTAAGCCCCGCAAGTAAATATTCGCTGGGAAACCGCGACTAGAAATATTGCGGTAGATATTTACCGCGGGGAAACCGCGGTAATAAGTACAACCGATGTTAAGTATGCAAAGAAAGATCATCCGCAAGAAAACCGCGGAAGTTACTCTGAACGACGCTAGATACGCAAAGAAAGATAATCCGCGGGGAAATCCGCGGGAGAAAGTACAAAAAGAAAGATATTCCACGGGGAAACCGCGGAAGTAACTATGAACGACGTTAGGTACGCGACGAAAGATAATCCGCGGGGAAACCGCGAATTGAGATTTTTTGGTCCGCTCCGTAAGTAGAAAAGGTGCGGTAGACCCGCAAGTTGAAAAGAATATGCGCGTAGATCCGCAATTGTTTCGAACGGTATCAACGGGGTCACCATTTCCCCGTGCTTTACCACACTGGTGTGCAGCATTTATCGAACGGTAACAGCGGGGAGCTTTCCCCGTATTTATCTGTCACCAACGGGGTCACCCTCCCCGTATTTGATCGAACCGGGTCACTGGGGAATTTTCCCCGTACTTACTCACTCGCCGTTGACTGATTTTCCGGTCGCTCCCGTACTCCGAACTTTACGCGGAAACCGGACTATGAATTTTCACTCGCCGTTAACTGATTTTCCCGTCTTTCCCGTACGCCGATCTTTACGCGGAAACCGGACTATGAATTTTCACTCGCCGTTAACTGATTTTCCCGTCTTTCCCGTACGCCGATCTTTACGCGGAAACCGGACTATGAATTTTCACTCGCCGTTATCTCACTGATTTTCCCGTCTTTCCCGTACGCCGGCTCGCGATCAACAACGGAAACCGGACTATGAATTTTCACTCGCCGTTAACTGATTTTCCAGTCTTTCCCGTACGCCGATCTTTACGCGGAAACCGGACTATGATTTTCACTCGCTTATTTTGCACGCGTGTGGTATTTTTCGCTAACCGTAACCGAACGATACCAAAAGATCCGTATCGCGTATATGCAGAGTAGTAAACTGTCGCTACTCTACATTATAAGCGATGCACGGTGAGGCAGGCTATATTCATACGTGATCAATGTATAATGTAGCATCTCAACGCTTATAAATGCGTCCATACCAAAAAATTTAATATAAGGTAGGTGTCTAAGAGATAGATCTCCTAAGTATTAATTTAGGCGATGCCTATCTTTAGTCATCAATTATAGGCCGTGGAAAGATGTAATTTCATTTAATCACTATATTAAAACGATAAAATGGCAAATATTAAGCGGGCGTATATTTTTATTATATTTATTAACACTCGAATCGAACGTATGTACAACCTTGGGCTACGCCACCTAGCGACTCAGAGGCGCGACACCGTTTAACAGAAAATCAATATCATTAGGCCATTCATTATAGGCCAAACAGCCTAAATGCTACCTTGTGGCTTGTCCGCCACATAAACCATACCTAAACCATCCCCAGCTTTGACATGAACTGTTAAAATAATTCAATTCAGAAATTTATAAGAAAAAGTTTGCGATTACCTGGGATTGAAATCTGTACTCAACAGCCCTAATCTACAACAGTACCGTATGCAGAATTTCAATAACGTGAACACAGAAACTTGAAATGTAACCGGCCTCTCTCAACCACTCCTACACTACGATTGAATGACAAATCCTCCCCAGCTTTGACGTGAACTGTCAGAATTATCTAAGAAGTAAAAATGGGATTACCTGGGATAGAAATCTGTAGGCGTACTCGACAGCCCGAATCTACAACAGAAAGCAGAATTGTAGGCCTAATATTGTGGTCAGAAATCAGGAAATGTCCCCGGTCTCTCTCTCTCTCTCTCTCTCTCTCTCTCTCTCTCTCTCTCTCTCTCTCTCTCTCTCTCTCTCTCTCTCTCTCTCTCTCTCTCTCTCTCTCTCTCTCTCTCTCTCTCTCTCTCTCACCCGCAAATTATGACTACAAAACCTCCGAGGCTTAGAGGCGAACTTTTAAATAATTTAATATAGCATTTTACGAGAAATAAATTTGGGATTACCTGGGATAGAAATCTGTAGGCCTACCTCTGCAGCCCGAATCTACAACAGAAAGGAGAAATTTAATATTGTGGACACAAAATCAGGGTAGGCCTATGTCCCCAGTCCATCTCAACCACTCCCAAATTGCGATTGACAAATCATGCCCTGCTGAAACAAACTTCTAGAAATAATAAAACATTTTGTTGGCAATAAATTTGGGATTACCTGCGATAATCTGTAGCCTACTTTCCTGACCGAATCTACGATTGAATGACAAATCATCCCCAACTTTCACATGAACTGTCAGAATTTTCTAAGAAGAAAAATGGGATTACCTGAGATAGAAATCGGTAGGCCTACACTACAGCCCGACTCTACAACAGAAAGCAGAATTGTAATATTGTGGTCAGAAATCATGAAATGTCCCCGGGCTCTCTCTCTCAATCACCCGCAAATTATGACTGACAAAACCTCCGAGGCTTAGAGGCGAACTTTAAAATAATTTAATATAATATTTTACGAGAAATAAATTTGGGATTTCCTGGGATAGAAATCTGTAGGCCTACTCAACAGCCCGAATCTACAGCAGAAAGCAGAATTTTAATATTGTTGTCAGAAATCATTAAATGTTCCCGACATCTCTCTCAATCACCCGCAAATTATGACTGACAAAACCTCCGAGGCTTAAATAATTTAATATAAAATTTGACCAGAAATAAATTTGGGATTACATGGGATAGAAATCTGTAGGCCTACTCAACAGTGCGAATCTACAAAAGAAAGCAGAATTCTAATATTGTGGTCAGAAATCATGAGATGTCCTCAGTTTCTCAACCACTCCCAAATTCTGATTTATTTCTGGTCAAATTTTATATTAAATTATTTAGAACTTCGCCTCTAAGCCTCGGAGGGTTTCTCCGAGGCTTAGAGGCGAAGTTCTATAATTTAATATAAAATTTGACCAGAAATAAATTTGGGATTACCTGGGCTAGGAATCTATAGACTACTCTGCAGCTCGAATCTACAACAGAAAGCAGAATTCTAATTTTGTGGACACAAAATCATGAAATGTCCCCAGACTCTCTAAACCTTACCTAAATTACGATTGACAAGCCATTCCCAGCTTTGACATGAACTGTTAAAATAATTCAATTCAGAATTTTATAAGAAAAAGTTTGCGATTACCTGGGATTGAAATCTGTACTCAACAGCCCGAATCTACAACAGTAAGCAGAATTTCAATAACGTGAACACAAACACTGGAAATGTAACCGGCCTCTCTCAACCACTCCTACACTACGATTGAATGACAAATCCTCCCCAACTTTGCCATGAACTGTCAGAATTTTCTAAGAAAAAAAATGGGATTACCTGAGATAGAAATCTGTAGGCCTACTCAACAGCCCGAATCTACAACAGAAAGCAGAATTGCAATATTGTGGTAAGAAAACATTAAATGTGCCCAGTGTCTCTCAATCACCCGTAAATGATGATGGACAAACCATTCCCGGTTTATTGACAAACTTTTCAAATAATTGAATACAAAATTTGACCAGAAATAAATTTGGGATTACCTGGGCTAGGAATCTATAGGCCTACTCTGCAGCTCGAATCTACAAAAGAAAGCAGAATTTAAATATTGTGAGTTTGTGACACAAAATCAGCAAATATCTCAGGCCTTTGTCAAACACTCCCAAAGTAGCCTACGATTGACAAACCTTCCCGGGCTAAGATACGAACTTCCAAAAACAATTAATACCAAATTTAATCAGAAATAAGTTAGGGATTAGGCCTACCTAGGATAGAAGCCTGTAGGCCCTACTGTGTGCCAGAATCTACAGCAGACAGCAGAATATCAATATTGTAGTAAGAAATCGTGAAAACTACGATTGAATGACAAATCTCCCCAACTTTGACATGAACTGTCAGAATTTTCTAAGAAGAAAAAATGGGATTACCTGGGATAGAAATCTGTAGGCCTACACTACAGCCCGAATCTACAACAGAAAGCAGAATTGTAATATTGTGGTCAGAAATCATGAAATGTCCCCGGTCTCTCTCTCTCTCTCTCTCTCTCTCTCTCTCTCTCTCTCTCTCTCTCTCTCTCTCTCTCTCTCTCTCTCTCTCTCTCTCTCTCTCTCTCTCTCTCTCTCTCTCTCTCTCTCTCTCTCTCTCTCTCTCTCTCTCTCTCTCTCTCTCTCTCTCTCTCTCAATCACCCGCAAATTATGACTACAAAACCTCCGAGGCTTAGAGGCGAACTTTTAAATAATTTAATATAATATTTTACGAGAAATAAATTTGGGATTACCTGGGATAGAAATCTGTAGGCCTACCTCTGCAGCCCGAATCTACAAAAGAAAGGAGAAATTTAATATTGTGGACATAAAATCAAGGTATGTCCCCAGTCCCTCTCAAATTGCGATTGACAAACCATGCCCTTCTGAAACAAACTTCCAAAAAATAATAAAACATTTTGTTGGCAATAAATTTGGGATTACCTGCGATAATCTGTAGCCCACCTTACTGACCGAATCTACAACAGAAAGCAGAATTTTAATATTGTGGTCAGAAATCATGAAATGTCCCCAGTCTCTTTCAACCACTCCCAATGTACGATTGACAAACCATCCCCGGCTTGTTGACAAACTTTAAAAAAAATTAATAATTTTTTATTATTAATAAATTCTGGATTACCTGGAATAATCTCTAACCTGCGACCCGAATCTACAACAGAAAGCAGAATATTTATATTGTGGTCAGAAATCATGAAATGCCCCAGAGTCTCTCAATCGCCTGTAAATGATGATGGACAAACCATCCCCGGTTTATTGACAAGCTTTTCAAATAATTGAATACAAAATTTGACCAGAAATAAATTTGAGATTACCTGGGGAAGAATTCTGCACTCAACAGCCCAAATCTACAACAGAAAGCAGTATTTTAATAATGTGGACCCAAATCAGCAAACATCCCAGGCCTCTCTGGGGTCGTCCATTAATTATGTCAACAAAAAAGGGGAAGGGGGTTTGGAAAAGTTTGACAGTTGTTGACAAGGGGGTAGGGGGGTTCGGTACAATTTGACGTCAACAAATATTTTCCAATGAATCAACACAGACCCTTCAAAATGGTAGCGAAAACATTAAGTAATGCTAAAAATGTATAAAGTGATTAATGTTTAATTCTACTAAAAAGCTGGTAATAAACTAAACTCATATATTTTGAAATTCAGGATTGCATTTTTTAGTGTAAAAAAATGATTCTACATGTATTGAGCCAGTGTGTTTTTTTTTTGTAGGAGGAGAGGAGGGTTCTGGGATTGTTGACATAATTTTTTAGGGGGGTCCGTCATTGTTTGACAGTACTGTTGTTGACAAGGGGGAGGGGGTCAATAACTGCCTAAAATTTGTTGACATAATTCATGGACCACTCCCAAATAACGATTGACAAACCCTCCCCGACTGAGACGAACTTTTAAAATAATTTTATTTAAAATTTGACAAGAAACAAATTTACGATTACCTGGGATAAAAAAATCTGTACTCAACAACCCGAATCTGCAACAGTAAGCAGAATTTTAATATTGTGGACACAAAAACAGGGTAGGCCTACATATTGTCTTGATAGGCTACATACATACATGTGCTCCCTAGAAGGATATTATTATACTGTAGTGAGAACATGTACCCGTAATCGTCGTAAGACTTGTGATGTACTGGTAGGGCCCCATCCCCGCCCATACCTGTGACAGCCTTGCATTTTACTTGGTGACTCAAATTGGGTCATTTCATGGAAAATGTCGAAATAGTGGCTCAACCGAATATGATTCCACAATGCTGGAGTTTGCCACTTAACATTCATAAATGAGAAATGTGTGGTGTCTGCACAGTAGCCCTACAACTGTCATTATTTTAGAGAATATTCGACAAACTTATTAAATCACTTATTCAACTTATTAAAGCATAGGACTATCGCTCATACGCCGCGAGCAATTAAGTATTCAGTATCTAGATTTATTTACAGTCCTATGAGCGTTCGTCCGTAAACCGTTACAATGACATGTCTAATTGTCCATATTTCTCTATGCATGGCAACCGGTTTAGCTACTAGGCTACTTAGCACTTCATACAAGCGTACCGGAAAGCAGTGTGATTCTCCTTACAGATTTTATTTTAGTTATAGTTACAGTTATAGTTAATGGTTTTTTATTTTAGTTATAGTTATAGTTATAGTTAGTATAATTTTTTAGTTATAGTTATAGTTAATGGATTTGTGTTTTAGTTAATTTTAGTTACTACATAGTTATAATATTTAAGGTTATAAGCAAAATTGTGCGTATTAACACGATGTTTCACAATTAGCTCAGAGCTTTGAAAGCCTTTGAAGCATGGGTGCATTCAGCTTCATGAATACACGTGTTTCCAAAGTAACTGACAAACTGCATAATAAAAATATCGCATTTTTTCGTTCTCATTTATGTCGAATCGTCCATATTACACTTCCTATTTTTAATTTTTTGTATTAACGAAAATAAAGATGAATTTTCGTTATTGTTATTTTCGTTATAGTTATAGTTATAGTTAATGATATTTTTTAGTTATAGTTATAGTTATCGTTAACGAAATCATTTTATTTTCGTTAACGAACATTTTCGTTATCGTTATCGTTAACGAGAATCACACTGCCGGAAAGCAGATAAATAAGGACCGGACAGTCAGATTTAGGCCTATTTACAACTCTGGACCTACTCCTTTTAAAGATATTTTAAGATTGCGTTCTTAACTTTAAGAGGTCAGCACCGTGCACGATAATTGCGAAATGTTGGTTCTTTGAAATAATTTCTATGTAACGAGAAAAATAGTTATATAGGATCTTCAAAATTACTTAGTTGCTCGCGAAAGAATGGTTCGAAAATTTGGTGGAAATGTTATCCTTTAAGGGTCTTTGTTTAATTTTCAGTGAAATGGCCCAAATTTTATTCATTATTTCTTCAAATTAACGAACGATATAAAAGTGAACATGAAGGAACCTAGGCTGGGCTTGAGGGATGGCGAGAACGTTGAACGTTTTAGGCGCTTGAAACTCACTTAGTTTAAATCTAGACGACTGCGCCGCCTTAATTGCGTCAGTGACAAGATAAGTCTTTGCTATTACATGTGAAAACTTAATCCATCTAATGAATAGATGGTGTATTAAGAGACAGAGATTGGAGCAAGATTGGTTGAGTCAGCGTGTGTGCGCGAGCCTGCTCTGGTGACTCTTCTGAGCTATGTTTTGCTAACCGAATAATGTTATGCTCATAATTACATTTCTAAGCATCATATAGGCTAACGCAGAGAGCGTCTCTGATTTGTTTCGCACTTTGAGTGGCGCTATATAAATATTCAATTACAATTGAATATTTATAATTTTAGTACACATTCGCGCAAATACTCGGGCCGCATATTTGCGCGATTACTGTATCTGGACGCATTCCTCCTCTTCTGGGTTGCGACTACGATCACTCGAGAAAAGCGATCTTCGCGTACGACGGATGAGAACCCGCTTTGGTGACCGCGTTTTCTCAGCGGTCGGCCCCAGATGCTGGAACGGTCTTCCTCTTGCCCTAAGAGCGGCTGACTTAGTCGACTCCTTCAAATCTGGACTCAAGAGTTACTTGTTTTCTAAGGCCTAACCTGCTGTTAGCTGACTGTGAGGCATCCTTGTAACGGCATATGGCTGTGTTACAGTGCCATAAAAATTGTCATTGTTATTATTACAATAACAATTCTTACGTTTAACTTTGAGTAACTCGGTTCGGTTGAGCAGATTCTTGAAATAGCTCTTTACATTTGCAGATCGTCTCAGTTTTCTGTTGCATCTCTGCCACCAGAAGAAGATATAGGCCAACTGCACGAAGACACCAGCAATCTATAAAAACATTCATCACATTATTACCATTAATGATCCGATTATCATAGAATATATTGAGGATGATAAGATAGGCCTCTGTAGAATTTAACTCAAACAGACCAAGTGATTGGACGATATATCATCAACCTCGTCGTCATCATTATCATCATCCGACTAACTGTGACAAGAGATGAATGAGAGCTGACGTATGGAAGTGTGATCTCAATGATGTCATCATCATCATCAAACTCGTCATCACAGTAGCGTAACGAAGGGTTTCAGCGCCCAGGGGCAAGAATTGATGACTGAGCCCCTTTTCAAATTTCTTGTTGACTTTTAATCGTTCTTGTCATAGTACTGTGTACCACTGAAAGCTAATTTTGCGCCCCCTTTGTGCTGCGCCCGGGGGCGGTTGCCCCTCGTCCTCCCTTCGTTACGCCACTGCACGGTCATCATCATCCATCTGGCTGTGACAATAGATGAATGAAAGCGAACGTCTTCATTTGTGATCTCAATAATGCAATCGTCATCACACACTCGGTGGTGTAGGGTATGTTCGGTGCCTTGCAGCCGGAGGGTTGCGGGTTCGAATCCACCTCAAGCCGCCGCGTAGGGACCCTGGGCAAGTCCTTCACTCGCAATTGCTCATGCGCTTCGGCGTGAAACTCCGATTCAGTGTCCGCGCTGTAGTCGGGAGCGCCTCTGAGTAGAAATCTTGAAGGGGCGCTATAACAAGTGCTCATACATACATATACATACATACACACACAGTCATCATCATCATCATCATCATCCTCATCATCATGGTGCTGATAGAATACCATCCTGGTTCTTGAAGATTGCAGCTCCAGTTTATGCATCTGTACTGGCTGACATCAACCTTTCAATCGTCAATTCCCATGTCCCGACACAATGGAAAACCGCCATCATCAAACCGGTGCCAAAGACGACTCAACCGATGACTTTCGGCCCATTTCTATCGTTCCGGTCCTATCCAAAATGACCGAGCGAGAACTTGTGCGTAGGTATTTGTATCCGTCCTTCACCTCCCCTCCAATGTCTACCCTACTTGCCGATCAATACGCCTTCCGCCCCACAGGCTAAACAACTGCTGCCTTGATTTCCATCCTCCAGGCTGCTACAGACCTCCTATCAACAAACGACTATGTCACGTTGATATCCCTAGACTTTTCAAAAGCTTTTGACTCTGTGCGCCATTCCACCCTTGCACAAAAGCTTTCCCAGCTAGAAATCCCAGATCATATCTACAATTGGCTGGTAGAATTTCTACAAGACAGAAAACACCTTACACGCTTCTCCAGGCTGAAATCAATCATTGCATCCATCAACGCCAGCGTTGTTCAAGGCTCTGGGGTAGGCCCATCATCGTACATCGTCGATGCCTCGGATTTGCCCCCGGTCAATCCTCAGAACTTGATCAGAAAGTATGCGGATGACACTTATTTAATTATAGGTGCCTCCATGAGGAGTTCCACTCCGGAGGAGTTGGAAAACGTTTCGGAATGGGTCGTTAGGAACAATCTACGACTGAACGAGAGCAAATCCCAGGAAATGATCATCCACCGTCGACATCTGACCCACCTACCTTAGGAATCGTGAGAGTAACATCAATGCTCATGCTCGGAGTGACAATTGCAAATGATCTCAGCGCATCTTCCCATGTCAACAGGATTCTAAGTGCATGCTCTGGTTCGCTCCACGCTCTCAGAGTCCTCAGGGCACACGGTCTCCCTCCGACAGCGCTCCATGAAGTTGCACGTGCAACTACTATCTCTCGCCTTCTCTATGCCTCCCCTGCTTGGTGGGGATTCACCACCGCAAGCGACCGACAAAAACTTCAACGTTTCCTGCAAAGGGCCAAACGACTGGGCTACCTTCCTCCTCAACACCAGGATTTAGACCGAATGATGGAAGAAGCAGACGTCAAACTCCTGCTTGCGGTCAACCGGAATTTCAGTGGTCGGTTCTGCGATCGCGACTGCTCACAACATGTGCTCAGAGGCCTCTTTCCTCCGACCGTATGTAGGCCTTATGCTCTGCGCCCTAGACCTCATGAATAATTATGAACTGCCCAAAAAAGATGACCACAATTTTATCTCTAGGGTTCTATATCGGACCATTCGGGATGTTAAGATTTAACTCTCAATCCTGACTATAGGCATAAACTTATTGTTTTTAATTTCATTACTTTCATTATCATATGTAAACAAGTTGCGGTATGTCAACTTTGTATCTTAATAAACGAAATCTATTATCATCGTCATCATCATCATCATCATCATCATCATCATCATCATCATCATCATCATCATCATCATCATCATCATCATCATCATCATCATCATCATCATCATCATCATCATCATCATCATCATCATCATCATCATCATCATCATCATCATCATCATCATCATCATCATCATCATCATCATCATCATCATCATCATCATCATCATCATCATCATCATCATCATCATCATCATCATCATCATCATCATCATCATCATCATCATCATCATCATCATCATCATCATCATCATCAGTTACATCGAAGACATTGGTCTGAGGGAGAGGACATTTGAATTCGCTGCCAGGCGCAGCATCGCCCTCGCCTCCATACATATCCTCAACATTATTTCGATATAATCTGTCCCGGTATCCATGGATAGGGGCATGGACGCCGCATGGTAGAAAGCAACAACAGCCGAAGTATCGCTTGAACCCCCGACTTCATTCACGGCACAATCTTCAAGAACCTTTGGCCTACCTGGACCGGAGGGAATGGCGGTCGTCTCGAAGAACGTCCGAAGACCGATTCATTGACCATCACGTCCACGTCTTCCAAGTTCCAACGGATCATCGCGATCGCAGAACCGACCACCGAAGCAACGACGTCGAACCACGCGACCAAACAAAAACATCTCGTCTCGACAATAATTAAGCTATCGAATAAAGACAAACAAATCGCTATCTAAGAAATCGAGATAATCGCCAAAAGCCCAAAACCATCGACGTCGATGGCCAACACAAGTCAAACCGAAGACAAATCGACAATGGGGCGATGACGTCATTGGAAGATCTTCAACAGTCGATAATGACGTCGTCGTTTATTTAGCGCCGTGACATTCTTTTAAACGGCGTAATTTACGCGTCTAAGTTTATTCTCATAACTGCAATAATAATTACGATAATTAATGCAAATGAGGATATAAATATAGCAACTTAAATAATGATAATGCAAATATTTATCCGGGGCAAGAAATAGCCTTGTGCGAGTCTCCTCTGCCGGACCTTGCCTTACAGTTTTCAGATGTGTAGGCTATAGCTGGGCTATTGTATTGTATTGTATTGTATTGCATTGTATTGTATTTGAACACTTGTTATAGCGCCCCAACCAGATTTCCCATTCAGAGGCGCTCCCGACTACTGCGCAAACGCTGAATCGGAGTTTCACGCCGAAGCGCATGAGCAATTGCGAGTGAAGGACTTGCCCAGGGTCCCTACGCGGCGACTTTGAGGTGGATCCGAACCCGCAACCCTCCAGCTGCAAGGCACCGAACATACCCCTACACCACCGCGCCCCAGTTGTATTGTGATGTGTTGTATTGTGTGTTGTATTGTACTCCACGTTTATAATGCGACCGAGCCACCCGCAGTAAAGATCCGAGAAATTAATCTCTGATAATCCGACCCGACCGGGAAGCGAACCCGGGGCGCCGGCGCTATAGCGCTATGACAGCCGATAGCTCGAGAACCAAACTCGTAACTCACAGAGTGCGGGTTCAATCCTCACTACAGAGTGACATGGGGAATTTTCCCGCGGGGAAACCGCGGTAACCGCGGTAAATCCCGCGGTAATGGGGACAACAGTTGCGGTAATACCGCGGTAATGGGGACAACAATTGCGGTAATACCGCGGTAATGGGGTTTACTCTGGCGGTAATACCGCGGTAATGGGGAATGAGCCGGCAACAAACCCGGGTGATGTTAAGAACTTGAGAACTGATAAGGAGAATTTTTATTTCCTGAAGCCTTCTAGTCAGAAATAGTCAGGACTTGGTTAATGCAAACTGTCGATAAGATAATAAGGGGCCGTCCATAAAGTACGTCACGCTCCAGGGGGAGGGGGGTTTAAGAAAGTGTGACAGTTTGTGACAGAGGGGAGGGGGTCAGGCCATGTGTGACGTCACACATTTATTTTTTTTACATTTTATTTATAATTTATTTTTATTTTTTAGCAGAATTTCATAGCTTTAAAAATAATTTTCAAAAATTTTCTGAAACATTTTAATTAGTTTTATGTCAAAATAGCATGAAATGCATATCTCCTGAATGTGTTTTCACGATTCCTCTCGCTAGGAGCGCTAGTAATAATGCTGTTGCGAAGCCTTGTTTATGTATTAGCCTTGCTTTCGGAAGTATTATTATTTCTATGTTGAAAGTGTGACGTACTTTAGGGGGTCCGAGTTTTGTGACAGTTTGTGACAGGGGGAGGGGGTAAAATGGTCAAAAATAGCGTGACGTACTTTATGGACGGCCCCTAACAGACTATTGCAGTCTGCAATACAAATGGATTTGTAGGCCAAAAATTTTTATTTTTAAATTTGAATTGGTGTAAACTTTTGCGGGGAATGTGATGTCGTCCTGCGGGGATGGGGTGGGGATGGGGATAAAACCTGCGGGAATGGGGCGGGGATGGAGACAAACTCTGCGGGGATGGGGTGGGGATGGGGAAGACTTACTTGTTGCGGGGCGGGGATGGGGACGAGATTGCCTCCCCATGTCACTCTCTAATCCTCAGTGATTTCCTCACACAGTATAAAGACCCTGTACTATTCGTTCACACACTAGGCCTACTGCATTTCCCATCCATTGATAATTGCGCTATAAAAGGCACAGTAAAGAAATTGTAAGGATTGGATTTAGATGTTTCTGTTGAATATCATACTGACGAAGTTAAAATTGACCAAAACAAATAGGCCTAATGCTTCAGATTGTAATAGTAGGCCTACTACGAGCAGTGCTGATGATGCAAAGGTTGAGCCAGTGGCTTTCAATGACAATTGGAAGGAGAAGGACGAGCAAGAGAAAGGTGCACGTGCTAACAGTAGGTAGGCCAAATTTTGGAACAAATTTCGAAAAAGATGGACACTAAAGGTGCGAAAATTTAGAAAAAGTGGAGATGATCAACATTTTAACTGTGTAAGAAGCCAGTTATTAGGCCTACAGTCCTTATGTGACAATTGGGAACAGCGTTTTCCATCGTCTGATTTGCTGCAGGCTGCTCTTTGCTAATTGAATCGATCATCATGACCCAAAAATCCTTTGAATAGAGCACCTTTTGACGTGTTGGTGGAAGTAAGCCTAGTAGTACTGGTGGTAGTACGCCTGGTGGAGGTGGGAGTAGTAGCACACTACCAGTAAAAAAATAACAATACCGTAGTAATAATAGGTTCCCGTGTTTGCTTGTGCGTGTGTGCATGTGCTTGTGTGTGTAGGTGTGGGTGCTAGGGCAACTAGGCGTAGGGTCATCAATTCGGCGAAGGGACAATTGGATTAATTTGATATTGCAAGTTATAGAATATCGTTAATTAGATTGTTGCAAACTGCATTCTTTATTGTGTTAAAGCAATTATAATGAGCATCTTTGCGGAGTGATTCTAATTACAATGTAGAGCACAATTTGATGAGTTGATGCATTGTAATTAGTTTGCGAAATTTAGGCCTATAGGCTATGTGTGCATGTATGTTGGAAAAGGAAATAAATTAACTATCGGCTAATTAATTAACTTGCAGGCCTAACTATATGTCACTCACTATCTGTCAAAGATATTTCTACCTGGACACATGCAATCATACGCACTACTAGGCAGATTCTGATAATGGCGTTCGTGCGGGTCTCACTCGTTAATGGATTTAACAACTTAGGGTCATCCATTCAGTAGTATGGAGGAGAGGGGTGGGGGTAACCCAAATGCATCTGATTGTGTACGCGTAGGAAGGGGGTCAACTCGATAATACTGTCTAAGCCACCCAGGACTCTTTTTGAAGGAAGCCCAATAGGCCTTCCTGCAAATGAGTCACAGTTCAGCGATCTGCAGGCAATTACTATAGGGAGAAAGAAGCAGGGCTGTGGGAAAGGATCACACACTTGAATGCCAGTTACCTCGGTCTGCTATCAACTGTCGTAATATCATTGCGTTGACAGTGACACATAACTGCCTGACCGGTTGTGCTCCATCCTACCTAAGACAGCCAAGTATTTCAGTGTCATCCTTACTAGGCCAGACTGCTCTGCAACACAGGGCAATCTGGTTCTTCCTCCGCCCTGTACTACCACAATGCCAAATGGACGCTTCACAGAGGTCTACCTCTCTCGTTCTAGAACAGACTCCCAAGCAATTTGCGATGTGGTTCTACCGTTCTACTTTCTTTGCCTTTATTTCGCAAGCAGTTGACGACCATTTTGTTCGATAGTGGTCTGGAAGAGTCAGGCCTGGAGCACCTTTTACGAGTTTTCTTGAAGAGGTGCTATAGAAGTGAGCACTTAACAATTACAACACACTGTGGGCCCGAGGTCGATGGTTCATTTGGCTGAGGCACAAATATGACCACGACAATCCAATCTGTTACTCCAAAGATATTTTCAAAAACTCTGTAGAACGCAACGTGTACCAGCATACAATGTCATGAACAAACCACAACGACATACAATTTCCTTCTTTATCAATGCAACGATAAGATGTTCTCAAACAAATTCGACATCAAAAGAAAATGAAACCGAAACCGATTTTAAACCATGCAACAGAATACAACAAAACGAACGACGTCCCTAACAAAATTTAATCCATCCTCAAAGAAGGATTCGCTTCTCTCCAGACTCCGTAAATGACGCCAATTTCAGTCTAAAGTAATTTTAACATGACATCATTTCAGATACTGTTATTTCAAGTCACGCAAGTACGCAATTTACTTTGCCGTCAGATTACATCATTTATATTGACGTGGACACGTCATTTATTTTGTCACAGAATGATTTGACGGCAGACGGAAGAAAGAGAAATGCGGGAAGCAAACACGAATGCACAAGTGTACATGCCCGGAAGTACAAGCACGTCCACAATGACACAGTATGTACAAACGACATGCACAAACATTATCACTCGCACACACCCTAGGTATCCCATAGGATTTTAATTATTATTATTATTATTACGAAATGTTTTATGCACGCAAGGTCATATAGATGCAAATCTGAGGCATGGTTAGTTAATCACCAGATACGGTTCAGTTAGCCCTAGATATTCAGATGTTTGAAAGCCAACGAGACGAAGTTCTGTGGTATTTCTTGAAAGAAGAAAAATACAGCATTAGATAAACATTGTTAGTGGGTTTTATTCCTTGGGGCAGCAACATGGAATGCACGACAGCCCATTCCACTGATACCTTATGGCTCAACAAAAATACCCATACCTAAGTTCACAGACTGCGTTGCAATGTAAGGCGATAATAGCGGTTGAAGGAATGCTTCTTAAAAGTGTTCTTGGTCAGCAAGGCATCTGACCTACACGTCCTACTTTCAAATTTGATCCCAATAATAAACTAACCAGCACAATGAGCACATTCACCACATATATATATATATTACATAATTATATATATATATATATATATATGCATATATAATACATATAATACAAATACTGAACAGTATTTTTATTATATACAGGTTTGTGCAAGACAACAGATACTCATGTCCTACTAGGACTGAACTGCATTTACTGCTGCAAAAATACATAAATTCCTATACAATTATCAACTAATGTTAAAAATAACACATAATATATAACATTATGCATATATATAGATCGGAATTGCACTGATGAATTAAAAGTTTCCCAAGCAAAATTTCTTCCACTTTTGCTCTCTTTTTGCATTAACAAACAAGAATATTAAAAATGTATGGACATGAATAATCAATAAAGTCACAAAAATGAATATTCAATATTCATAAACTTGAATATTCAACATTCATAAACTTGAATATTCAACATTCATGGACATGAATATTACTCAAGGCAAGAATACACAATGGAATAAAGATCAGGAATATGAATATTTGCATTTCAAATAAGCACATATTCACAAACAATAAGAATAGTTTTAACCAGTAAACATTAATATTCACAATTTGTAATTTTCATATGCCACTCCAAAAATTTGGACAATGGTAAATTGATAAATTTTCACAACATAAAAATCTAGTCAGATAGTTAAGCATGAGCTCACGAGTAGAGCACATCTGGAAAATAAATACTCATGACTCACAAGAACCTGCTCTTGCTCCATCAGGCATAAGAGCTATCTATAAAAGCAATGAATATTCATTTTACTTGTAAGAATATGAATACTCATAGTTATTATAAAAACCCAGAAGATGAAAGTTCATATACTAAGGCCAGATTCATGCCCAATACGGGATGCATATTCATAGGTCAATATGCATGATTACTCATAGTTTTGAGGCAGCAAAAAACAATTTTTTTGCAATATGCATTGTCCCAAGCCCTCTTCCCAACCTCATTTTCCAGTGTTGTTCCACCAATAATGACAGCTACAGAGGAATCAAGCAGCTTTCAAGTTCAAACATCATTTAAGTTCGACAAAATCTAAATACATCTGTGACTACATCTTTGAAACACATCCTCTCACATGCAAGGCAGAAGTCAAAAAGTACGCAGCAATCCACAAACAGGGCAATCCTGCCATGAATATTCATACTGTGACGTCACGAATATTCATAATCAGAACATAAATATTTCTACATGGGACGTCCTCAGTACAAAACACAAACACCGGCGAATCAACAAAGCACGCATCTAATAAGAGATCATGAATATTCATAACTAGCCCAAAGTCATATTCATGAACCAAAAAGAATGTTCACAAATCAGCAAACAAGAAAGTACGAAGTGATATAATCCGATAGCCTGAATATTCATACACATTTCTATTCAATATTCAAGAACAAAACAAAGCAAGTTCACAACCTGTACACTGTCCGCATGATGCTTCAACACCTTGAAGCAAACGTTTCTAAAATGAAAAGCCAACCCTGGCCTTCAATGTAAAAGAAATGTCAACAAAAGTTAATGCAAGCGTCGTATGACCTTCTGTCGTTTTTACGACTTTGCATAGCTTGACCTAGAAATTAAAGGACCCTGTTTTACCACATAGGTAAACAAAAAGAAACAATGAAAGAACAAAACAACAAAGAAATTCATCTTGCAAACAATGACACAAGCATCACAGTTTTTTGGCTCGGAGAAGAAATCGCTTTATGAAAACACGAAAATCTACCACTGCTAAAATTCAGGGAAGTAAAAATAGTTAGCAATCGAAAGGAAGACTCAAAGAAATTATACAATTCAAGAAAATCAGTATTAATCCTTTAGAATTATGTCTTGAAATTTATTCTTCACAAAGAACTCAATATTCAAGAAATGGATATTACTCAGGAACACATAAATATTAATGAAGAACACACATTTTTTACAATTCAAATATTCACAGCATCAGGAATAGTTTTATTTGAGTAAATGAATATTCTTGGTCTAAAATATGAATATTCAAACTTTCTACATATGGGAATGTGAACTGAAAACAGAAGTGAAACCTGCATATCTTAAACATGAACACTAATAATTCGAAAACGTGAATATTCACAATTCCACAATACGAAGTTTCCTAATTCTATGAAGTGAATTTTCATAATTCCACAATATGAATATCCATAATGCTACAAGGTGAATATCCACAATTCTACAATGTGAATATTCAAAATTCTATGGCACTGGAAAACTACACTGACGAAATATGCACCATTCTTAATACGAAAATATGAATATCTGTCAACGTAGGAATGTGAAATCAGCACTTTGGAAGGTTGCAGCTGAACACAGAAGATAATCAAAAACATTTACAAATGAAAAAAGTCAGTCTATGGCATTAGTCTATGTCACCAGTTTCAATGTTCTATAGCAAAACGTTATTAAGTTTCACAATCAACCCTCAAAACTGTGACTGACTTAGTCCAAAAACTGCTTAAACATTGAAATAAAAACAACTCTGAACGTCAAACAGTGGAGTTTAAACTTGTCAGGAATTTTCAGAGTCAAATGCTGGTGTTTCAACCTGAAAGATTCTTCAGTCAAAATCAACCAGAGAAAAGCCAGAACAAAACCGAAACAAGACTGTTCAGAGTTTACACGGTTCTGGAAAACTTTGCACTTTGAACACTTTGCTGTCAAACACTTTTTGAAACGTCAAAAGAATGCTTTTCAGAATCACAGGTTTTTCTCAAAGTAAAACATAGTTACAGACTAGCACAGCTTACATCTTCAAGGTCAAATCTAGCTATTCAATGTCAAAGCCTGCTTCTCAAGACGAAATGATTCACCTCAAGGTCATAGTTCCAGCAACACTCTGACACATCTTCCGCTATCAAGTCAGAAAATTCGAAAACGAGTTGAGAGCACAATGTGCGAAAACAAGGCCATAACAATGTTCAAAATATTACAACTATGACAAAAATGCCTCACATCCTATGCAACCGTGGTCACTGAAAACCGTTGTAATAAAATACGTACTCTGATCAACAACACGCATAGCTACAACAACGCTGACCAGATAAGTGCAAAAGCTGTCAAAAAATAAGGCATATGATACAAATTTGGCACCATTTGGAAATCGCATACTTACAATTGCATGAACAAAAACAAAATACTAGTTTCGGTACAGTGCACAGCAGCAGCGATGGGAGTTGTTCGATTAAACAATCTGTAAGTTGTACAAAAGTTGTCCCTGAAGTAACCTAAACTGGCAGAGTATAAACAAACCTAGATATCTAAATTTAAAAGCATTGTTATCAGGATATCTCTTTAAACTAGGATTCATGTTGCATATCTTGCCCTTTCATTTATTTTCAGATTTTTTCCAAACAAATCAAGAGCACCATATTCAGCTATTAAGTAATGTCAAAAGCATTGGAAACTGATGAGTTCTTGGCATTGCCAAATATAACTGACAACATTAGTTAACTGGTTGAAATTTAGAAATGGCTGTTTACAAATTTAACTGTTTACAATTAAAGATTAGCTACTTACAATTTATAATTTATCTGCTTTAAAAACCAGAATTTAGAACTGTCTGTTTACAAAGTTAATCATTTACAATTAAAGATTAGCTGCTAACAATTTATAATTTATCTTCTTTAAAAACCTAGATTTCATAATTTAAAATTGGAACTTAATGTTTATAAATTTACAGATATAACTGTCTTAAACAATTTTTTTAGATGTATCGTCATCAAATTATGCAAAGCATTTAGTCACTGACTCTATCCATCTATGCTAAGGCCATCTCTACTCTGCACAGCTAAAGTTCTATGAAATACATTCTCTATTCTCTTGAGCGAAATTAGTCAACCATTTTGGAAGAAGCTTGGGTTTTCTGCACTGCACTTTGGCACCTTAAATTATGGCACTATGAATAGCATGCACACAGATTGGCACATCTTGAGTACAGAATGTCTTAAACAAAAGCGCTTGGACAATGAATGAAATCATACATACAAGAAGTTGTTCCTTTAACAAGAATTGTTCAATTGGCTAAATATATCCTGTTTTTCTATATAAAACAGAAAATACTGCAAGTATTTAAATGCCATTTCCAACACTCGATATAATGCTACTTTAGGCAGCCATGCCAGAAATCACATTATAATGAGTTTATGTAAGTCATTTTATAAAATCAATTAATGAAGCACTTTTAGAGAGAGATCTAGTGTTTTTACCAAAACAATCCTCACTTGAAGCAGCTAATGATTCCAAAGCCAGTACTGCCAAATTAGAAACCAGTGCTGGTATTAATAAATCACTAATCATTATTTAAAAAAATCCTAAACTAATACCAACAGTTTATAACATGGAATAAACACACAGTTATTACAAACCTCAAAATTTTTGCAGAGGCAAGGACATAAACTAAAACTGACAACCAAAACAACCCCAAAACTTGCATAAAGTCAAAACAGAAAATAACAATATTCCATAGCAAATAAAGGCAAGCAGATATTTCTGACTTTTCTGCATCACTTGGCACAAATAAATGAATACTTTGGAAGACAAATGTTGACGTCAGTTTAAACAGCGTCTTCTTGTCTGGCTACATCTGGTAAGTCTGCAACTTTTAACTCCCTTCTACATATAATTTACTGACACAGTTGTCTGACTTTATTTTCCACTCACTTTGACTAGTTCTGATAAAATTCGACTTGTTACGAGTGAAGAAGTACGCTAGCTCACAATTTACACTACCGTTTAACAAGTTATTATTTTTATTAACGCTTATTGTTCCTAATTTATTATTGTCATTATTATTATTGTTACTGATGCACCTTAAGAGAAATGCAGGGTTAAAAATGGCTCAAAACCATTTGCACAGAAAATATAAAACAAACTTTGCATTTATCTAACAAATAGTAATTCTACACTGTCACCAGTATATTGGCACTAGGCAAACAAATGACACCTTAAGATGCCAAAGTTTTTGGCACAAGTCAGTAATGTACAAAGAAAAATATCTTCATGAAACTAAATTACTACTGCCAAGGTGGAAACAATGGCCAGTAATTTGAAAATCTGTAAAATGTAAGTACCAGAACACGTACCAATGTTTTACCAATTGGCCCAACGTATAAAGAGTAATGTTTTAATACATGGTGTAAACATTACGTACCAATGTTATTTCGGACCATGCAAAAATAAGTAGTGATGCTATAAACAGCAAACTGGATAAATATTATGCAACATCATTCTTCCAAGCAGGATTAAAACATTTGACACCAATGCTTTTAAGCTGAACATTAAACACTAACAGTTCTTAAAAACTGGTCATGGATGTTCCTAATAACCAGTTATACTTACAAATGTTATTACAAAATGGTTAAACATTAAACAATGCAGTTGCTGTACAAAATTAAAATTCCTAATGCTACTCAAAAACACATCTCTTTACAGTGGCAGACACGAAGAAACAAAATGGTACCAGAATAAACTTAAAACAAAATGATATTATTACAGCTTCAAGATTATTAAGTCCAGTCAAGAGATAAGAATGAAGATAACTTGTCTAATTTGAGGATATATCTATATAGCGCCATTGTCATGATGCACATTGATCGATAAATGGTTGCCTCAAAGTGAAACCACAAAAATCAAGACAGAGATCAAGACAGACAAGCAGAGACACATAAAGACAGACAGTCAGACAGTGACCAACTGAAACAGGGACGGATGGCGCAAACAGAATGAAATGACTTGAGATCAGAGTAACAATGGTTGAAACACTGAAGCCTCGTTTAAACAGCACGAAACAAGACGGAAAGACAGACAAATAACAAGGCAGACAGACACTGTTACATGATGTTGCTCTGCCAACAGCGGTCCTCAAAGGCTTTTCGGCTGAAGCACAGACACAACAACAGCAAGCAGTCAGAGCTGTCTACTCCAGCCACACTGTTGAAAATGAATGCTGGAATTGACAACACACTCCGATGCAAATCCCCGATGTAGGACTGACAATGGAAGGTTGATGGATAGCTAGAAAGACAGTTCTGCTTCACAGTGAATTCCATTAAAGGGTAGACAGACTAAAGAACACACAGATCAAATGGAATCCAAAGAGTTATGCTCAAAGTGAATGACAACGGGTAAAACCGAAATCAAATGGTTCAGCATACAAAGAATTCATGTATTTCAGCATAAATGAAATTTAAAGGATAAAAGCCCAATGGAATTCAAAGATTCAGAGACTGAGCTAGACCTGCTCAGCTGAATTAAGTGAAAATAAACCTAAGGAATGCAGAGATCAAGAACACTGGAATGATGAGGCATGCAAAGGGTTAAGCATTAATAGAATCCAAAGGGTTAATCCAAGATGGAGAAGAGGCAAAGGTAAACAATTTATTAAAACATAAGTAATGCATCTATCAAGGCATCCATCAAGCAACTGTGCTTCAAACACAAGCTTAGGGTCCCTAATTAAAATAATATCCTCAGATTGGCTTAAATATGCACACTAATACTTAACCCTAATCAATTTTAAATAATAATAGTAAGAAATAACCATAATCATAATTTTTAACCACCTCAAAAAACGCTGTTCCTAATTTCCGTAATATTCAGGATCACAAGTACCTCGACTTAAAAACACTAATAACAAGAAAATAACAACCATTCCTGATGTTGTTCTGAAGGATAATTGCTACCTTGGGTAAAAAATAAAAATCATAACAAATATTTACAATTACTTTTCACAATTTAATATTATTACTAATAATAACCAATAATCAATAACTTATTTTAATATGAATAGTAATTCACAAAGTGTAATGCCTACTTGTGTTATTGTTACAGTACTACTGGGTAACCATAAGCACTAGTTAGTGTTTCAGTTCCGATTATAATTATAAACTATACTGGCGGGAATGTAATTATTGACAATATTTACTTTTATTACACTCATAGTAGTATGATTAAGTTAGGATTTTCAATCCATTCTAATTATACTAGTTACTTTTTGGCAGGAATGTAAGTCTTCAGTAAAAAGCAGAATGCTAGTACAGCAGAAAATGACAAGACTAGAAACAACGGAAAACACAAGTGAGCAACTGAATGCAACGTACAACAACACAACATGAGAAATCGAAAGAATTTGAAACAAAATTAAAATCACAATCCAAAACAAAACCACAACTATTGGAAGCACATCTACAGTTCCTGCGCAGGAATCCTCGCAAACTAGTTTTCTGAGCAGAAGTTACATCACAAACTATACATGGACATTGGAAACTATAGTACAAGAAAAAGTGGGACCACTGTACAACACAGCACCAGAATTTTACATTGACATGCTTTTGCTTATACGTTTTAGTGGGAGTTACTATAATTGCAACTGACCAAAACCAAAGGATATGGTATCTGAAACAACCGTCTTGATGAACTACACAACCTGACTTCAAAAATTATGGATGACCCCGTCCTGATGACGTTAAACTGATCGTACGGATACGTGAAAATGACATATAACGCCACCTTTGGGAGCCAAACGAAATTTTGTCTTATAACGAAACGTTATAATTACATCTGTTTCCAAAGCTGACTATTTGGAGTCCACATCCTAACCACAAATGAGAATTCACCCTATAATAATACATGTCACAAACTTTTGGTGAGCACCAAACTGACTAAAATATACCTCAGTGCGTCAGTACCTTGACATACACTGTGCTAGTTTTACATGCCATTATTAAACGTTGACCACGAAAGTGCTAAATGTTAAAATATTTAAAGCATTTGACTAATTTATCGCACAAGTTTCAGTTTAAGTGATAAACTTATAAAGTCAGTGTCAGACTTATGTGGCAATAATATTGTTAAAAAAGCAATATTTTATCTTGTAAGTTTCAGCTTACGTGATACAATTTTTACAGCATTGTTTCCTCAAATCTTAATAATATAATGCTAGATACAACCAAGTCTTAAATGCAACATCTGTTTTACAAAAGAAGTTCCAGGCTAACTGATAAAGTCGCAAGCACAGCATATGTAAAACTGAAGATTTATCGATTAAACTTGATGCATAGTCGCATCTAAAATATGATGTTGGTTTAGTACATGAATTAGCACTTAAAGCAAGAGGCATGCTCAACTTTAAGAATATCACAGTCATCTTCCACAGCGTTAAAAAGTCACAATGTCACTTACGCATCATGATGTCATTTCAGTGTCATGGTGCTCCTTTATACCATATCCACAAAGTCAGTTGGTTTCATAAGTGTCAGTGACATGACTGCTATATTGGTGTTGTCAGAAGTCTATTCAAAGTCATTTCAATGTCATGACATAATTTTACTGTCATGGTGCTGTCAGAAGTCATTTCAATGCCATGACATAATTTAGCTGTCACGGTGCTGTCAGAAGACATTTCAATGTCATGAGTTGTGGTGTCACATCAATACCTTGACATCACCAAGGTTATAAAAACATTTTAGTGTCATGGAGTCCTTTTATCATAGTCATGAACCAGCAGATGTCATGGTGTCACCAAATCATTTAAAAGCATCAATCACTTTAAAGATATTATGCAGCTAATTATCAGGTACAACAGTGTTAACCACAACGCCACATTCAATGTAGTGTACAACTGGTGCTATTCCAGTTTTGCTGTGGCAGTAACACAAGAGATAAGTCTAAGTAAGTCACATATCTTTGCTGTTAAACAACTGTCATGCTATGCTGTCACAACCGACACGTCTTCAATTGCCGAAACATACAAAAGAAACGAACAAAAAACTGTTACTATGAACTGTTACCACTGAACTAGAATAGTCATATAGAGCCTGTGTGGTGTTCACGTCCCACAGCATTGCACAACTGAAAATTCTTCCGCAATATCTAAGCAGACACGTTTAGAAACTGGAGAACAGCAATGAAGATACGGTTTTCAAAACACAGTAAAACCCTCTCCAGAAAAATAACCCCTGCAAGCGCCACACACTAGCCAGAATAAATTCACTGGCACAACACAAAAATATTTCTCATCTTGAATGCCGCACAACAACACACTCACAAGTAGAAAATTAGTAAACGCGCCCAAAATCCATTCATCTACGCCTCGTAAAGCATAACCAACAAAGAAATACTGTAACGGCATAACTGAGCGAATGTACCCACAAAACGGAAGAAACGTTTGCATAGCGGTAACCAAAGGAAATAAAATTTCTGCAAAAACATATTTCAATAAACCTCATAAGAGGTAAACCAGCACTTAAGTTTCAGCAACTGCTTACAAGGTGGTTGAAGTGACTTTACCTGGCTTTGCTGGAGGCAAGAAACATGACTGTAACAACTAAAAACAACCGGTTCACACATGCCTGGCAAAACCGCTTCTGGACGAAGTGTAACCAAACCATGCTGTCCTAATACGGTGCTTCAACAATGTGCAGAACAAACTAAAACATTTGAATTGAACAATTCTCAGATTTACAATTTCGCAAATGAAAAATTTAGGAAACAAGATGGGATAATCATTTCATCTGGGATGCAGATGTTATGTAAGTTATCCGAGCATCAGGTCATCCGGTTATCGGCGATACGGATGGAAGCCGGGCGAAGCTGAAGCGTGGTTGGTGGGAAATCGGCCGATGGACGGACTGGTCATGAACCCAGTGTGGGCGGAATTGTGGAGACCTCCGTACGAGCCCCCACTGATTAAAGAACCTCCAAACGCGGCTCCGAGGCTCCCAATACCTGCCACACCATAGCTGCCTACACAAGATACACATATATAGCTACAATATATAATTTGTTTAAACATGTGAGCACTGGGTCCAGTACTGAATTACATAAAGCTGCTAATTGGACGACTACCTGGCTAAGTTGGGAAGAAAGGGAGAAGTAGAGGATATTTTGCCAGAAGGAACATTTAACCAAACTAGCATTCATATGCCCTGTTCACCACAGGCTGGTTGCATTTAATTATTTTTATAACAATTATTGATTTGATATAGTTGGTAACATCATTGTTATTTTTATTTTAATCATTATTATTATAATTAATATCATCATCATCCTCTTTATTACCTTATGTAACCTTACCTTACTGCAGAACTTCCTTATCATTACCAGTATAACCTTACCATATCTTTGGCACAGAGATTGCAGAGTGTAGCATTGGGGAATATTATACCATGGGGTGAATCAAATGTCTTTGGAGCACAGGAAGTAACTTCAACTTCCAAAACTGACCTTAACTTTCTAACCTTAACTTCCTGACCTTAACTAATCTTTCTTACTTTACTTACTTTACCTGCACCTAGCCTCATTAGCTTCCTGGATTCATCTACCAGCCTCTGAGAAAGCACCCTGTCCTCTGACCAATCACTCAACTCACTCACCCATGGCAAAGTAGGCCGTTGCAGCAACTGGTTGCTTATCAGGTTGGCCACCATCCATTGATCCAAAAGGATTCGAAGCATTGAACCCTACAACCATTTGAAGTTAGCAACACCTTATAATATGCTTCCTCATGTATGTAACACGAATTCCTAAAAAACACTCAGAGACGTGTACCCCAAATTCAGTTCTGCTCTTCAGCATGACCTCACAATTGAGGATTTTGAGTGGAAGATTGGTGATACCTAACACGGATAGAAGCTGGAATAGAATCTCTATCTGTGCACAGCAGCCTGCCAAGAGAGAGACCTTAAGAAGAACTGATCAAGTTTCGTTCACCAGAAAACGAACTTGTCACTACTATGAATTCTAAATTCGTTCCAACTCGCCAGACGCACATTCAAGACATACTAACTCCAGAAGTGCAACATAAATATCCAGTCACTTTACATTACAAGCATATCAAATTGACGACAGTCTTGGCATTAAGACTTTCCTCATTTGTGGCATTGTAGTTTGTTACGTGGCTTTGTGGTCTATCCTGTGACATTGGTGGTCTATTGTGCAACACCCTGCGACATGGTGGTCTATTGTGCGACATGGTCTATGGTACGACATGGTGGTCTATTGTGCGACATGGTCAATTGCGCAACATGGTCATCTATCTTGTGACATGGTCAATCGTGTGACAAGGTGGTCCATCGTGCAACACCCTGTGACATGGTGGTCGTGTGATATGGTGATCAATTGTGTGACATCCATGGTGGTCTGTCATGCAACATAGTGGTCTATCATGAGGTATATGGTCTATTCCGTAGTAGACCGAGTATGTAATCTGATGATCATGGATTTGCGCCTGCTCAGCAGACCCTATGTAAAGACCCTGGACAAGCTGCCCACACTCGCTTGTCTCACGTCTTGGATTCTGATTTACTAACCTTGCACGCGTAATAAATGCAATTTATAAATAAATACATGTATCTGGAGTAGCTAGTTACCAGCAAGATGGTCACTTAAGGAATTCTTAGTAGTAATAGGTCACCTGTTCTAATCTTATTTGGTGGCTTACCTGAAGAGTGTCCCAAAGAGTTCAATGTGTAAATGGTTCCAACATCCGGACTGATCAGGGCATCTGAAAATATAAAAAATTTTCACAGCACTATCTAAGATAAGGTAAGTTGGGTAGGGTGAGGCAAGGAAATTTATGTAAGTTACGTAGGGCAATGTAAGAAGGCTTTGGCAAGTCAAGCCCAGGAAGGAAAAAGTTAGGAGAGTAAGTGAATGGCAAAGTAAGGATTGTTAGGTGAGTTAGGATAGGGTAAGGTAAAGAATGTTAGGTAATTTATGGTACAGCAGCATAAGGAAGGTTAGGTAATTCAGGGTACAAGGTAAAGACAGTGGAGGAAGTCATGGTACAGCAGTGTAAAGAAGGTAAGGTAACATAAGGTAGGAAGGTGGGTTAAGGTAAGGTTAGGCAAGTCAGGATACAGTGAGGTAAAGAAGGTTAGGCAATTTAGGGTACAACACGGTAAAGATGGTTTGGCAAATAAGGACAGTATATTAGTATAATAAGGTAACGAAAGCTCAGCCACAGGTTCGCCTGTGCCAGTCCCAAACCTGGTGGCATCAACAGCTGTCCAAATAAGACAATAGAAATACATAAATGACAATTGATGCAAGGTGACCTGGTTGTTTCATCAGCCTCAGCTTCAACTCAACCAAGTCAACGACATGGCCAATTATCGACCTATTTCCAGCCATGGTTGAGAAATAAGTGTAGATAGAGCTTATACAATATCTTGACGTTAATTCCTTGCTATCCACGCATCAGGCAGAGTTTAGAAAGTACCACTCCACAGAGTTTGTCATCACACACATTCTTGTCAACATTTTTGGGGCTCTTGATTGCGGGCACATAACACTTCTCATCCTTTTTGATGTAAATGCGACCACTGACCACGGCATACCATTGGAGCGCCTTGAAAGATCATTTGGTGTCATGGATCGACCACTGTTGTAGCTGCAATCATTCTTCTCCTAGTTCACTCAGGCAGTCATAATTGGTTCCACACGGTCTGAGTGGTCCATCATTATGTTGCAGCTTGGTCTTCACAGGGTTCCACCTTAATCACCCTATAGATCTATTTCTGCTACACTGCTGATTTGAATGTAGTTCTTTCTTCTTTGGTGGTTGCAGCTTACCAGTACGCTGATGACACTCAGGCATATGTCCATGGTCCAGCTGCAGAGGCCATCTCCTTAATAGAGAAGATGCTTCAGACATCGGAGGCGACTTGGTTGTTCCACTGGCCCGAAATTCCACAGTCCAGAACAGGAGCTTTGCTGTAGTTGGCCCATACTCCTTCCAGATAAGCCGCGTAACAACCCGCAACATGAACTCCTCGGGCCTCTCTTTTTCACTAGCCCTTGAAGATCATTCTGTTCGATTGTCGTTTCATTGTGCTAGGTCAGGAGATCCTCTGATGAGTCTCTCTTGAAGTAGTGCTATATAAATTTGCAATTACAATAACAACTTCCACAGTGCAGCATAGAAGCTTTTGCTGTGGCCAGTGAATCATTCTCTGGAAAATACTGACATGAGCTTCTTGGTCTCTATCTGCTTCTCTTCTGTCAGCATCTGAAAACCTATCTGTCTGATGATGGTCTGTGCTATCAGATCAGGAGCACCTTTAGGACCTCTGTTGAAGAGGTTCTATACCAATCTGCGATTACACTCACAGCACATTTATGAAGTCAGACTTACTATAGGATGTTGGAAGCTGAGGCTCAAAGGACCCTGCTCCTGGAGTGCTGCTCGGAGTGTAGATGGCTAGGTCGGGCGCCTGGTTGACGTTTGAAGCGTTTGGCCATGGCTGGTAAGTCATTCCATTCATTGGAGATGTACTCATTGTGATGTTTCCATTTGCACCACTCGGCGCTAGGAAAACCAAAATTACAACGCACTGCAATGTATTTTAGTGTACTCTACTACATGAGCTGTATAGCTGCTGTAATGTAGTTTAATGTGTTTCATTTGTTCTGTATAGTACAGTACTAGACTACTGATACTGTAATGTGAAATGAGATCCTACCCTATATAGTCAACTTGTGAATAGGGTAGGATCATCTGCTGTAGTGCAAACTAAGATAATGTAGCGCAATGTGTTTCGTTTGTTCTGTTTAAACAGTTTCTCTAAACTGTATGTGGTACAAACCATTACGAACTATGGGGGGTACATAGTGTAGTGGTAACATCACTGGTGTGAAGAGCAGTAGGAAGCGGGATCGCTTCCCGCAACCGTCCGTGGCTGCCATATACAGTTAAAATTCGACTCCTGTAATAACTTGTGATCATCTGTTCACACTGAATTTTAATCATATTGCGTACTTGTCAGTTTGAAAATATTAAACAAAGATTATTATTATTATATAATACTCAGTGAGACCACAAACTTGTCTACAATTGTTATTACATAAATGCTGTAATACACTGCATTTTAATGGAATTGTATTCTAAAGTACTATAATGTGAAACAACGCGACAATACACATACCGGTAATTGGTAATTAGCCATCTCGAACCTAGTACAACTCTCTGCCAAATTTTTTTTAGAACAACCAAGAGATCAGACAACCACCAGTCAAACAAGAATTCTGATTATGTACTCACCAACCAACAGCAGAGGTGAATTTGGACCAACAAAGTGAAGTCCTAGATAATAAACAAACAGACAGATTTACTGAATATTACTAGGATCTATCTAATCCAATCTAGTCTAATCCACCCAGAACCCCGTAGGGGAGCTTACGACGCTCCCCATACCCCCTAGTCCTTAGGAGCTTATTGCCTTCCGCAATCTCTCCCCTTTGTACCATTAATGCCAGTACTTATAGTACAAGGCTCTGGCCTTGGACCTACTGATTTTGCCATAGCCATTTCTAGCCTTAAACCTAAATACAGACACATGATCTAAATTGTTGGACAAAAATAAAAAGTCTTAAATTCTTATCAGACAAGAACAGGTCATCAAGCTGAAGTCGATCACGCATTTTTGCTTTTGTTGCACTTACAACACTGAAGCCGTGCCTCATACTCCATACAAAATCCCAGGATGGAGGCACATAACACCTACAAGCTTTGCGAAATCACCTGTTTCTTGATTCTCCAGGACATAGGACACTACATCGTCAAACGTCTAGATCATTTCTGTTTTAAGTTGCTTGATCAAAATATCTATAAACTCATTATACTGTTAACAAGTCTGCTTTTAATATTTTATCAAGTATCTTACAATACTCTACCGCTAGTTCAGCAATCTGGGTTTGCCCAGGCACAGCATGCATGTGGCAGCTCTAGGGAACTTGTGGCCCGCTCAGTAACACAGTGGGACCGAACAAATGAGACTGTACATGTTGGGGGATGCTTTACAACCTCAGCTGGCATGCCAGATGGTTTCGCAATATTGGGCCCTTAGATCCTGTTTAACTCTTCTGAACATAGTGGACCAAATATGCCGGCAGCTGTAACAAGCTAACTTTAACTATGAAACTATATGAACACACGGAATCTGAATGCTGGTACAAAATGGTCATGTGCGTTATCCTCAAAGCCATGCACTCACGCAGCTTAGGGAACAGTCACTCTACATTAAATATCTGTCATTTTCATACATTACTTATAATTGTGTAGGTCAAAGTGGTCACATTAATACCTTATGTTACCAGACATTACTCACCAGTTGGCAAGGCAGCGTAGGGATTGCCCATGGAACCATGAGCGGCTGGCATCAGGTTCAGGCCGGAGAAGCTGGAAGATCCATTGGCCAGTGGTGCCTGAAGGATACTAAGGCCAGTTGTCGGAGCAAAGACAACCGTGGTTGCTGCATCTGCGCTCATCTTCATGTCCCTAGGCTCTGCTTTCTTTATCTCCACCTTTCACAAAAGAACACACAGTTTACACATCTAGCAATAACGGCAATAGTACAGGTACTTATATTATTACTAGTAGGTAGCAGTTATTGAAAAATAAACATTAAAATTAAATATTAGTAATCATAATAATACTAATTATAATATTAGTATATTAATAGTACTAGCAATAATTAAACCAGTAGTAGTAGCAGTCATAGTAGTAAATAGTATTAGTAGCACTTGCAGCACTAACTTAATGAACTTCACCAGGTATCATTAAATTTTTGTCCATGAAATTTTTAAAAGCTTGGCAGACCATGTAACCTCAGGTACAAAAATAGTATTGATAATTGTAATAAAAGTACAGGTTTTTCTCTCCCAAAAAACTGGGGTTGAGAGGTCATGGCCGGATCCGTGATCCTCTTAACAGTCCTTATAATAACCTTGCATGCCCTGCTTAACGAGACACTAGGGCTGTCGACATCAACCTGACCTTATTTTGCAAATTATATTATATATCACAATACAGGTAGATAGATACCTAGATCCATTGAAATATGGAGATAACCGCCCCTTAATAATGTGAGCCTGGGACAAAAATAGTGATTAGAAGGACAAGTGTGCCAACTCACAGCCTTCATCACTGCCGGAAGTGTCACCAAATGCTAAGACACGCTAGGTGGTGACAGTATGCAATGGTTTTGCTTTTTATGAATTTATACATTGTATGCTTATGAAAGAAGTGGTTGTGTTTTGCTTGTAGATTTAATTTTCAGTTAGACAATTGGCACGCAAGTGTTGGTGCTATTTTCAACGTTGTGGGCGGCATGTCATTGTTTTAGATTGTATCAGTTTCAAGCTAGCTTACGTTGAGCAATAGGCTGCATCAGCTCATGCGAAAGAAATCAGTACAGATATATGTTAAGTACAGAGTAGGCCCACAGGCTAATATGAGAAATGAGTGGTTTTCAGGCATACATAGACATTATTATGTAGAATGCTTCAATTGATACCTCCTACAATTTAAACTCAACTCAAACTCTCACATTCACCTAATCTAATCTAATCCAATCTAATGAGTCCTATAGCACCTTTTCTTTTAATACACTAAACATTAATTGATAGATGCTTCAGGTGAAATCGTAGCCTCAGGGCCTGGCACTTAAATTGATCAAACACTGGATGAGCACCGGTGCGTTCATATAGTTTCATAGTTAAAGTTAGCTTGTTACAGCTGCTGACTCCTTAGTACAGCTTTCGTGTGTTGTGAGGACATTGCATGAAGCTAGATTACATATATAATAGGCATATAGACTAGATGTTTGCCCACACCTAAGATGGAAAATATTTTATGTTCCAGTAGTAGTGAGATCTGGACTAGGGTGGTTAATATTGGTTTTTTTGGCAAACCGATTATCGGTTTTACAAATCCGATTTTAAACCGATTATCGTTTTTTATTGGCCTTCATAGAAAATTTAATATATTATAATGCAAGTTACTGAAAACCGATAATCGCTATGTACGGTAACGTACATACACGTACGAGGTTCTACTATTACCTCGTTGGCTGTGGAAGACCACTTTATATACAGGCAATAATAGGTTCCTGTGGGGTTCTACTATTACCTCGTTGGCTGTGGAAGTATCCGTTTATATATAAGAGGCACTAATACGTCGCTGTGGGGGGTTCTACTATTACCTCGTTGGCTGTGGAAGACTCCGTTTTATATATAAGAGGCAGAATTCGATAATCGTTTTGTCAATAATGAAAACCGATTATCGTTTTCGAAACCGATAATCGGATTTCCGATTATCGTTTAACATCCCTAATCTGGACCAATACTGAATAACACTTAAATCCCCCACAATGCTAATTATTCTCTCTCTGTCTGTCTCTCTCTCAGTGTCTCCCTCCCTTCCCGCACTTTTTCTGTCTGTGCCACTTTCTACGTCCCTCTATCTGTATGTCCAATCTCTGTCTCCTACTACCTTCCATATCTGTCTCTCTCCTGTCGTCCCTTCTGTCATACTATTCTTTGTCTACAATTTGGTGGTATGGTCTATAAGAGAAACTTGCCAGTGTGTGGTTGCACCTCTGACCCCTGGGTATAAAAGTCCTGCACACTAAATACCAGAATATCGTATAACCCCTTAATTATGCTACCTTAATGTTACCTTAAAGTTACATGAAACTTAACTTAATGTTACAACAATCAAACGGAAACGCTCAATTCTTGCCTTACGGGAAGTGGTATGGTCTATAAGAGAAAAACAGAGAGAAAACGTCAGTGTATAAACACACTCTATCATGCCTGCACAGTAATTCCTTAGACAAACAAAACTTATCAACTATAGGAGTAATTATGTAATTAATTTAATATCACAGCCGTCAGCATATAACGGATGCCAGAACTTGGTGACATCTACTGTACTGATGGAGCCTATGGAAAATTTTGACACAAGTTAACACACCATTTGCCGTATCTCTAATAACTCCTTATTAACAAAGACTGGGCTAAATAAGTAATTGTGATTTATGACAAGTTGTCCAATGTTTACTTGTTACAAATGTTTTGTTGCTTATTAGGCCAATTCTCTCCGAGTGTTATGGGGCACAATCAGATGGGGAGAACTTCTGCAACTCCTATAAATGGCACTATCAAATGAACTCCTAATCACATACATAGCATACAAAAAATGCCATATATAAGTGCATACGTGCATTGGGTGGTGGTACTGAGTCACTAGGAATAGTGGAAGAATTAGTATAATCTGATGTTAAAGTAGTCTGCTTTCTGGTTCGGATGCCTTGCTGTCATGTTAAAACTGTGAACTATGTATAAATACTGTATGTGTACAATATTATAAGCACTTTAGGATATTTTAGGTACTTGCAATTTATTGACATTCTTATGGACTTAATTTCACAACAATCAGACAGCACTATTTACAGTACCAGTACTTGAACATATTTTCTGCATTTGAACATATTTCAGCCCTTTGGCACATTTCAGGCATTTGGCATATTTTGGCACTGAGGCACACTCTAGTTTGACCCAGTTAGATACTTTGACAAATTTCAAGGACTTTGATTGTTATTTTCCCAGTTTCAGCACTTGGACATACTTTTGCATTTGAACACAGTTTGGCACCTGAGCATATTTTCAATCATAATGAGTTCACCACCAGAGAGCAAGAGAGCACTTTCTCAGCATTTGGGCTCATATTTGGCATTTGCACACATTTTAGGTAATCACATATTTTATGCACCTTGTACATTTGAACCCCTTGGCACAGTTTGTCAAACACATCACACACATGGCAACAAGCAGCTACATCACACTGTATTTCTGTGTTGAATTGGGGGTGCTATAAGAACAGAAATCTTTTACAATCTTTCTGCTCTAGTGGGTATTTGAACCCACAGTCTATTACACACCCTAACTACCCACACTCGATCCATTTGATGCATATCCAGAAGTCTGATCGGAGTCACACATCTCAGAGGGACACGTTGCAGAAATTCCAGTCACAATGTAAATCGGTCTTCGCCAAAACAGTTCCGCCTATGGCTCGGTCAAGCCAAATGAAACGTATTGGGCCTGGCCTAGCTGCATAATAGCGTGGATTAGCAGAGGTTACATTGCCCCAATTTCACGGCCTCAGGCATTACGAGCAGGAGATAGATAACGTCTGGCGTCGGCTAGAACAGGATGCTTCGGCCATCCACGCGACCTCATCACTCACAAGAGAAGCGGTAATGAATTGGTACGTAACGAATGCCTCATTAAAGATAATTAAGATTGACGATGAATGATAACGATGATGAAGGAAGATGGAACAGGAGACATGCCTACTCCCCACTCCGTAATTTGAGGCTTCTGACCCGAATTTACCCACCTCTGGTGTGCCCAAGTAGTCAGAAATTTTGACCGCAAAACGTTTGTCAAAATTTCAAATGCTAGTAAAATGTTTAAAACGTGATGACTTTAAGAGGTAACTACCAGTGTTGGGTGCTACAGTTAAATAGTTAATACTCTTTAGCATTTAACTAGTTCATTACTATTTAGGCCTAAATCACTATTTAAAATAATTATGCAAAAGTACCCATTGAAATAGGATGTCAATGTGCCTATATACTATTACAAAATAAATAGCAAATCACCAGTATGCAGAAAATAAATTTAAATTTGTTTATGAAATTAGTAACTTATTATTAACCTGAAGTTCTTTAACTCTAGTTAACGGTAATGCTTCTATATTTGTGAAAGTTTAACCACTGATCTTACTTAAAGTTAACTAACTGAATGCTGCTAATAATGTAGAAAACTGCAAGCTTTCTAAACAATTAATTATCTGTAATTGAGACCTATAATTATAGCTAAATAGTTTTTACATCATCATAAGGTATATTGCAATAGTCCACAGCTATATATACTAATTTAAATACTGTTTAAATAGCTTCCTATAGGTACTATATACTATTCTATTTAAATAGTCACCTTTGACTATCAACACTGGTTACCACACAGTTTGCATGCAAAGGTAAGAACAGTTTTGCTTTGATGTTCCCATAGACCTCTGGATACCTGGACCCACCAGTGCCCTCCACTCTCAAACCCATTCGACACTGTTGATGATGATGATGGGCTAATCTAATGATGATGATTGTGACGGCAACAAGAGTGAAGCTGAAGAATGCTAACAATGACTACAACTGGTGATGATTACAACTTTGTCAATCATTAGGCCTATGATGATGATGATGATGATGATTGTGACAATCACAGAGTCCATGATGACTATGATGACTACGAAAAGTAAACTGTTGATGACAATGATGTTGACGACAATGATGAAGAAGACGTCAAACATAAATATGTAGTAACAGTGATAGCAATTGCCAAAATTATTGATACTCATTATAACCGGATTTTCCTGGCAGACAGAATGGGCGTCACATAAAACGGCAACAAACTCCTCGGTATTACTTCCAATAAATCACGCAAAGCTACTTTAAAGCCTTTCGAGGCTGTTATTCGTAGCACAGTCGCCTCTGACCCTGATGGTCCAAAAACATGAACAGTAAGATACTTTGGTGTTGGAAAACAAACAAATAGGAAGCATTAGCAGCTTCTAACTCAAATGTCTACAAAGCATTACCAGCTTGTGACTCAAATGTCTCTGGAGCATTACTAGACTGTGACTCAAATGTTTTTGGAGCATTATCAGCTTGTAATGCAAATGTACCTCGAGCATTAGAAGCTTGTAACTCAACCGACTCTGGCACATTTATAGTAGCTTGTGACTAGAATGTATGTTGGAGCATTAGTCGCTTGTAACTCAAATGTTTTTGGAATATTTTAGGGACCTGCAAAGCTTCAATATTCGATTAGAAAACGAATCAATTCAATTACAAAAAGACATCATAATTAGAAAAATGATTAGCCCTTGATGCTCCTTGTTGCAAACTGTTTTAATTGTTTACTGTGCATGGATTCATTGTTGAATTGCTGCATGCTACATGACTCGTGACGACATTTAACTCATAACCGGCAATGCAGCATCCACATGGCCCACAGGCCGACATCTAGCAGACGCAAATTAGAAATGTAATTGGATAAAATTTCGCCGTGTGACACATCCTCCATTTTGGCCATCCGTGAAGTAGTGTCTGCATTTTTCTGCAAGTTTCTGTAACGTTCCAATGTTTATGATCGACAGATGAATGTATTATCCTAAGCTTGCATTTGTGCATCCAGTCATATAAATATGCTTTTCATCAAAGTGGCATAATATAGCAATTTATATGTTATATTGATAACTGTGTTACTGTGGTACGCCTGTACTATCGAGTACACACTACATGTATATCAAACTGGTACCCATTGATTCCATTCGAATTTGAACTTCGACCTCCAATTCGAGATTCGAATGAAAATTTGTGATTCGCGTGTTACTACATTAGTTGCTTGTGACTCATATGTCTTTGGAGCATTATCATAATCGTAACCGTACTTCTAGATTTCTACAGCACCCAAAGAAAGCTAATTTGTCAGCATCAGCTAATTCCAGGCACTCAGGCTCAACAAAATCAAAAGGCAGGTAAGGACAGGTTCAGCTCCTGGTCAAGATCCAAACAGGTATACAATCAGAAGGCTACGTACATGATTCATTCATTCATTACGAAGATTTATATAGCGCCCCTTCAAGGTTACTACTCAGGAGCGCTCCCGACCCTCATCACGGCTGAATAGGACAGTTTTGAGGGATGTATGGATGGTGTTTAAAACCGGAGTGGCATATGATGCAAGAGGAAGACGATAAACATCAGGATAGGATTTGTCGAAGAGCAAATGATGACAAATTCATAGAATTGGTCAGACACTTTGCTTCAGGACGTAGAGTATTTTCCCCTCCACCTACAATCGCTAAGCAGCATGTATTTTGAAATGATGGTATTTTACGTCTAGTGAAATGGTAGATTGTGGCAGGGCTCCTTTAAGGAAAGTATTCTGTGTGTAGGTGATGATGCATTACTGCTTGAAACTGTTTTCATGTACTTTCTTGCAATAATTAATAAACATACACTTACTTTTTAAGTATTGGTATTGTAACACTTTTAAGAAAATCTATTGGCACTGGCATTGTAACACTTTTAAGAAAAAGTATTTAATATGCATGGTGTCAATGTTTAGGTTAACATGGGGCCATTGAGGGGTGAGGAGGAATTGAGATAGAATCGTGAAAGAGCAGCGTTTTCAGTTTTGAGTGAAAGACCTGTGGAGAGAAGGATCCTGAGTGGCCGAGTGGGTTGGTGCCCGCTCGCCGCATCGGCGCCCCGGGTTCGCTTCCCGGTCGGGTCGGATTATCAGAGATTAATTTCTCGGATCTTTACTGCGGGTGGCTCGGTCGCATTATAAACGTGGAGTACAATACAACACACAATACAACACATCACAATACAACTGGGGCGCGGTGGTGTAGGGGTATGTTCGGTGCCTTGCAGCCGGAGGGTTGCGGGTTCAAATCACGTAGGGACCCTGGGCAAGTCCTTCACTCGCAATTGCTCATGCGCTTCGGCGTGAAACTCCGATTCAGCGTTCAAGCAGTAGTCGGGAGCGCCTCTGAATGGGAAATCTGGTTGGGGCGCTATAACAAGTGTTCAAATACAATACAATACAATACAAAGAGGTGAGGTTTTGGCGAGTTCATAGGATGGATAAATAGGGCCTAAAATATTATTAGTTGACTGTGAGGTGCCCTTGTAACAGCACTTATTATTATTATTTATTATTATTATACATATATGGATAATATCATCAACTCCTTGCTTCCATTACAGTGGGGTGTCTTGTGACAAATGTTGGAGCAATAGTAGCTTGTCACTAAAATGTCTTTGGAGCTTTATTAGCTTGTGAATTTAATACCTAAAATGTCCACATGGTGGTAATTAAAAAATCTATCAAAAAGAACAAGACGGTCAACAGCAACTGGCATCTTGACCATAGGACCACTTAGAAATTTTTTACCGTTAATGGTGTTCTACGCTGTATGCCGCTTTATGTGTTAAATTAGAAAGGCAATTTAATTTGTTTTCATAACTGATGGTGGCATTTACAAACCGTAATAAATTTTTTAAAAATAAAAAATATAAATACAAAATACTAATTCTTCAATTGATTTTGTCCATGGGGTTAACCATATGCTTATAATTAATACTCAATTGTAGTATTAATGTATTTGCAGCAATTATCCCTGTATTTCCATTCATCTATATTATATATGATAGCATAACTGTGTAGGTGCTATGATGTTATCTTACAGTTAGGCAGTTGGAAAGAGGGTCACTGAGGGTGGTCACGTGCCTTATATAGAAGATAAGAAAAAAACAAAAGTCATTAACTTTTCATACCCATGGCTATCTAACAGAGCTCCAGCTCAAAAGACTACTCTTTTCTTCTAGTAATTTAAGGCATGAATGATTTAATATAATAAAACAAAATAATAATAATATAATTATTATTATAATATTATTCCTATTTTTTTCAATAAAAAAAGTGGTAATGACATATGTAATAAAAATAATAATATGATTTTTAATTATAGAATTTAGATAGAATTATTCATTAAAACACTACTGAAACCAGTTGAAACAAAATAAATAATAATAAACTGAGAGTGACAAATAGAGTCAAAGAAAGAGGCACAGATATACAAGCAAACAAAGTGAGACCAAAACCAAACACGAGACAAAAGAAACAGCGATAAACAGACAGACAGAGACAGACAGACTGATGGCAGACAAAGAAGTGAGACTCAACAAACAGAAATGCATGTGAGATAGACAGACACAGAGAGAGACAGAGCAAGAGACAAAATGGTGTTTGAACCTGTTTGCCTTGGATGTGAATATAATGTTCACTGACGACCTTGTCCACACTTTCTTCGGTATCAAACGTGAGAAATCCGAATCCTATCATACAAGAGAGAGACACGAACGCGCGTCTGCATTATCCGACACTACGCTGTATGGCTCAGATTTGCTCCCTTTCAATAAACGGCGCCCAATTACCACCACCACGTCACAAACGTTTCCCCCCCCAAAAAAAAAGAGGTGTGCGCAAATGATTCGCAGATTTTGGTTTGCCGTGCTCAAACGCTGTACGTTTTTGGTAATTTGTTGGCATCTTTTCCAGTTAGATATATATTTATCGTGTTCTTGTATAAAAGAAATAAGTTTCATTCTTTGAAATTTATTTGAGTGCTTCTGATGTAACAAGAATGAAGTCATTAACTGTATCTAAAGTTCATATTGGTCTATGGAAATTCCCCCGAGTTTGAGAAAGTTGCTGTAAAATATTTTATGTTTCAAACGTCATTACACGGTATTTAATTATTTTCTTATTTATACTTTCAATTATTTACATATTAATTCAATTTACTTAAACCCAAGACACTTAGCTCCTCCATTAGATGTGACCAAATTTATTCCACCGGAAACTATTTTTCTCCACCGAATTGTTTGGCCATATTTTATAATAAAACAAGATCTTTCTTGTTTTACACACAATTTGGAATTTGAAAACGCAAGCCAGAATTAAAAATATGGACAAACTGTTCAAAGGGCAAATGGCTGAAAATTAAATGGAAAAGTTTTAACTACTTAATTCTAACATTTCACAAACAAAAAACAAGAAAACTGCCTCAAACTAATGTTACTCTTCTATTCACTTGACAGGATTTTAAAACAAAAACTTAATTAACGAACGCATCGCACAGCCAGACTACTACAGGTAGCTAGACTCTGCAAATTAGTGTGGCCACGAACGTTCACAGATTTGTCTGGTAATGACAGACAGCAGCACATGAGGTTTACAGCCATAAATTTGTGTCAACAGATAATATAGGCCACAATGATTGTGTATTATTACGTGGACAGTCTGATGTTTAGACTAAAATAAATCTGTATAATAAACCTCTTGGACATGCCGTGGTCCTTCCTGCTTAGTTTACACGAAAAACGGATCACAGAAAAATAAAATCAGAACAAAGTAGGTTCCTGGGGTGGATTGGAAAGGACTTTGGAATGGACGAGGAAGGCTCAGAGGGGATGGAATGAGAAGGACAGAGAAAGGAAAAGGAAAACAAGGCATATGATCAATAAGGGCATTTTGCCAAAGTATCATGCAGATGCTTTATGCAGGATTGGCTAGTTAGCTCCGTTATCAGTCCTATGTTAAGGGCACACAAACTGTGCTGTATTACCAGACAAATTAAGTCTGTGATCGATCCACCCACATTAATTTTAAAAGTGTTTTGCACTAAGTATTTCAAACTACAGAGAGAAGGTAAATAACACAGTGTTGAACTTAAAGTCTAAGGGAAGCAATGCTGAGCCATACACAACAGTCATCGTTAATTAATAATCGACTTCTTAACAAAATACAATGTACTAATGAAATTGTTAACTAACTACGAAATAGTGAAAAATTATTCATAAGCCAAGTGCCAAGTTAATTGGCTTAACTGGTACATACATGCAAAATTATATTTACGGTACCTGCGTGTAACAAGAAATCATCACAAGGAACGAGCTCACATACAATTACACACTCATAAGGTTACAATGTTGTTTACACATGCATACAATACATGCACAAATACATGCTACCAAAGTATACAATTTACAAACATAAAGCTATATATAAAATATAACATACATACATAATATCACACACACACACATATACCAGGCCATAAATAAATACATACACACATACAATCAGCCATACACACATACCTAAACTGGAAACTCCTTGTAATGCTACCTTTGGCCAAGGGTAGATCCTTGGGCAATCCAGCCGAGGTACCCCCATTTGTGAATTCTGATACAACGGTGTTGGGGACTTATTTATCCCTTTTATGCCTAATTTCTTCTGATTAACCTGACTTATCGGTATTCAACTGGACTTTTCCAATGCAATACTGCTTCTACTTTTGTTTCACTTGACTAAAATTGACTAATAACTCATGCATTATGACAACCAGCAACACGGAAGTCGTTGGACTCTAAGATAAATTACATGATAGAAACAAGACTCGACTGTTTCAACTTGTGCACCCATTGTAGCTTGATTTCAGGGCATATTTTCAAACTGCCTTAACAAGCACTTATGTGGATCAGTTAGAGCAGAGCCATTGTGAGGTACTTCAAACACTCTACATTAAGTGTCCTGATACAAGCATACATATGTTTTGGGCTTGTCTTGATCCAACAACAGTAACTTTTTAAAGATATGTCTAAACTGTAAAGTGTCAGCCCGTTTGTCTTTCATTAATAAAAAGCTACTTACTTACTATATACATGTGACTTCAGTCAGCCCTAAACTCGGCCCTGAACTCGGCCTGATGCAGTCAGGCTCATTGCCCACCTTCCTCGCTGCTCTCACATTTCAACTTACCTATATGACTGATGAACTGCATTCCAATGGCTTCCCGTTGCTTCTCGAATCCGGTATGTCCAAGATCTTGCTCACATTTCCAGAACTCAGTAAGGACGGGCTTCCAAGTACCTTTGTGATCTGATGTGCAAGCCCACATCAACTGTTTCTCTTTGTCCTCTCCACTCTCTCGACCATCTTGATCTCTTTGTCCCTCAAGGCAAGGACTGCTATGGCCCAACATCGCGCCTTTGCTTTTGTGGGTCATTCCTCTGTATCCTTAAGATTTCAGCTGGGGTCTCTCCGTCATCTGCCAGCTGCTTGAAGAATTTTTTTATTCCCTCGGGGCTGCCACACTGAGAGCGTCTCTGAATAGCTTATAATATTGTAAGAGGTGCTTGAAGAATTTTCAAATACAATACAATACTTTTTATTACAGCTTTCCAGTCTGTCCATGGTTAACACTGTTTCGAGGTCGCCGGCTTTAATATACAATTCTGAACTGTATTAAAAGATGCACTATCAATTTTCAGTAGTATTATACAGGCCTTATATAAAACACAGATCGACTGATGTCATGTGCATTATGGTAATGGAGCTGATGCACAGATAGGATTATACCCCTAGAAAGATCTGAACTGGAAACAGACTTCATTTAACGTGACTTTGTAATAATAATGCACATGATATTAAAGGAGCCCTGTCAAAGATACCATTATAAGGAGTTTCCAGAGTACTGAACATTTATAAATGAACAAATACAATACAATACAATTTACATGTCACGACAGAGGCAACTAAGTCAACATTGACTTCAAAAGCAGATAAAGGTGTCAACATAAGCAACACTTAACAACTACTACTCTATCATGACACACAGGAATTGTCAACTCTGTAACATTCAACATCAAAATGTATTCAAATTACAAACAGCACAAGACGATAAATACAAAACAGGTTAAGTTAAGAAAACATGACAACCTTTCCACTGAATTACAAACCACTGAGAATGAAACAATGATTCAGCACCACAGACAACCAAATCAACCATGAGATTTAGAATTATAGAAACTTCCAACTGCATTACGGAACCCCTATCTCGATTACAAAACCCTATGGCTTATTTACACGACCATACTACTGAAATACACAACTAACAGCTTATTACCAAAACATTTAAGCTCACAAACAGAAATGCTAGAAAAACAGAACAATACAGCTTATTTACACAACCTTGCAGCTGATATACACATAAACAAGCTTACAGCTGAATTACAGAACATTTCAGCTGACACACAGAACATTACAGCCTATTTACACAAGCTTACAGCTGACATACACAAACTCACAGCTGAATTACAGAACATTTCAGCTGACACACAGAACATTACAGCCTATTTACACAAGCTTACAGCTGACATACAAAGTCACAGCTGAATTACAGAACATTTCAGCTGACACACAGAACATTACAGCCTATTTACACAAGCTTACAGCTGACATACACAAACTCACAGCTGAATTACAGAACATTTCAGCTGACACACAGAACATTACAGCCTATTTACACAACATTACAGGCCAGATTAGATAGCATTCAGCCAATAGGTGATTCTGTGGCTGCAGTGACAAAAACAGCTCATCCAGCATGATTTACCTGCTTCATATGCTGGTGACACCTACTGTCAGGTTTTTGCTAATTGAATCTCCTATTATCACAGCAGTAGCAAATGTATAATATCTATCATGTACTTCAAGCGATGGCTGACAAAACTCGTTGACCTTCCACTAAGGCCTCTGCAAAATCTGACACTAGGTGTCGCCAGCATGTAAAATAAAGTTGGTAAACTTCTTGTAACTTCCCAAGAATCACCTATTACAGATCCTCCACAGCCTCACAACAAACCAAAACAAAAAAACCATCCATACAATACGGAGAAACATACAATACAGAAAAACATACAATACAGAAAAACATACAATACAGAAAAACATACAATACGGAAAAACATACAATACGGAAAAACATACAATACTGAAAAACATACAAGCACGCTTGAAACAACAATCCACAAGAAACATTAAGAACCGATCGAGAGATCGTCTGTAAATGGCAAAAGTACAAGGGATACAAGTAAAAGCCACTTAACAAACACAGCAAACGCCACTTACAATACGTCGGAAGGTGCAGGATTAATTGGTCACTGGTTAAGACTGATTGATTGACTAATTAATTAATCAACATGATAACGATGATTACTTATCAACAATAAGCATGCAGGCCTTTGTGACTGGTGTTGATCTAAGGTCGGGTAAGGTCAGGATCAAAAGGTCACTTAGCTCTCTTAAGAAGGACAGACTGATAGTCTTTGAGTAGAAAGGTCACATTTGGGTCTTACCTCGAGATCGCTGTTTCTGCTGGTCAAACATGATGGCCACATCCGTTACCTATATGAGAAAAGTACAGGTAACATAAGATAAAGAATGGTAACATTAGGAAGGATGGTATAGTGTAGTAAAGATAGCAATGGTGAGATACATGGTAAGGTAAATCATAGAATGGTGAGGTAAGGACCTTAGCCTAACCGTATCATACCATACCATCACAAATGGCAACATGATGAAAGGTAAATTAAGGTAAGGAGAGTCAGGGTAGGTGTGGTAAGGTAATTTACAGTAAGATACGGTAAGCCGAGATATGGTATGGTAAGATAAGGTAAGACACAGTAAGATATGGTAAGGTCTGGTAGTGCAAGGCAGGACTATCTACAGCAAGACAAGTTTAGGCAAATGTTTGCTTCGAAATTACAATAATTATAGTAACAAATAGGTTTCTGAATAGGTTTTATACAGATGTAAGTTATAGGTGCCATACAAATACATTTTGTCTCTTAAAATCACAAAACCTCGGGACATCAATGGACGGCAACACTGGTGTTAAGGTCAATCAATTGACCTAAACCAATGAAAGGCTTTCGAAACGGGTAAAAAGTAACAAATTGCTAATTTAAGGCTAATTGTCAGGCCTCTAACACACAGTACTTCCGGGTGGGCGAGAGAGCAAGCTCTTCAGGTCGTACCCTTTGTACCACTTTCGCCTAACACACAGCCGCTCTCAAAGATAAATGGAGACAGGAAGTCTAAGCACCCAAGTACATTTGGCTGAGTAGCAGCGAATTGGGTCAGCAGCACTGACAGTGCTTGGCTGGCTTATAGTTTTACATTTCCTGGACTGGGTGGCTTTAAATACAATTGGTTGCTAAGGTTACCAGTTCTGTTTTCACAGCTGGGTCATCAAATCAGCATTTACTATGACTCATATTCTTACAATGTAACCTTTCCCTGACAAGCTGCATCTACATCAACTTGTACAACTGAATAAAAGAATATTGATAGATTGGCTTTAAGTAAAATAATTTAATGCATTGTGCTATATAAATAGACAGATATATATACATCAGGGTTGGCAAGTTGTTGCCGGCCACATGTTATAACCAGTTTCTGCCATGGCAATAACTGTCCTGGTAAAAACCTCTTGGCAAAAATGGCAAAAAAATTGGCAAAAATAGAAACTATAAATTATTGTGGTAATAAAATACGGAATCTTCACAGTGAGCTTCATTTTTATTTATCTGGCTTGCTACCTTACAGGGTTGATGTAAATATATCATTATTTAAATTAATCAATTACCAGCTTTTTTATTATGTGCCAATATTTTACATTTTGCTAGTTTTATTACATCATTGGTCTAGTAATTGAACTGTAGGTCAGTGTTTTTTAATCTTAATCCCATACAGTTGACTTTAACTGCATCTATAGAACGGGTATAGATTTAGTACAGTAGTTTTAATTTCTCACATGAAACATTTATTATAACTATGCAGTCTGTGCAGTGACATATGATTTTCATTTGCCTTACCCTTACTTTGGAAAAAACCGGCAACTGGCAATAACCGGTTATTGCCAATGTCCTGACAAAAATAGGTTTTTGCCGGCATTAACTCAACCTTGATATACATAAATGCATAATTAGTCGCTATGGTTACCACCCTACATTGAGACTAGCATACCATATATCCAGTTTCCAGCTTTACCACTGAGTGATCTAGCTTTCCTGTTCCCCTATGACCTTTGGTCATGCTCAACTTAAGGTCATGTCCGGTATACTACACAGAGTCACATGTTAGTGTTAGTACAGGTGACTAATGGGCAATGCAAGTTTTCTCCCAGCATTAGCCACAAACAGTTTTTACATATAACCTGTCACTGAAAATTGCTATTTAAAAATCTACAGTACAATTATTTATTATTATCTCACAACGTGACATTCATTTTATGAAATAGTAATATCACACAACTTAACTTAGAACTGAAACAATTTAAAATAATAATGACAAATATAACAAAAGAAAAACTACTCAATTCGAAATGATTAATGACAAAATTTATAACCGCTAATAAAACACAATACAAGGGCACGGAAATTTGCTAATGCCTTCCTGACAATGTAATTAATAACTTCTATTATGTCGGTGTCTAATGCACAAAGCATCAACCGATGGCACAACAATAGCTTAGAGATGCACAGTGATGCTGGGCAACAGGAAACAAGATCAGACAATAAGATAGGAAAGGTCACCCTAGAACATAGGCAGTCACTAATTATGTCAACTATAAGTTATAATTGCTATGTCACTAGTAATTGACATAACACTTGATTAGAAAAAACACAATGACTGTTCTTCACCATTCAGTTTGGCAATTTTTGTATTATATAGTGGACAATTTTTGTTTTCGTTCTATAGGTTCTGCACATGTCTTCTTTGCATTAAAACAAATAAAAATCTAAGTTTTCAAAATCCCATGGGTTTGTTGCTACCTTGGGTACTAATAATAACAATATCAATACTAATAAATTTTATTACTATTTTTTATTAAAATAATTACAAATATTATACAAATAATTGTACATAATTATAACTATATTATTACTGATGCAATGATAATAACCATATTAACGACAATAAGAGTTTGAAATAATAAAAGCATTAATGGTAATGACAATGCTGATAACCACACAACTTACCGTTCCGTATTTAGAGAACTGGTCCTTCAGCTGCCCTTCTGTTATGTTTGCTGGAAGACCGCCAATGAATATCTTTCTCCGGCTGTTCTCCGTGCTTTTCCCACCCTATGACGAAAATGTTTCCATTAATCAGATTGAAAATGTCAAGCTTCTATACACCAAATCTAAAATTAGCATCAAATCGATCACAATATAAAATCGAAATTAATCTAACTAATCTAATCTAACTTACTGCAAGTCTATGCTGACGACTTCTATAGCACCACAATCACACGGCATAAGGTTCAGTCAATGGTCACTTCTAGAACTGACTTTGTTCTTTTCGGTCCCATGACACAATATCATCAGACAAAATGGCATGGACAGAATGGCATGGACAGAAAGTCCTTGAGACAAAATGGCACGGACGAATTATGTGCAGCTAAGGTCCGCAAGAGGCAACAATTGGTCTGAAGTATTGGCAATTAATACTTTCTTAGCCTCTGAATATAATACCGGATGACAATCTCATGCTGGTTGATCTTCAAACCAACGTGTATGGTCAGTGCATTCATTTCATAGTTCACAAACAAATCCACGTCAATGTTATTTTAGTTCAGAAAATCATTTTTTTCAGTTTTTTTAGCTTAGTATCCGTCACTTCAGTTTAGTTTTAGTTTTATTTCTGATAATCATTTCAGTTTTAGTTTAGTTTTTATTCATCACATCATTTTAGTTTTAGTTTTGAAGAAGTAAATTAGCATACAATAAAGAAGTTACTGTACATCGGCTTTAATCACTATCTTCTTCATACACAAGTATTCTCATACAATACTTTTGCGTTTCCAACTGGATAAAAGCTTTAATACTAGACTCATTATTAATAATTAAATAAGCCAACTATTCAATTCGTTCTTAAACTGTGCATCGAACGCAAAAGACAGAACGTTAGGATCGTCGAAAAGAATTCGAACAAAATAGATACTTGTATTTTCTATAGTTTTCGTTCAAGATTTCAATATCATTCTCGTTTTTATTTTGTTTTACATCAGTTATTTTACGTTTTTATTTAGTTTTAGTTCACAATTTCTGTCTAGTTCTCGTGTCCTTTTTCATGAACAATTGCCTAATCTTTTTCGTTCTCATTTTAGTTTCATTCATTCTTTAAGCTCAATACTTGGTCACAGTCTGACCTAATTACAATGGAATTTGTTACATGCCCTGGAAAAACAAAGACAAACAGAGATACAGAAACAGAAAGAGACTGAGACAGACAACATACAAAGACATAAATAACAAAAATGACAGACAAACAGTAACAGTCAGAGATAGGCAGAGACACAAAGAGATGGAAAGACAGTAACATGCACACAGACAGCCAGAGAGACAGATTGGCAATTTGAGGAAATGCTGCTTAAATCCTCCTTCCCTGTTAAGCCCCTCCCATGACTTCCTATAGGGAAGTATACCCTATTGTGAACCCCTATGTAACAGCCCCATACAAGATTAGGGTACAACCCTCAGTTCAAAGTTTCAAAGGTCAAAGGAATAGGATGTTGACATTATCCCTGGGTCCTCTCTGTCCATCACACATTAATTACTCATTACTACTCGACACTCTGAGCCCTCCTACAAACCACAGCATAGCAGAAACTCAGCCACGTTTACCCTATCATAGGCTTTGGCAAACATCCGCTCTCAAACCTCATAATGTAATTTATTCACATGTATGTATGCAAGAATTTATGTACAACTGCATATATACATACTATATATATATATATATATATATATGATGTATCTATATATGTATGTGATCAACAATATCTACCGCCTTTCAAGGACCTTTCATAATATATCATATAATGGTGTAATATATATACGGATACCTCAGTCATGAACTGGTACAATGATATAAGGCCAAAACAAAATAATGTTGTGTTTCCGGTAACCCGACCGACTCACTTTTTTAGGCCCGACTGGGAAAATTTTGCGAAAAAATTTTGTTTTGAAAAATAATTTTTTCAAAAAATTTTTTTTTTTAAATTTAAAAAAATTTTTTTTTTTTATTGACACATGAATTTAACCTTTTAGTCAGTATTACAACACAAACTCCTAAACTTTATCAACTTTCCTAGTGTACAGCATGCAGTTTTTGTGCCGTCAAACTGCCTTTTTATTACAACATTGCTTAGCAAGGTGAAATATGATGACGATGTATTCGTTTATTATTATAGAACGATGCAGCATTGCATAAAAATATTTTACAAAATAAAATGTTTTTCCTACCTACCTACCCAGTTTTTAAAACCACTGTTACCGGAAACACACCTATATTTTTTTTTGGCCTAATGCATGACGGAAACTCAACAGCCTGTTCATCTTCCTGACAGAATTTTTCACAGAAACGCTGAATTGTTCCATTGAATTCCGCACAAGGAACGTTTAGAACTACTCTTCAAATGAACTTTTTAGGTTATTATTATTATAACAATGACTATTATTAATATTATTATTACAAGGCCATACAGAAGTGTGAATCTGAGGTGCGGTTAAGTAAGTCACCAGGAGAAGAGCTGCTAGAAATCAAGATTTTTGAAAGCCAATGAGAAATCGTAATTTATTTTTTTATTTCTTAATAAAGGAACAGACAGAGTTCAAGCATCAAACAAACATTGGCAGTCGCTTTCATACCTTAGGAGCAGCACCATGAAATGCACAAGAGCCCATGACAGTGCCACATCAGGCTCAACCAAAAGACCCATACAAGAAAATTGCAGACTGCATGGCAGAATGTAAGGAGATAGTAGTGGTTGAAGGTAGGTGTGAGTGCTCGTTGTGAGGGTTTTATAGGTCAGGTTAAAAACTTATTGGGAATTCTACAGGAAGCTAATGCAGTTGACTGAGCAGGGTTAAAGAGTTTGAACGAGACGATGCACACAGCACCACATGAGCCAGACAATTTTAGATGTGTTGAATCCTGTTGACTTCAAGATCTGCAAACACAGAGTTGGCATAATCAAGGTGAGAGCAGACAAGAGAGTAGGCTATGTATAGTCTGCGACATGTCTTTGGTAAGAGATTTGTTAGATATTCTTGTTCTAGCATCTTTAGGAGGTTGTTCAAAGACACTATACAAATGTCCATTCATACATATGTAGGACATACATAAGGTGTATGTATGCATGCAATATGCATGTATATTCCCTTTAACCTGCAAATCAGTTGGTGGCTCTGAATACCACAGAATGGACAAGCAGCATAAATTCATTACAAAATTATCTTTCCACAAGTTCATGGACCTGTGCACTTAATTTTCATTTTAGATGGGTGGTTGGCATGTGTGCATGTAGGAATGTTTGTATGTATGCATACATGTCTCTTGTATGGTTCTGTCCATAGGATTGTAATTTCAAAATGGTGGTTTTCCTTAACAACAACCATTGATTGTGTCTCGTGCATTATGACAACGGTGCTAAACAAGTTGGCACAACAGAAATCCAAGTGGTCATCTGCTTGTACATACCCATACGCAGTGCTTTTTACAAGGTTCGGGAACTCAACAAATTCAGGGCAATTATAGGGGCATATTTTATGCTAACATTTCCTATTTCATATATACCAATATCAATAAAGACTGAAAGCATTGAGATTAAATTAAAGTATCCAAAATAATTTTAAATAATTTTTTATTAAAAATTTTAAGAACTAAATTATTTTTTAATAGCTGAAAAAGTTTTCGGAACGCTGTTCCAGACCACTCCAGCTGAAAAAAGCACTGCCTATAGATACGTCTAAATGCCTCTGCATACACATTTCAAATGGGCGGCGATGGTTTTAAGAATAGACCTCATGGGCTGCTTTCTGGATGTGGGATAGTCTAGGGGTTAGCAAGCAGGACTGTCAAACTAGAGGTCAGGGTTCAAATACCCTCCATGACAGAAAATGTTTAATGACATCTGCTCCACTTGCAGTCTCTAGCAAACTCAGCTATAAAATGATTATGTTGGTCAAACATTGTCCGTGAGAAGATCACAGTACAAGGGCCAATCGCCTTCATATGCAAACTCTACGCAAACGAAGCTGCTAACAACTTCATCCCGTGGGGGAGGCGGGGTAATGGTTGAATGACAATACACAGGCACGAAGAACAGAAGGACACGGGTTCGATACCCACTAGCCTCACAAGGTTGATTCCATGCCTTCCACTCCCAAAGGGGTGATGGTAAAATAAGCAGCAGTAGGACGTATCAGCACCTGACAGGCTAGGTTGTCATACAGTTATAAAATCAACTCTTGTTTAACTTGTTACCATGTGTTCATACAATTTCATGTAATCATACTGCAATTTGTCAGTTTGAATTAAAATAAACTATTATATTTATGTATTGTTTCTTGTGGTTAGCTCAAGAGATGGCTCTTCATTACTCAACCAAATGAACTCGGTGACCTGTAACAGGAAAGGGAACCGGTACTCTACATACCTTAGGCAATTATGTAACTCAATATTTCTGCAATTACACATCCTTAAATCATCTAACTTCCAAACTCCAACGGCACCATTACAGTAATGCACAATGCACCTATCACTGGCACACCAACTGTTAACTTGGTAATTTAGAAAGGTCATCAGGCCCTCAAGCTGTGCAGCAATTCTCCACAATTAGCAGTAATTAGCAAACAAACTGAATTCGTTTGAAAATCGATCGCTTCGTCAATTAAAGAGCACAAAGTAGTTTGCACAGCTCAAGTCACAAGGCGGTCAAAATCAATATTATCAAGGCAACACCTGTTGCTGGAAATGACAACAAATGTTGCCCAACAATTAATGTTCAAAATCATCTGCACTAACCTTTTGGAACTAATTTCCACCCAGCTATATTTAAACCTCAGTATTTCTACAGTTAAACATCCTTAGTTTATCTATTAAACTTCCGGGCTCCTTATAGTAAATGCATACTGTACCAACTGTCAACTATCAATGGGGTTCTACATGTGTGCAAGAGCCCACAAATAGTAACTTTTCTAGTTACCTGTGCATCACGCTTACAGATGAATTTGTCCTTAATGAAATGTACATCACTTAGTGAGTACAGTGCTATTCAGAGGACCTTAAAAGCCTATACATGTATTAAGTTTGAGATACATACATAAATGTAGCCTGTACATGTACCTAGGAATAATGAAAGGTTAATTTGACATAATTTATGCTTGCAAGGATTGCTTACAACAGGTACTTAGGAGTAGGGCTGTCAACGGGCCCCCGGGCCCCCGGGGGCCCGTTCGAAGGGCCCGGCCCGGGCCCTTAAATCAAGGCCCGAAAACCCGTCCGAATCAGCATATTATTTTAAGTAAATTTTAAAAGCTTAAATACAGACTTTCTGTCACCTAAAACGCTGTGGATTTGAAGATGTGTTGGCCAGCTACAGTGGTGTATTAGTCATCGGCGCGGGGGTAGTTGGCAACTTGGCACCCGTACCTGTTTACTTGTCGGCTGGCTATACTAAGACCAGCCATGCGTTGCAGCACGTTGAGGTATTACTGCTATTACCAGACCAGTGGATGATGTGCTGCTAGAGCCTTGTGCCCCTCCTCAAATCTGCCGCCTTCGCAGTATAGGCTACCCTGTATCGGCGACAGACCGCCGGCGACCATTAGGCCTGTCAGTCAAAGAAGAAAGATCGCTATATCGGGAATTGGTGGTCAGTCTGGTGACACAGTGGCTGTTATTGCCCTCGGCTTATGCTGTCAAACACAATGGATAATTTGAATAGCAGTGCGGTCTAACTGTCTAACCCTCCACGCCTCGGCTTAGGGATAGCCCTTGTTTGAATGCTTAGTATTCAATGACTAGTCTATATAGCACTATCGTTAGCCCTACCGCCCGTAGCTGACCCGCAAGCCGACGAGTGACTAACTTTTAATTTAAGCCCTAGCGCAATTTGTTAATAATACTACCATTAAGATTGGTTACTTACTGACTTACTTGGACTGTCTAGATCTTAACGCGAGATCTCGTTGTTTACCGCCAAACCGCCATTGCTGTTGCTTTCGTTTGAAATAAAGATTTAGTAGTTTATTAGAATCATTCCATTGTTTTGTGCATTTAACTGTCTAATCACGTCAGTGCAGACTGCAGGTAACTTTTAAACTTTGGGAATAAAATGTGGGCATCAGTTATTAATTATCTAGCGGACTAGCAGTTACATGTAATTTAGCGAATTATCACTTTTAGTGACTAGCAAGCTATCAGCCGCCATTTTATGTGCTGTGTATACTGTAAGGTAACGCAAGTATTTCTTGCTTTCTTTAAGTGACGGGCCGACGGGCCCCCGCTGAAACTGAGGTCGGGGGCTCGGGCCGCGTTTTTCTAATATTTTGACAGCCCTACTTAGGAGGCGCTATAACAATGTTCAGTTACTTGCATTTGCATTATATTACGAATATCATCTATTTGCAAATCCAATCAAATCACAATTATGCACATAAATTTACACTTCATCTCAGACCCAAGTACTGGTGGCTCAGTAAATCTATCATATTGCACTGCTAACGGACCCAACTGTGTGGTTTATGCTTTGACTAACTTCCTTTTTACACCTACCCAACCTTCAGATTGCATTTTTTTTAGAATTGTCTGCATTCTGAGGTGTACTGCATAAATATCCAGATACATGTAATCATGTATACATGCATCAATGCATCATGCATGCTGCATGCACACCTACAGAGTTACACAGATAGGCCTACATTTGTAATTGTAATTAAACATTTGTATAGCGCAACTCGCAGATTTAAAGGCGCTCCCGACCCAGCGCTCTAACAAATAAGATAGTCTTCAGGCGTTTCCGAAACAGCTCTAGGAAGAGAAAGGCTGAGGAGCTCAAGACACAATTCATGCGGAAGATGGTTCCAACTGGAGGGGCCAACATAAGCAAGCTTCTGGATTGAGCAGTTGCACCACGCATGCGAGGGACAACCAGAAGGCCTCTGACGGCAGAGCGCAGAGCAGAGCGACCAGGGAGTGTAGAAACCGATGTGCATAAGGCCTGAAGGTATAAAGGAGCTACCCAGAGCAGAGAGTTGCGCATATGTGTGAGAATTTTGAACTGAATGCGCTGGGGCACAGGAATCCAGTGAAGAGTTTCCCGAATGAAGGTAGATATGTGAGAATACTTTGGGAGACCACAAATAAGGCGGGCGGAGGCGTTAAGAATGGACTGAAGGTTGGAGAGGTTTAGTGAAGAGAGACCAGTGAAGATGGAGTTGCCGAAGTCGATCCTAGTACAGATCAGTGCATGGACGAGAGTGTTGACTGCGAACATTCATACATACATATGTACATAAATACATCCATACATAATACATATATAGTTATATACATATAGACCTACATGAAAAACATTTAAAATTATATACATATAGAATAGACCTACATGAAAAACATTGGTGTTTAAGCCCAAGGTCAAGGCAACAATAAAGGTCAAGACAATAATAAGCAGTAAGATATCTAGTTTAATCAACAACTTCTATAGTGCCATTATCATAATGCAAAAGACATAAATCGATGGTCAGTAGTAAGGCCATGGGAACATTTTAAGGTAAGAGCATCAACAAGGTAATGGAAACAAGAGGGTCAGGTCAACAATAAAGTCAAGACAACTAAAAGGCCATGATAACAAAACAGTCAGGTCAAGAAAAAGGTCAGAGCAACAAGAAAGTCGGAACAGCCAAGTTCTTTGAGCAGGCTGAATAGTAAAAGTCTTTGGCACAATTTTGCAAGTCTATTAACATGGCTGCTTGTACGACACAAATATGTATTTGGCAACTTACATCACAGCAACTCACCTTGTTCATGCTTCGAGGATTGCAGGACTTTGGATCGATCTGAAAAGTACAACCATTTTCCCTTTGAAAGGATGACACAAAAACAACAAAATATACTGTACTTTCTCAACCTTGTAAAGTTCAGCAAGTCTTCTTCAACAATAGATGGCATGAGGTAATGTGGAAAGTGATGCAAACGACAGCAATACCAGACAAACATATCAAACTTGTATTAGAGATATATCGTATATCATCAAGCGTGATAAAGTGCTCCATCATGTCTTCGGGAACTATATACGTAAGCGTCATTTGTACCTAGCCACAGATCTGTAATACAACATAGGGTAATATGATTGTCCCTCTGTCCCATAATTCCATAAGGCAACATGAAAGCTTTGTCGTGGCAGACCACTCAATCTGGAACAGGCTTCCAGGCAACCTGCAAAATGAACCTCTGCTTTATATGCCTCTGTCATACCAGAAGTCGAAGACCATTCCTGGCTCTCATATTGAAGCTGTTGCAGATGTAGACAAAGAACAACTTGTTGAATCATTCCTGGTGGCTAAGGGCATTAAAGAAGAATCTTTACATTTAAGTAGCAAAAGAAGTGACATTGCTTGAAATGATGCAAATAATTATAATGATATAGAAGAAAAGGCAAAGAATGGACGGAAAGGGACGAAAGGTTGAGTAAAGAACAGAATCAACAGATGGAAACTATGACGGAGATAGAAGAAAATGCAAGGAAACAACAGATGAAAAGACTGATCCTCAGGGGCATTCATCTCAGACTGTTCCAGAGGGACAAATGTCTTACCTGTCTCCCATCCAATTCATGTGGTCCACTGGTTAAGACCATCTCCACACAAGCCGGGTCCTTGAAGGTCACGAACCCAAAGCCGCGCGACTTATTTGTCGTGGAATTTCGCATCACAACGCAGTCTATCACTTCACCATAGCGACTGAAGTATTTCAGCAGAGATGCTGAAAACACCATTGCAAGGAACAATATAATCATTATATTATTAATAGTTTCCTGTTAGTTCAGTAGTGAATATAAACCAAACTCATTATCACTTGCTTCATCATAAGACAAATTCTATTATAACAAGATCAGGGTCATTAATCTACTACATTAATGGCTAGCAATGTTGTACAGAGTTTCTGTGTTAAGCAAAATAATAACTGAAATCTAATATATTATAACTTAATCTAATCCAGAAATGTCTTGCATATAAGATAATAGTTGTAATGTCACTTAACCTGGAAACTGCTATAGCGCCATTATCGTCAAGCACAAGGAATTATTATTATTATTAAATAAATTTGTAACGCGCGCAATGTCGCACCGAGATGTGAATCTGAGGTGTGGATAGTCAGCTGCCAGGTGAAGATGCACTTAGATTTCCAAATCCTTTAAAACCAAGGAGCATAGTGAGTTTTGAGCCACTTTTTGAAGGAAGTGAATTTGAGCTACGAAGAGAGAGCGGCAGTTGATTCCATTCCTTTGGAGCAGAGGCATCGAATGCACGAGAGCCCATAACTGTTCTGCATCATGGCTCAACTAGAAGACCTGTACTTGACGATCACAGAGAACAAGTAGGGATGTAAGGAGTTAGTAGTGCATGAATATAGGTAGGTGTGCTGGTCCTGAGGGCTTTGTAGGTCAAACAGGCCAATTTAAATTTTATTCTGAATTCAACAGGAAGTCAATGCAGCTCATGGAGTAAGACTGAGGAGCATGGTGTAATGTCGAAATTTCTAAACGCTAGCTAAAAGCTAAGCACAGGGCACCAGCTTATTTACACAGTGCTGTGTTGTGTCAGAGGGCTTAGCCAGCGCGAGGACTTCGAGATACCATTAGCATCTAATGCTAATGGTATCTCGAAGTCCTTGGCCAGAGACACCAAGTGAAGGTCCAATTACCAGGAGATTATATGGAGAAAAGGAAGCAGAGGACCTGTGAAGGGAGATGGATGCTTCTACAGCAAAACCACATTCCAAACTAACCAGTCCTTGGACAGAACCAGCGAAGATTCATGTATAACAGAGACTGTCAGACAGTAAGTAAGTAAGCCATTTATTGACAGAGCATCAACACCATAATATCACAATGACAGCAGTCACTACAAACGCATAAACTTCAAGTAAATGATGCACAAGTCAAAAGGTCAATCCAAAAGGTCATACATGGACCCGCTGAAGCTGGATTGACATTTTTCTGGATAATATTTGTAATAGTAACAGTGCAAATATGAAAGGTAAGTCTATGAGGGTATAATAAACAAATCAAATGAACTAAACATGACTGATAGTTAAAGTCTAAATACAGAGAGATTAAACAGGCTGTAACTTTCTTTTTAAAGAGATTAAAGGTGGGTAGAAGTGTAACATAATTTGGAAGATTAATCCACATCGAAGGCCCAGAACATTTTATTGAGAATAATTCATCTGAGTACGTGTGTACAATATCAGTGCGGTAATTTAACAACGTTCTAGAGTAACGATTTATATGTACAACAGTTGCCTGATAAAATGACCATCAAATGTACTAGGAAACAATCTGTAATGATAGCGAAACATGAATAAACCAATTTGAAACTTATTTATGTCTGCCAATCGAAGTATATTATAGGTTCCAAAAGTAGGTTTGGTACTGGCAGCACAGTTTAACATGAAAATGGTTTGAAATGCATGCTTTCAAAAATCTCCAATTCTTCCAAAAAAGAAGTATAATTTGAGGCCCAACAAATGTTTCAGTATGACAAACAGAGGAAAATTAAGGAATAATATAAGCTTTGTAGGGAGACACTAAGTCTTATGAATCCTTGATAGTATATATGCTGATATTCTTAGCTAATTTCTGAGATATTTGCATAATTTCCAGAAGCAGTAATGTCACTCAGCGTTAACAACACCGAGGCCGGAATCAAATTAAATGGATGGCTGGCGAATAATCTCTATTTGCTGACAACATCGGCCTCCTCTGTAGAAGCGGACCAGAACTACAGGATATTATGACACAGATTGACGAAACCAGTTGAAGATTCGGCCTAGTGATCAACGCAGAGTAAACAAAACAATGGTGATTGAAAAGACCAAAGAGACACCAATAACTATAAACATCCAAGAAGCTATGGAGCCACTACAACAGTTCGTCTATCTAGAAAGGCTAATAAACGCAGACGGCAGCAACGAGAATGCCATACAAAGGAGAAATGGATGCACTTCACAAGCATTTGGAATGATGAACAGGCTATGGAGAAGCAGAGAATTAACAAAAAAACCACCACAAAAATATACGAGACAATGATACAACCGATTTTCTTATACGGATCGGAATGTTGGACAATGCGAAAGCACGATGAGAAAGGAATTCTTACAGCAGATATGAGTTGGCTATGGAAGATCGCAGGGATTTCAAGACTTCAGAAACGAAGACATAGACAAGCATTACGTATCAAAACAACTCTGCTAGATAAAGTCGTTCAACGAAGACTCCAATGGTTTGGACATGTAGAAAGAATGCTAACAGACCAAATACTGCACAATGCACTATATGCAAGATCCTAAGGAAAAAGTAACAAAGGCAGACCAAGACTATGTTGAAATGACAATATAAATGAGGATATACAATCATTTGGACTACCACTACTTAAGGGGAACAATGGACCTGACAAATGACCGAGGACAACGGAGATCATTTATTCGTACACATCGCCACCAAATGGCTATTGCCAGGAACTGAAGATAATGATGATGATGAGATGCTGGTCCAGATATACACCAATAGTTTACAGTTTACAGAATATTAATAGTAAAAAATAATAACAGAACTTAAGCTACTATTAAAAGTAGTACATTCTATTATTATCATCATTACTATATATAAATTTACTATTATAATTATTACTTCATTATTCTAATCTAAACTAATGATTTCTATAGCTCCATTATCAAAATGTAGAAGGCATTCATTAATAGTTAATTAATTAGGCATCAACTAATGGCGCACCAAAACCAAGCCGTAATCTGACAGGTTGATGGTCTCTTAAATGATTAAATATGCATATATGCTGAATAAAGGAAAATAAGCAGAATTATTTGATCAAAATCTGGATTACAGTTTATAAAGTTCACCCAGTGCAAAACGACATACTGCACCATTTGTACCAAGTTACATGTCAGCAAATCAAAGGATTTACCAGTATTGGGGAGGATTAGGGTGGATGGGAGAATGAATTGAGTAGGGGAGCAGTGTTGGCTAGACATGGAAGAAAATCAGTCCTTTAAGCAACCTGCAGGAGGCAGCAGAGTATGAAGTGTTAGCAACTTTATTATTCTTACCCTCGGCATACAAGATCATTGCTCACCATCCCTCACTGTCAGATTTTTTACCAAGTGTATGGTCAGTGTACTCAGTTTACAGCTGAGTTCAACTGAGGTCACAAAAAGTTAAGACATCTTATTACCCGAATTGGAGCCCCTGACCTCTCGGTTGACATTCCAGCATGCAAGCCACAAGACCATTGCTCACCATAAACAAGATGACCACAAATGTAGTTAGTAACAATGATGAGGAAATTGTGGTCATTGTTTACAATTGCTCACAGGCCAACTGAAAGAGGACAGCCAGAGAGTAGGATGCTTTGGGCTGTGACTGGGTGAGCCAATTAACACCATATATATATATGGGAAACGGATCTGAAGAGAAAGGAAAGTGAAAGGTGATGCGAGTCAGAGTTAGGAACATTTTCTCAGTATGAGCAACAGTTTTCTCATGGCATTGAGTACGGAACTGGGCAGTGCAAACTGTTCTGTGGGAATGGTCACACTCAAAAGGTCAATCTCATTTAGTGATACTATTGAGAAGTGAATTAGTCAAACCAGGATGTTGTGCTAATTAAAGAACCAAGATCTAGTTTCTTATTATTTTGTTAAATAGTGTTATATATTACAATATTACTGCTGTATCGTTATCATCATCATCATCATCATCATCATTTACTAAGCATCAGTCGATGGCACTGAGCAATTCTGCTCAAGGTCTCTGCATAGTAACCACATTAGGGGAGGCTCAAACCCATACTCTCCGCGTTACAAGGCAAATGCTCTAACCAATTGGCTACCGCATCCTACGGTATTGTTTGTACTTCAGAAATATGACCTTTCATTTTCAGGATCATGCATAATAATAATAATAATAAACGCCTTCAATAAACTGTACACAGATCACATGCTCTCCGCAATAGGTTGTATCCTGCCAGAATTATCATGTTTTGTCACCTTGTTTACGCTGAAGCCTCAGAACTCCAGTTTGGACAATACACCCTTTTCTCACAAGTCGGCCCACAACAGGGTGATCCTCTTGGCCAGCTCCTTTTTTGCCTCCCACTGCAGCCAATCCTGTAAAATCTATCATCACCCCTTAGTTTTTGGATACATAGATGACCTCTTCCTGGGGAAAAGCATACATAGTAGCAGAAGATGTGGTGACGATAGAGCATGAATGCAGTTTGCTGAGGCTGCAACTTAATCACTCAAAATGCGAGATCATATCTCATACTTCGCCAATAACCCCTCAAATCCTTTCGCAGTTCTCCACCGTTAGACCAGAATCAGCCTGTATCTGGGCACTCCACTGTACACCCCAGATACTCTCTCAGCATGTCTTGAATTTCAATGTACAGAACTTGCTTTAGCAAATGCTAGATTAAAACACAATGTTCTAATCCTTCTCAGGAGTTCACAGAGTTCTTCTAAATTACTGCACACTCTACGATGCAGCCCATACAGTGGCCGTACTCTTCTCGATAGATACAACAATCTCCTATGTGAAGGTCTTGCTCAATTCTAAACCTCACACTGTCGGACGCCCAAAGGCTTCAGGCTTCTCTTCCGGTTACGGCTGATGCCAATCGATTGGGCCCAAAGGCTTCAGGCTTCTCTTCCGGTTACGGCTGATGGATTGGGCATTCATCGGGTGGCTTCGCTTGCGCTTGCTGCCTTTCTGCTGCAAGCGCCCATGCTTTCCAATCCTCCATGCTAGGCAATGTGCATTCCAACACCTGAAGCACAGGTCGAAGCGATGGTGCAACTCTGGTGTGCCGAAAGCCAAATTTTGTACCCAGGCAGCAATTTATCGCATAAACAATCCAATTATTATACAGAAGGTTACAACCACTCTTGGCACCTCATATACTGATGCATAGCATCAAGCTCAATTCAAGGTGGTTGCTGCACCCCACACTGGCGACTGGCTCTTTGCCCTCCGAGTATCGACCTGTGGTCTGTGACTCGACGATGGGGCTGTAAGAATTGCTGCTGGCCTTCGCAACCATACAAGAGCCGCATGACTGTTCCTGTTGGTGTCCCATTGGTGACAGAGGGCGGTTCGCATGGGCTCTCCTGTGGTCTCAGGCCAGGTCGAGTGTCCAGACAAGTCGTCCTCAATGACATGAAGTCATGAAATCGAAGTCTCACATGAGCTGGCTTCCCTAATTTAAAGAGCCATCAAGATTGTCGAGAACAGATGGCAAGAGACCCAATGGACTTACTCACATCCCTTGGTGTATGGGACGTAGTCTCATCTAGGATGTCACTGTAACAGACACTGTGGCTCCCTCGCACTTGCAAGCAACAGCCACATCAGCCAGTGCAGCTGTGAAACTGGTGACACCCAGAAAAAATGCCAAGTACAGCCAACTTCTCTCAACTTATCACTGTGCACTAAGAGCATTTGAGATCTTTTGCCCCATCAATGTCAATGGGCTGGATTTCATGAAGGACTTGGGGTGCTGCCTAACTCAAATTTTCTGAAGACCCCAAAGAAACTTGCTACCTCTTCCAACATCTAGCAATTACCATTCAGAGCTTCAATGCCATTGCCTTCCGTGGCACATCTGCACAGCCAGAAGTTAACGAGTTATAAGCCGTTCCAGACGTTCACTTTATTGTCTCAAGACATTGTTTTAAGAGGCGGAGGGATCATAACTACCTCGGGACACAAACAATAATAATAACAAGTAATAAAGACCATTTATATAGCACAGTCCAGGCAAAAGGAAAGGGCGCTGGACACAAGTTTCAAAAATAAATGAGTCATTTGATAGTTTTAAAAGATAGGTCTTGAGCTGTGATAAGCATGTCTCCATATGAATGGTGCATATACACCAAATGGTCGGGAAAACTGTCCCATGTAGTGGGTCCAGTGACAGAGAGGGAACAGTCGCCAAACCCTATAAAAGACCCAAGAACCCTTAGTTGATTTTTCTATGAGGATCGTAGCCGACATCTGTTCCGCTTGTCTGTTACTCGCATGCAGAAGTCAGAGATGTAGTCTGACGTAAGATCATTCAGTGCTTTGTAGATGATCAAGCACAATGTGTATGTGATTCATTGAGGAACAGGCAACCAGTGTAGGTTGTCGTGCAGCAGAACAGTGAAATGATCGGATGATGTCCAGCCACAGAAAACGTGAGCAACAGAGTAAAGCACCAACAGTATAGGCTCTAGCTGACAAGTTGGCACACTTGCATTAGTCAACCCTGGACTTTATAAAGCTATTGACCAAGCTGATAGCAGCTGAGGTAGGAGGGAATCTGTGGATGGTTCTTATATTACGCAGTTAGTAGAAGCAACCTTGAACAAGTTGACTCACATGTAATGTAATGTAACAAGACAGAAGCGCTCAACATATGGCCATCAAACAGCTGAAAAGTGCATCTTTTCCACCACAAAAGTTTACATGGGTACCAAAGACACATTTTACTAACAATTTTGACACTTCTAACAGTGATGACAATAACATTTGGAAAATACATTAAATAAAAACAAGTAAGTTCTTCTAACCATGAGATGTGTCCCAGCTAAGGCCGCCAACAAAGATTTTCCTATAAACAAAACAAACAGAATGTTACCAAAGTAATAGCATAACACAAATTATACAGAGTAAATCAATTCAACCCAATTCTCAACCTAATCTGTAATCTGTTCTCAACATACTCTCCTTTACTAAGGCACACTCTCTATCTCGTAAAACATTTGTCACACGGATGCTTTATACTTAATTTTTTTATATTTGATGATCTTTGTACACCAAAATGCGGTTAGCAGTTGGTTTTTTAATAAAGGATATACTTACTCACTTACTTACTTTACATTTACATCCAATACACTAATCAACATCCCAATGCTCATCATCATCATCATGATTATTATTATTATTACAGTAATTTTATATAGCGCCCCTTCAAGACTATCTACTCAGGAGCGCTCCAGCCCAATCCAGGTCATATAGTACCGTCTTAAGGCTAGAAAGGAATAGAATAGAATGACCCAGAGGCGTTAGGCGCAATGCCAAAGAAATCCCATTCCAGGTCGCAGGGCCAGCCACAGGAACGCACGACACTGTCGGATAGCTGTCCACAAACGAGGGACAAGGAGTTCGGCTATGCAAAACGAAGGGAGCCACGGCTCTGAACGGCCAAAGTGGAACAACAAAGTTCCTGAAAATAACTGTTTCCGTAAATAGATGTTCGATTGATGAGAATAATTATTGCTTGAATAAAACTTGGATTGATAAAAAGTAATTTTTTTAATAGAAGTTGGACTGATAAAAGTAATTTTTTATTAAATAGAAGTTGGCTTGATGAAAATAATTTTTTTGATGAAATTGAAGCTGGATTGATGACAGTTATCAAGAACACTGGTAGACTGCTTAACCAACGTCAAGTGCGGCATTGAAGACATTAAAATAATTTGGCAACGTAAACTACGGGATAACCGGAAATATTAGTGGTCCCGGTAGTCACGACAACTCTATAAAAATTCCGATTGCATTGCATCGGGCAACTGGCTTCAAACATCCAATTCAAACACGACATCTAAGAAGCAACAAACCCACTGACAACCTTACTTAAGAAGCTGTGCGTTACCAACAACAATCAGCCAACCATTCCAAACATTACATTACAATGATTACAATACAGCCAAACAGTCGCAACGAACAGAAACCAAGGGTGGGAAAATTGAAATGGAAATCGACGAAAATTAAATCCGTTTACCCTCTCTCGTCCGCGTACTGCATTTAAGCGAGAGTCTGACGATGCTCAGAAACGACTTTGGACGAAACAGTTATGCGCTTAAGAGTCTGCAGACGATTTCGGCAGATTTTAGAGACATTTAAGGGTTAAAACCCTGGAATTACATCCGAAATAAAATGCACAGATGCACAGAACGACTCCTCGCTTCACCATTGACCATGCTTCGATCCTGAAATAGATGACATACCATTTGCGCACCATCACATACGTCATTTACGCAGAGCATTCCTATTTTGGCGTCATCTAGACATTGACTATAAGATACACTGGCGATAAATTATTAGGTTCAAAGCCCGGCTTTTCTTCTTGTGTTTAAAATATTAGACTAAGCACCATTTTCTTGTGGCTATGTATACAGTAGTTGATGGCGCTGTGCAATTGTGCGCTAAGAATTTTCTCAAGTTCCCTTGAACAGTATAACTGTCTCAGTTGGGTTTTGAAGTCGCAACAAAATGCATCGATCTGTACTCTGTAGGCCTAGGCTACTATTATAGAAACCCCTCAAAAGCGAATTACAAGTAAGGCCTATACTAGGCTATAGGCCTACAAATTATAAGTTCTATTTGACATTTTAAATGGTGGATCCTGAAGTCTACCACTTTAACGACGAGCTGCATTGGTTTCCCAGTCGATTTTAGTAGGCTACAGTGCACTCTCGTAGTTAAACTGTTAATTCTATAGGGCATATATATAGATCTATCGAGTAGTTTTATCAATGCCGTAGGCCTATAGGCCTATTTCTTGATGACCTTTTCTTTAGTTCCCCAGTCATTGCGTTTTTATATTTTTCAAACATCCTAATCATAATTCTAGCCCAACACAGTTTTAAGGAGTTCACCAATTTGATTGGTCGGGTTAATATTCTTGAGTCACCGGCTAATTCACTTAGCCTATTCTAGGAAGTGGCGGCACCAGACATTTTAGTAACCAGGGCCTAGCCCGCGCAGTCACACAATTAATAACCAGTGCATGGGGCGATTTATGCCCCAAATAAATTCTCGGCAGGGCAAACATTCTGACATTTCCGACAATTTTTTGGCAGGGCAGCGACCAATTAAGGCAAGGGGTTTTTACCAGGGCATTTGCTCTGGTTTGCTCTGCAGCTGTAGCACTGCCACTGATTCTAGGCCTATTGTCTTCATAAAATGTACGAACTTAAGAGATCGGGATGGCATATAATTATAAAAAATGTAGGGCTTATCTATCAAAGTTCAGCATAAACAATCCATTTGATTTCGTACACGTCACTCTAAAAAGTCATGATTTAGATAATCAGATACAGTAGGCCTACTTATTTATGGCTGCATGATTAGTTCAGTTTATTTAAATAAACTATGGAACGCGCGTGCATCCTGATATAGTGCTTAATGCAGTTAGCAAAACATGGAATCGATTTCATTCGCTAGGTGGCGCCACTTAACGCTCAGCGCTAGGTCACTGCAGCCTTGTTTACTGTTAAGGCCTATTCAGCAATTCATTTAAATAAAAAATAAGGAACCTTGCTTCAGAGTAGGCCTAATCAAAAATTTAACCGGATAAAAATGTGACTCAGTCAACGACGTTATCTATTTGAATAATAATTTTGCATTATTGCATCATAAGGGGGTCCCTAGTACAGAAGTGCAGTATGCACTAATCCGTGCAAGATGTGTCTAAATCTTTGCATTGACTCCAGATTATTCAGAAATCTTTGGCTATGGAGTCTTTATTAATACATCGAGATATGAGCACATAAACTTTGCACTTAAACCGTTGCATTGGCTTTCTGTTCAACAAAGAATCTTTTTCAAATTGGATCTCATGTTTTATAGGCTAAAGCAGCAATCCCCCGAAGCCTCATCCTGTCTATAAGTCGGCTTGACCTCCCAGGATGCATGCTGACGTGACATCAATATAGGCCTAGGTCAAAACAATCATGCTCTTGCGGACTTCATTTGATATAGGGTTGGAAACGTCACTGCTGAGTTTCTTCTTGCAATGGCGCTCTATAAATATGTCAGATTACAACAGTGGCGTAACTAGGGGTTCGTGCGCCCGGGGGCAAGAATTTCCTGAAAATTTTATTTCTCAGTTCCGCTAAAATTTCTGATGACTTTTTTTTCCCTTTTCCGTCTGTTTTCAACAAGAAACTTCGCAAATCTCATTTTGCGCCCCCCCCGCGCCCCCCAAGACTCACGTATAAAAGTTACTTTTAAAACTATTTTTCTATTTTTACCTGATTTCTTTCACAAAAAACACATTTTCAGACCTAATTTTGCGCCCCCCTGTCCTGCGCCCGGGGCGGCGCCCCTCTGCCCCCCTCGTTACGCCACTGGATTACAATTAGGCCTACTTTTATAATAGCGCCGGTGAATAAACTGATCTCCTGCCTGACGCGTCCATTGTATGGCGCTGAGACCTTTCGAAAATTTACATTACATTACAACCATGTTTTTAATCAGTCCCTAAATTTGTTTTTAGCCTATATATCTCTTTTCAACAAAATCACCTGATTATCTTTGTCTGCTCATATTAACTAAAACTGTAAATGTTCATGGTAAACGAGCTTTTTCGGTTGATTTGGAATTCTATCCCTGCATGTGTCTGTTCGTTTTGCCCTGTCGCTTATGTTATTTCTTTCTCAAATTAACTGTATCTATTTCAAATTGCTTATCCATCATATATGCTGTCTCTTTGCTTCGGACCGATCTTCTACTCATGACCTGATTTACTTATCTACAGAATAGCGCCATTAGTTGGTGCCCTGTGCATTAGACACCGGCGTGATAGAAGTTGCTAATTAACAATAATATTCATTAAAAATCATCACTAGTGTCACTGGAGCATCACTAGTCGTAACCATTATTGTAATCGTTATTCTCGTAATCATCATCGTCTTCATCGTCGCCAACATCATCACAATCACCGCAATCATGTATCACATCACCACCAATATCATCACCGTCTGTTGTCACTGTGGTTGTCATCATCATCATTGCCATTGTAGTCGTCATAATCATCGTGATCATTAAAAACATTGGCATATAATTATATAGCATTAAATTTTCTAAACCTCAACACGATCCGTCAGCAAATATTGAATAATCATTGTCATCAATATCATCATCACCATCAGTAGTTAATTCGCTGGAAAAACGCACTAGCGAATGAACTACTGATTATGATGATGATGATGATGATGATGATGATGATGATGATTATGATGATCGATGATGATGATGATGATGATGATGATGATGATGATGATGATCATCATCATCATCATCATCATCATCATCATAATCATCATCATCATCATCATCTTCATCATCATCATCATCATCATCATCATCTTCATCATCTTCATCATCATCATCATCATCATCATCTTCATCATCATCATCATCATCATCATCATCATCATCATCATCATCATAATCACCACCACCACCGCCTCCGCGCCGCCGCCAATGACAAATGCAACTCGTTTTTTGTGGGAGCGCAGTGTGACACGTATAATTATGTCAATCCTTTGCAGTAAGTATATACATATACGAAGCGCCTGCTGTGTATACGAAATGCAGCTGATCCATATTCGTGTCTGAGCGATGGAGATGAATTCTAAGTACATCGACGACAAAGATGCTCAGGATGCGTATGTATACATGCATGGCGTCTAATTCAGCAGAGGCACTCACAGCACTTATCCGTCCGTTCGTCCGTCCGTCCGGCGTCCCTGTATAGGCCTACGTCCGTATAGGCCTACTATACACGCATACGTCCCAGCATGTATACGTCCGTCCGTCCGTCCAGTATATATAGGACGTCGGATCCATACGTCCGTCCGTCCGAGTCACCGACTGTTCGTTATCATCACCATCATCATCGTTGTCGTCGTCATCAACATCGTCGTCATCATCATCTTCTTCATTACCAATGCATCATCGGTTCCTGACGAAATATATCCATGGCACTGTCATCAGTGGCATGGATGACTGCAAATAATATGATGTCCATTCTTTGTGGTCATTAGTCAAATCCATGATGTAGCCTATATGCTTAAAGTAGGCTATAATCTATAATATTATGCATGTTAGTGTGTGAGTGAGTGTGTGTTTGTGTGTATGTGTGTGTGCGTGTGTTTGCGTGTGCGTGTGCGTGTGTTTGTGCGGGCGCCTGTGGTTATAATGCCTGCACTGTATGCAAACCAGCACATTTGCGCACCCAAGGGGTTTGTTTTTTTCGAACGTATACATCCCTTCCCTTCGTCGGACAAAAGCTTTAATATAATTATATAATCCCAGATGTCGCTACCATGCACCGTCCAACGTATGGGCCTATATATATATATATATATATATATATATATATATATATATATGCATAATGTGCTGTTTGTATAGGGGCACGGGTTATAGGTTTCCAGACGTCCATTGTATACTGTATACATCATGCAGTCCGCAATCTGAGTCTTAGGCTCCTATTGGATCCGGTTCCCTCACCTAATTTCTGATCATGTCAATCGTATCTCTCGAACATGTCTTAATCATCTACGTCAACTCCGTAACATCCGTCACCCGCTCTTCCTTCCCTCTCGTCCATTCACTGATCTGCATGTTTACCATTTTATGGTCGACTCTCCATGGCAACACCATGCATCTATATATGATCGTCTCTCCCAGGGGCCAGGGTATATGACCGATTGGCTGTTTTTGCCGATTTCCGATTCCGGATAGGTGGCCTGCTTTTTGCCGATTCTGGATCCGATCCGATTAATCGCCAATATTTATTTTTATTTGGTTCTAAGGTTGTAATTTAGTAATCTTACAAATTTGTGATTCTATTAATTAATGCCATTTGCTTAAATACCACGTGCACGGCTTAAAAAAAACGACTGTCCGCAATTTTTCTCGATGTGTCGAGCTGTCGACTCATAATTTTTTTTATTATTTTGCATGGATTTTCAATTATAAAGAATTAAGAATTATCGCAAGAGGTCGCCAAAACAGGTTGCTATTTCTGTATTAATGAAAAAAGAAATTGTTTTTGGTCAAAAAGACTCAAAAATATTGCTTCTTGTTGTATTCGGATCGGTTGTCCTGGGATGCGCCGATTCCGATTAATCGGTCTAGGTGCAAACCGATTTTCAATTGAAGAATCTGTCACACCGTATACATGCATATAGTCTCTCCTCACAAAACCTTTCGAGGCTCCATGCAGTCAATATACTTAACGCTGCTGTCCGTCTTATTGGTGGTCTCCCAAAGTTTGCCCATTTATCTTGCTTCATTCTAGACTCCCTACACTGGCTTCCTGTGGCCCAGCGCATCCAGTTCAAACTTTCAACTCTTGTGCGCAACCACTGTCTCGTCGGAGCATGTATACTACTATATTATTATCAGCCGTTTATTGAATCAACAACAGCACAATTAATTAACAATCAGTCATTTAAAAAATGTTAATCTGCTGCCGTCAACAGGACAGCCCTAAAGGATAAAATAATCCGCTATTGCAGGGCTGCCCCTTTTCCATATTACATTTACGGATGGCAAGACGATTTTTATGATCATATAGTCAGTGGCGTAAATCATGGGGGGGGACAGAGGGGGACAGTCCCCCCCCAAAGTTTTGACTTAAGCCCTGCTGTCCCCCCAAAATCCGGCCCTCGTAGGTACTCTGTCCCCCCCAAAGTTATGTATAGATTTTCGCCTCTGCATATAGTTATAGAAAATTCAACTTAAATAACAATTTTAGGGCTAAATCATAGCCAAACAACTAAATAACAAAACAACTAAATAACAAAACATTGCAGTACAAGATTTAAAACAAACAAACAAACAAAATAACAAACTATACCTCCTTCTTACCTCAAGACCTTCTGTACACTGTCTCTTCGCTCCCTTAGTCGCTCCACTCTCCGCTCGGCCTTCAAGGGTCTCCTGCAGGGTATACCAGGGTTGCCACTGCAAATTATAACATATATAGTTCATCATCATCATCATCATGATCCATGGGCCGAAGGCCCGTAGGTGTCCAACGCTTGCATCAGATCCATGGGCCGAGGCCCGTTGGAGTCCAATGCTTGCATTGGATTTCATTCGTATTTTTTCTTTACGAACGGAGTATCTGCACCCATCCGTTCGACCTTCGCGCTTCTCCCTTAAAAAGAGTTCCAGGCTTAGGACTGGCTCTGATATCCACATGTGGTATCAAAGGCGGCGATGCCGCCCACGTTTGCCAGCTTTTCAGGGTTCCTGCTGAGCCTGTCCACCTCGCGTAGCGCCCTAAGGTGGTACTTCGGCCAGGGCTGTTAAAGGCTTGGTTTTTGGTTTTGGTTTTTTTGGTTTTTTAAAAAACCAAAAACCAAAAAACTGCAAATTTTGGTTTTTGGTTTTTTACAAATTTCAAAATTATAAATGCCAAAATGTCGTCTCTTCAACTCTCTTGGCAATTGTTGTATGGTCTTTGTTAACTTCGTTTTATGTCATTCTACGGTTCTACTATTCTAGTTAATTTCATTTATATGCATCTGATTAATTTGAACGGTATTATACCATTTTACGAGTTTTATGATCCGAAATAGGAAAATCTCAAATTGAAAAAAAAAAAAAAAAAAAAAAAAAAAAACTTTTCATTTTGAAAAAGTTTGGTTTTTTGCAGGGCTATACTATCCCCCCTTGTAAGCTGGAAGCAACCCCCTTGCTCAATGTGAGTCGCCACGATTTTAAAAGTAGTATGGCAAAATGAGAATTGAGGGGGTCTGGGGGACAGCGTCCCCCAGAAGCTGACGCTTTTTTTACATATATTGACAGTGTTTCGGGCCATTTCTCGTAATCTAAAATACACATAAACTGATAAAAGTATTTTCTAGCTTTTAGCAGACAAAGAGTGGTACGGCAAAAATATGTTGTCGCCGTATACACCACATTACAAGTAGACAAACATTACCAACAGTATGACCATTAGGCCTACTACCATTACCATTTTGCCATTATTATATACCTACTACGCTCGCCACGCCGGCGCCCCGGGTTCGATTCCGGGTCGGTCGGTTTGTCCGAGATTAATTTCTCGGATCTTTACTGCGGGTGGCTCGGTCGCAATATAAACGTGGAGTACAATACAATACAATACAATACAACACAACACAATACAACTGGGGCGCGGTGGTATATGGGTATGTTCGGTGCCTTGCAGCTGGAGGGTTGCGGGTTCGAATCCACCTCAAAGCCGCCGCGTAGGAACCCTGGGCAGGTCCTTCACTCGCAATTGCTCATGCGCTTCGGCGTGAAACTCCGATTCAGCGTCCGCGCAGTAGTCGGGAGCGGCGGAGCGCCTCTGAATGGGCAATCTGGTAGGGGCGCTATAACAAGTGTTCAAATACAATACAATACAATACCATAATACATAAACTTTACAATCCAAAGACTCGATTACAGTCGACAGCCGATACATTGCAACGCGTCAAGGACATTTTCCCCGAAGTTGACTGATGAAAATAATTCTCTACTTTAATAGAAGTTGGATTGATGAAAGAAATTCTTTTCCTTAAATAGAAGCTGGATTGATGAAACAAATTCTATGCTTAAATAGAAGTTGGATTGATGAAACAAATTCTGTGCTTAAATAGAAGCTGGAATTATTAAAGAAATTCTTTGCTTAAATAAAACTGGGATTGATGAAAGAAGGAAAGAAGGAAGGTCTTTGCTTCAATAGAAGTTGGATTAATGACAGTTATCATGGACAATGGTATAGAGTTACCTACTTTCTGTTGGGGGGATTTCCGGGGGGAATGTCCGGATACCGTTGCAACAGTTGACAGTTGAGTCAATACTGTCAGTTGTACAGCAACATCCATTTCACTAGGGGGAACCTTCCCCTCTGGCACAAATTGGAAGCAGTCTGCTTCCACGATCCATCCCCCTACGTAGTAGTCCCTGGTTTTTGCGCCTCTGGTGTGAGGTAATAAGCCATGCATGCTTATAGCAAAACATGAATTCACCAGTTTGCAATATTCTTATAATCTGATCTAATTCATTCATTCATTACTAGAATTTATATAGCGCCTCTTCAAGGGAACTACTCAGAGGCGCTCTTATATAATGTTAGAATGCCGTGGAGGAGGAACATTTTAGCAGTAAAAGATAAGAATCTTTATATAGATCGCGTGCACGGGATTACGGATAAGTATATACGATCGTTTAATAGGCCTATACTAGGCCCTATGGGCCTATAGATGTGATTATCTGCTTATCAAGAACCTATATGAGGACCATGCATATTATAATATAGCCTACACCAATACAGAACCTATATATATCATGGCCGTATATATATATATATATATATATTTTATATATATATATATATATATCAATTGCAAGAGTATGATTTGGGTGTGCATGCATACATACCCTGTAGATATTAATGATTCTATAAGACTAATAGGGTATGTGTAAAAATATACCTGAATAATCGACGCTTTATAGAAAAGCCCAGATGCATAATACATACAAAACTATAGGCCTACATGTAATATCGCAAACAAAACTATACATGTATAATTAGTGTAATATATATCCTATAATATATATCTGTCTATACGCCTATATATTTAGTTTCATGGTTCAAATATTAATATGCAGAGGGAGCCAGAGTGCTGGTCAGTGGCGGATCCAGGATTTCTTGCGTGGGGGGGCAAGAGCTCTTTCCTAGGGGCGCCACATTCTAGCCTACTTCTACGGTAATTTGGTAATTAACTTTCAATCATAGTACATGTACAATTTTAAGTAATGCTATATATATGTAGTAGACAACTAGTACGTAGGCCCTGCTATCTTATATAAACTGTTTCACAGTGAGGAAATGTTCAGGGACAAAATATTTTTGCAGAACTTGAAAGCCTTGATTGCCGATTAATCGCTTCTTCATCCCGCTTAGGTTGTAGGCCTAATTCAACCGTTGCCGCTTGTTCAGTTGCAGCGCTAGCACATCTAGACTCAAGCAAGTCGCCTGAAAAGCCGACATTGTCACTCGCTGTAGGTAATTTGGTGATAAATGTTATAAGTTTCAGGCACTGTTTAGCATTTGCTTCAAGACTAGCTTGCTTGAGAATTTTACGCCGAGCCACTCCACTCAACTTTTCCACTGGTTTGCGTTTATTGGATTCAGCCATCATGATACAATTTTTAATTATGTCTAATTTATCACAATGAAAGGTAATGTTATTTATTTAAAGAACGAATTGATTTTATAAATACCAAATAATCTCCGTTTCACAGCAGTTTAATCCATTATGCGGATCGCCAATCCAAAAGCCACTAGCAGAGAATTGCAATTGGCTAAATATCCAAAAGGCTGCGTGATTTGGGTTTAAACTTTCGATGCCAACTACATTATATATATATATATATATATATATATATATATATATATATATATAGGCCTCTATATATATATACATCAAATCTCTAATGCAGTCGGCATATATACTACAAACTATTGGAACATGACAGGGGAATGTGTACCAGCTTGGTGATGGATATATGCCTGATGCTGGACTGGCTGCAGTGTTGGAACCGGTATCACATATCGAGGATGACTCATTGATGGGCATGTGTGTGGACTCTGGAGGAGTCATTGGACTTTGAAACTGCATCCTCAGAGTGATGCACTTCTATGGCCTGTATATGCAGTCTGTCTATCTGGCCTCCGGCCTCTCCCTAGCCCCTATTTAATTTACATACGTAAAGATACACAAAACAGCAATACTTGGGGAAGTACAGTTGACCGTAGACCTAGCCGACTGAATCATGATTTGCAGTTTATTGGGGTTAAGAAAGGACTAAACCTCGGCCATACAACACCCATGGCCCGTTCTGGCAACCCACCATGGATGACGGGCGGGTCTGGTCTTGAGGGGGCGCCGGAATACAACCAGGTGGGGCACGGGGGGGCGGTTCGCCCCCCCGGGCCTATGGCTAAATCCGCCACTGGTGCTGGTGAACAAAACACTCATCAATCATTCGTTCGCTCTTTAGAATTGCATGGATCTCTGGCCTTTTAATGCCCTGTCAAGCAGCCATCATATGGCGAATACACCTGCAAAGGGCTCATTATTGTCTACCTGCAGCATACAATAGCCTATATATAGATCAGTCTGCTGCCCGTTACTACGTGGGAGGTCCGACACTTCGATTATATATATATATACACACATATATATATATATACATATATATATGTATGAGCACAGTGGGTGGCAGCTGAGGGCTGCTCGATATTTATACAACGTTCGCAAACGCATTGACGTAGTTAAGCAAAGCCGAGGGTTGTTATAGTAGTATTTGGATGGCTGTATCTATAGTGTATATGTATGCAAAGCCATCTGCGCCAACTCAGTCTGCCATCCGTGCATCCGGAATCGATAACGAACGTTGGGTGATTAGGAGATGTGCCTATATATGGACGTATAGGTGCATGGATTGCTGCGGTCGTATTTACACTGCAGCCAAAAGATCCTTTTGCAAGGCAAACCTGCGACAATGCATGAATGCTTTGAATCGTTCCTATATATTTACAGCCGTGCTATGTTTTACCCCGAAGGAGTGCATAATTATGTACTATAACTGCTGCAGATATATGTTGGCCTATACCTTAATATGGATAGGCCTATAGATACAAAAGTTAATGACTTTTTATATCTATTTAATTACTGCCCATGGACGCTGAAGGTAAGTAAATCTGAATCTGCATGCATGAGACGGGAGACAATTAAGTGATGGCCATTGTGCAAGAACAGCCTGTGTAAATGCAGGGTGTTAGAGTCTACTCGTCAGGCTCGAATTCGCAATCATTGGATTACAGACGAAACGCGCTGCATCACCCATCACGGATGACGCACGAAAACTGTTGTCCGACACCGTCTACTCAGATTGGAATCAGGGCGCCAATTACAGAGATTCATATATATAACCAATAGACCATAACTATGCGCATATATATATCAGGGCTTATTCTAAGGATTTTTATCAACTACACACCTTGAAAAGTTGACGACCGGGGGGTGGAAGAGTTAGAAAAAGTTGACGACCGGGGGGAAGAGTACTGGGTAGCCTTTCTCGAGGTATAACAGACATTTTCAAGAATTTTCGAGGGGGGTAGTAACGACAGTTTTCCAAGAATTTTCGAAGGGGTAGTAGTAGTCGGTAGGCTTTCTCGAGGGGGTATAAAGACAATTTTCCAAGAATTTTCGAGGGGGGGTAGTAACAACAGTTTTCAAAACAAAATTTTGCCCGGGGGCACAATAAATCCTGGGGAATTATCCCTAAATTTCACACTTTCTCTAAAAAATTGGTTTATACAATTACGTCTCAAAAACTAACTGCACAAAATCTCTTAATTTTAACTGCACAAATTTCTTTCCCAACTACACACTTTGTGTCTGGCTGCACGTTAGAATAAGCCCTGATATATATATATATATATATATATATATATGCGTGGGTGTGTGTTTGTGCGTGCGCATATATATATATGGACCCTATATCAATTTATATATATATATATATATATATATATACACACATGTACATATATGTCTATATATATATGATATTTAATGAGCGCATATTATGGTCTCGGAATAACTATATGCTATAGTTATTTCGAGAACACATATATATTTTGAGCTCAGATATTGCTGCCTTTTATATATGCCATGGGAGCTGTCTGGATATATGTGGAAACACTGCATCGGGAGTCGTTCTGAAGCCGGTTAAGACTATATGGTATACAATATCTAATTATTGCGTGAGAACCCTGTTGGACAGTGACCAGAATTTTTCTACAGTAACAGATGCTGACATGGAATTCAATGTAGGGGGCCTACATTGAAACAAATCTGGTCACATATAGTTCCCAGTGATGGGCAAAAGTAAGCTAAAAGTCGCAAACTTTTAGTTAAAGGCCAAACTTCAACACAGAAAGTTTACGGAGAAACTAATTAAGACACCGACCCTTGTAGGCGTGTCTAATAGAGACCTGCTGGCCAATGACCATCGACATCAATTCTGCCTCACAGCTAAGCTTGCTGATAGATAGTGCGGGGTCTGCTGGCCTGCTAAACTACCCTGAGGAACTGTCCACTGTGTCCAGTGACCTGTGTGAAACCCCAGTATGCAGATTAGCTAGCTCGTGTATCAAATTCAGCCGGGACTGTTTACATCAGGCTACACTGTCTAAGCCTTGCTTTTCCAGCTTGTCAGTAACCGAATGGCACCCCTACCCCACGAATCAAATCACTCTGGTGTTGATTCCTTTGAAAATGCATATAGGCCTACAACAGAACTCCGGAGTCTGTATTTGCTAGCACTATGCAAAAGTACGACCTAACAATTCTTGTTGTACCTTGTGTAACCTACATACGCAAGCCTAGCGTTCTTCAAGTCGTAAGCATGCCATTATCAGTCAGTCCACTAAGGGCATCAAATATCATAATACAAATTTCAGTGAAGTTATGCTTTGTGCACTGTAGGTGTGCGAGTTTAGATAAGGAATTTTCCAATTGCAATCAAACACTCTTGCAATAAACAGCATCTAACACCAAAGAATGAATACTAGAAAGGGCATTTCCAACGTCCATTAGCACCTGGAATGTGACAGCATGTAGTTCTTCTATATGAAACACAGCTTAGGCGGACCAGTTGAGAGACCCAACTGTAAACAGCCACGGCTGATTGTGATCCGCAGCTAGCTAATCTGCATAAAGGGATTTCACACAGGTCACCAGGTCACTGGACACAGTGGACAGTTCCTCAGCGTAGTTTAGCAGGCCGGCAGGCCCGGCACAAGCCAAGCTGGAAATGCAAGGCTTAGACAGTGTAGCCTGATGTAAACAGTCCCGGCTGAATTTGATACACGAGCTAGCTAATCTGCATACAGGGGTTTCACACAGGTCACTGGACACAGTGGACAGTTCCTCAGGGTAGTTTAGCAGGCCAGCAGACCCGGCACTATCTATCAGCATGCTTAGCTGTGAGGCAGCATTCATGTAGATGATCATTGGCCAGCAGGTCTTTCTTAGTCACGCCTACAAGGGTCGGTGTCTTGGAGGAATTTCAGAGGTGAAGTTTGGCCTTTAAACTAATTTGTTTTAGTTAGGACAGAAGTTTAACTAAAAAATAGTTTAGTTTAAACCAAAGTTTAACTAATATTTTGTAGTTATTAACTTAATGGTTTAGCTAACATAATCAGCAACTGCATGCGTAACTATATTCCGCAATGATTGTCATGAGTAGGCCCTATATATAGGCCTATAACTGGTTTTATTACTCAAGTCAAGTGAACTGCATTGCATTGCATGATGATGCATCATCGTTTGCATTAGCAACTTTCTTCATGATTTTCTTGTAGAACTGTACTTTTTAGTCTGTTACACATCACATAGTTTGAAAGTGAAATTGTCATTGACGCTCAGTTCACGTAGCCTCTGTCATTGTGAAAATGTTTGTGAAAAAGTTGATTATAAAGTTGGAAAAAGTGTAACTAAATATTTTTAGTTTAGTTAACTTATTTACAAAATCCGTTGCCAACTTTTAGTTTTAAAAACTTTTTATTTTAGTTGAAAAATAATTATAGTTTAACTAAAATAATTAGTTAATGCCCATCACTGATAGTTCTGCCATGTTTTTTCATGGTCATGCCGACTCATGCGCCACTTCGTGCATCGCTTTGTCCGGTGGATATTCATCTAAACAGTGCATTAATGAGTGCACTATAGAGCACAGGCTGCACAAATGAAAACTGGGTTTAAACGCCCTCTTTGAATAATTATAGACCAACCGTATATATATATATAGGCTTATCGGATTCAACATAAACCGTCTTAATTCCTAATTAAAATTCGCTGAAATCGGAGTTAATTTTAAAAAAATCACAAAATCTGAAGAAAAAGTCTTGGATGCGATATTCGTGACGAGTGTAGGCTATACACTGAGACTATATTGCATGTAAATTACCTCATGGACTCAGTGGCGGCGCTACAGCAGGGCAAGCCAGGACAAATGCCCTGGTTAAAAGGCCTTTGCCCTGCATGGTTGTTGCCCTGCCAGCTGCCAGAATTTTCACCCTGCCGAGAATTTACTTCTGGGTATAAAGCACCCTTGCACTGGTTACTTCTACGACTGCCCTGGCTATGCCCTGGTTACAAAAAAGTCTGGCACCGCCTCTGCATGGACTAAGAGTCTATATATATATATATATATATATATATATATATATATATATATATATATTGTGCCATTCGTCATTGCAATGGCACACCAAAACTGTTGATATATATAGCGTGCAATGCCAGAATAATCGTGCAGAGTGCAGACACCTTCGGGAACACTTCACACATTTCGACCAAAAGCGTCATCGATCAAAGCGTCATCCTCGATCTTCCTCGACCCATGCACGCACCGTTTCCACAACTGCAGTGTTCTACAGGGACGACATCACCTCATTGCATTATCAATGCACCACGTGTTCCTGTGCATCAGTGTACGGGCTTATATATATGGATGTATACATATATGTACTATAAGGTGTGGCCGATTGGCACTTTTTGCCGTTTTCCGATTCCGATTAGTTGGAATGCTTTTTCTTCGATTCCGGATCCGATCCGATTAATCGGCAAAAATATTCATTTTATTTGACTCTAGACACTGTTTGTTACTTAAAAGCCCGATTTTCGCCATTTTGTTGATGAGTCGACTCGCAATTGTATTATTTTATGCTATAAGGACTTTCAATGATAAAGATTAAAGATTAACTGCAGGAGGTCGCCGAAACAGGTTACTATTAATGAAAAGAGGAATTGCTTTTGGTAAAAAAATTACTTCTTTTGGTATTTGGGATGCGCCGAATCCGATTAAGCAGTCTGGGGCAAAAATCGGCGCAAACCGATTTCCGATTCAAGATTATCGGTCGTACCATATATATAGGCTAGTGTGTACGTATTCTTGCTACTTTTAAGCTGTATATACTAATATACTATAGGCGTATACAGAGCTATATCTGTATACCGTTTTGTCATGCCATGATTGATTTGTTAGGATTGTTGTTTTCTACCATCTTTTTCTTCCTGTCAGCAAAGTCTGTTCCTTTTTCGTTGACTCAGCCTTGAACTGCATGTGCTGTAAGATATTAATGCTCATCACTTGAAGTCCGATTTCGTCTTTGCATGGAGTGATGTCCAGTTGGATTTTTAGCAGCTTTCGTCGCCTCCGACTCACGTTCTGCAGTTATACTATATATAGCGCGTATTTATTGGGTGACGATGCTATACATATGTTCCGAATGAGGTCATTCTTTTGAACATTGCATACACTTTGAGAAGTTCTCAACTCATGGCGGCTCCAGAAAGAATCATTATCGCTCCAAATATATACTTGGGCTATACATGGCCTTTTAGTACCAATACCAATGTCCATGACAATCGTCGTCTATCCAGCTTCCATCTATGTAGAGTCTATGCAAGTATTATTTTGATCAATTCAACTCCTACATTCACAAAAAGTTATTTTCATTAATCCAACTTCTAGTTTAACAAGACACTATTTTTATTAATCCAACTTCTACTTTCACAGAAACTAATTTCATCAATCCAACTTCTATTAAAGCAAGAATTATTCTCATCAATCCATCTTATATTTAGGCATGAATTATTTTCGTCAAACCAACTTCTATTTCAAGCAATAAAATTTTTTCATCTTTCCAACTTTATTTAAGCAAGTTACGCGGTATACGTTGCGCGTTTTTGTCGGGGTTGTTATCATTGCGCGCATATGTCGGCGCGAATTTGTCGGCGCGCTTTTGTCGGCGTGCATGCTTTTGTCCTGCGCGCTTTTGTTACGGCGCCGTATAGTGTTATACATGTAGACCTATTCACAGCCCACAGCATGCATGGGGGTTGAGAATGGGAGTGGGACATCCCTATATGTCGACGTGCATAGTCCCAGGCAAATCCATTTGTTGTGCTCCTTTATTGTTGCCTTTTACTTTGGCTTGTGCAAGAAATGCATCCAAACACGGCGCTGAAGCACACGAAGGCCGATTTCCTCAGTCTTTTCTTAAGCAAGTTGGTGTTTCTTATCACTGGAAAGCAGAAAGGTTCTATGCATCGTGTACGTTTAAAAGCATTAAGACTAAAACTTAAATCCAGGGAACGAATCGCGTCGGATTAAAATTTAAAAACAAAAGTATATTAGTGTAACTTCTCGCTTAAACAGTTAAACTGAAACTAATGGCTATTTCTAATGAACAAATAATTATTTGGTGTAATAAATGTCCTGCATGCAGCAATCCGACTTCGGTAGGGGGCCCCATGTAAGTGGGGCCTCACGCTAAGGCATATTGAGCATACTATATTGGTTAATCCGGCCCTGCAAACACATGTGCACAAGTACGCATGCATACATACGTCTATACATAAATACTATAAGCACATATGTACACATACATAAACATAAATACATATTTTTTATTGTCATTATATCGTTGTGGTTGTTGTTTTTGTTGTTGTTTTTGCTGTTGTTTTTATTATTGTTATTATTATTGTTATTATTATAATTATTGTTATTATTATTATTATTATTGTTGTTGTTGATGATGTTATTGTTGCTGTTATTGTTGTCGTTGTTGTCAATATTAATATTAATATTATTGTTATTATTATTACTGCTACTGCTACTACTACTACTATTTATTTATTTATTTCGCCCTATACGTAAAAAATTCCTCATGCTCTAAGAAACTACAGAACTGCGTTAAAGTTTCTCGTCCCCATCGTGTTATTATTATTATTATTATTAGTATTAATAATAATAATAATAATAATAATAATAATAATAATAATAATAATAATAATAATAATAATAATAATAATAATAATAATTTATTATCATTATTATTATTATTATTATATCATAATATAATAATAATAATAATAATAATACAATAATAATAATAATAATAATAATAATAATAATAATAATAATAATAATTTATTATCATTGTTTTTATTATTATTATTTTTTTTTTTATTATTATGACAAATTTATTTCTTCATAAAGCCAACAAATTACTATTATTATTATTATTATTATTATTATTATTATTATTATTATTATTATTATTATTATTATTATTATTATTAGGCTATAATTTAGATTATTTCTATATAATAAGGCCGGTGTTTTAATCGTATACGGCATCAGCGGATGGCGCACCAAACCAAGCCGCATGCAATCAGGTCAATATCTATAGAAAATCGGTCCACCATGAAGAAAGAGAGACAGAGACAGAGACAGAGACAGAGACAGAGACAGAGACAGAGACAGAGTAAGATATCCAGTGATCCCTTCCTAAGCAGAAAAGAAACGGAACGCTGGCTTCAGGCGACATTTTAATCTATTTTTTTTACCGGTATACGTCATTCCGGTCACCAAAAAAGAACCGGAACGCCGCTCCGGTGCGTTCCGTTCCCAGCCGATCCCTGGAGACAGCCTTTCATGCATGTATGCTGGAGAAGCAATTTGGAAAATATGAGTCTTAAGTAGAGAAGAAAAAAAAATCCAAGTGACAGCAGGACAGCAGAAAAGCTAGGCGTATACATCCAGGGTGGGAATAATAAGCACAGACGCAATTAAGGACTTATTGCAGATTTTTAAAGCCATGGCATCTATGTCAGGAATGTAAATTTATTTGAAAATATATACGATGCCAGGTATTTGAACGCAAGGGTGTTTATGCGTGTGGGTGGGTGGGTGTGTGGGTGGGGTGTAAGTGCATCTGTTTTATGTGTTAACATATCTGTAAACCAATTTAATCGAACACACTCTGCATGCATGTTAGAATGTTCGTGCGTTTATTTCCGTTTTTGTGTTTATTGATGTGTGTTCTTGTGCATGCGTGTCTGTCTGTGCGTTTGCATCTGTCTGTACGTGTCTGTGTTTGTCTGAGTGGATCAATGACTCAGAGGCTGGCGAAGGGAGGCGCAGGTGGTTGGACGGTCTGCTGAGGCCTGGATGAGGCGGTGATTGACAGTTCGGTTAGCCAATCAGAACGGAGACAGGATGGAACCCGAGAAGGCCGAGAAAAGGCGTTGTCTGATTTGTCGGCGGAAAATTTTCCATAGGAGGAGAAAAGGGAAGAAGAAGGAAGATCGAAGGAGGAAGAATGAACCGGAAACGGCAAAATATGAAGAGGATGAAGAAGAAGGAAGCATGTGGAGAATGGAGGAATGGAGGAAGCGACAAGGAAAAGGAAGAGAATTAAGAAGATGATAATGAAGATGCTGGCTTTATGAAGAAGAGGATGAAGAACAGCGAGATGAAGAACATGTTGAAGAATACTGGGCCTACTGAGCCTAACAGAAGGTGCTAAAGAAGAACCAGAAGAAGGAGAAGATGCTGATGAAGTAGAGGATGAATAACTTAAGAAACAATGGAAGAACAAGAACAAAAGGAAGATTGCGTTAAAGAACACGATGAAAAAGTCTATAGCTGAAGAAGGTGATGAAGAAGGCTGAAGATAGACGGACAGAAGACGTAGGCCTAAACGCAGAAAGAGACTAGATGCGTTACACTTATGAAGATATATACGAAGTAAACAAATAATGAAGACAAGAAGCTCAGAAGCATTAAAATAAAGAAGATATGCCGCAATCTGAAAAAGAAGAACTTAACGAAGAAATGAAGAGCAAGTATAGACCTATAGGCGTTTCTTTTACATGTCAGTCGAAACAATGGTAAACCGCATCCAAGATCTCTGGACATCGAGGCAAGTGCTTCAAGCTCTCTCTCTCTATGTATCTCCTTGCATGTATCTCGTTGCATGTATCTCTTTGCATGTATCTCTTTGCATGTATCTCTTTGTATGTTCCTTTTTTTATGCATGCATACCTCTTGCATGTATCTCTTTAGCGTCATTCAAGTATATAAGCCATATATATCTTGCTAAAGCGCCATTTAGAAACGAAGGTGAGACGAGGCACAAAATGGAGATATATGAGGCAAAGAAAGAAGATAAGACGCACTGGAAAGTATAAGCAGCAAAGAGAGAAAAACGAAACAAAGACAGAAGAAAAGAAGCAAAGAAAGAAGAAAGGAAGCTAAGAAAGAGGAAAAGAATCGAAGAAAGAAGAAAGGGTGCAGAGAAGAAAGAAAAGAAGCTGAGAGGAAAGAAGAAAAGAACGAAGAAAAGAAGCAAAGAGAGAAATACAGCAAAGAAAGAAGAAACGAAGCAGAAAAAGATGATTAAAAACGAAGAAAAGACAAATACAAGGCAAATGAAGAAAGTAAGAAGCGAAGAAAGACGACAAGAAGCGAAGAAAAGATGAGAACCAGAGAAATAAGTTAAGAAGCAGAGATTGAAGGTAAGAATTAAAGAAAGAGGATAAACGTAAAGAAATAAATGAAAAAGCAAAGAAAGAAGTTTAGTATAAAAGTATATAGGCTATAAAGAAAGAAAATAAGAACAAAGAAATAATGGAAGAAGTTAAGAAGAGGATGAAATGCAAAGGAAGACGGTAAGAAGCAAAGTAAGATACAGAAGCAAAGAAAGTATACGGCACGAGACTTAGAAAAAAGATAAGCAGATGCAGACTTAGAAAAATGATAAGCAGATGCATATGTTCGTTGTTCACGTCTATAGAATGAATGTGATAAGCAAGGATCGTATTTGAATGCATAGGCTATACTAAGCTATACTTTTGCCATATAGTATACATTTATATAAAAATGGCTGCCATTTAGGCCAGGGACCAAATCTGCGGTGGCCCTATAGCTAAATTTTATCCTTAGGACATGTTCGTATCAAATTTCATACTTGTATCACTAAGTGAACAATTTTTCACCAAGCCGCTCTACTATAACACATGATGTGTACAATGCCATCACGATTTGCAATAAAACAAGATAGGCTTCGTTTTCGTCCAGCTTTCTGCTGGTATGGTGAGAATGAATCATTCAGTCCCCGTAATTGTTAAAACGGTTCTCTGTTGGCGGTAACGAAATGTGTGCAACACTGTTAAAACTGCTAAGCAACTTTGCTTCTTTTTCTCTCTCTGCTTTTTTTCTTCTTTCTTTGCTTCTCTCCTTCTTTCTTTGCCTCTCTCTTTTTTCTTTGCTTCTCTCTTTCTCTGTTTGCTTCTTTACTTCTTTCTTTGCTTCTCTCTTTCTTTCTCTGCTTCCCACTTTCTTTCTTTGCTTCTCTCTTTCGTTCCTTGCTGTTCTCCTTCTTTCTTTGCTTCTTTTCTTCTTTCTTTGCTTCTCTCCTTCTTTCATTGCTTCCCACTTTCTTTCTTTGCTTCTGTCTTTCGTTCCTTGCTGTTCTCCATCTTTCTTTGCTTCTTTTCTTCTTTCTTTGCTTCTCTCTTTATGCTTTGCTTCCCACTTTCTTTCTTTGCTTCTCTCTTTCGTTCCTTGCGTCTCTCCTTCTTTCTTTGCTTCTTTTCTTCTTTCTTTGCTTCTCTCCTTCTTTCATTGCTTCCCACTTTCTTTCTTTGCTTCTCTCTTTCGTTCCTTGCTGTTCTCCATCTTTCTTTGCTTCTTTTCTTCTTTCTTTGCTTCTCTCCTTCTTCTTTGCTTCCCACTTTCTTTCTTTGCTTCTCTCTTTCGTTCCTTGCTGTTCTCCATCTTTCTTTGCTTCTTTTCTTCTTTCTTTGCTTCTCTCTTTATGCTTTGCTTCCCACTTTCTTTCTTTGCTTCTCTCTTTCGTTCCTTGCGTCTCTCCTTCTTTCTTTGCTTCTTTTCTTCTTTCTTTGCTTCTCTCCTTCTTCTTTGCTTCCCACTTTCTTTCTTTGCTTCTCTCTTTCGTTCCTTGCTTTTCTCTTACTTTCTTTGCTTCTTATCTTCTTTCTTTGCTTCTCCCCTTCTTTCTTTGCTTCCCACTTTCTTTCTTCGCTTCTCTCTTTCGTTCCTTGCTTTTCTCTTTCTTTCTTTGCTTCTTTTCTTCTTTCTTTGCTTCTCCCCTTCTTTCTTTGCTTCCCACTTTCTTTCTTCGCTTCTCTCTTTCGTTCCTTGCTTTTCTCCATCTTTCTTTGCTTCTTTTCTTCTTTCTTTGCTTCTCTCCTTCTTCTTTGCTTCCCACTTTCTTTCTTTGCTTCTCTCTTTCGTTCCTTGCTTTTCTCTTTGTTTCTTTGCTTCTTTTCTTCTATCTTTGCTTCTCCCCTTCTTTCTTTGCTTCCCACTTTCTTTCTTCGCTTCTCTCTTTCGTTTCTTGCTGTTCTTCTTCTTTCTTTGCTTCGTTTCTTCTTTCTTTGCTTCTCTCCTTCTCTCTTTGCTTCCCACTTTCTTTCTTTGCTTCTCTCTTTCGATCTTTGCTTCTCTCTTTCTTTTTTTCTTTGCTTATTTTCTTCTTTCTTTGCTGCTCTCCTTCTTTCTGTGATGCTTTTATTCTTTCTTTGCTTCTTTTCTTCTTTCGTTGCTTCTCTCCTTATTTCTTCGTTTTTCCCCTTTATTTGCTTCTCTCCTTACTTCTTTGTTTTTCCCCTTTATTTGCTTCTCTCCTTACTTCTTTGTTTTTCCCTTTATTTGCTTCTCTCCTTATTTCTTTGTTTTTCTCCTCCTTATTAGCTTCTCCATGCATCTTTCTTTGCTTTTCCCTTTATTTGCTTCTCTCCTTATTTCTTTGTTTTTCTAATCCTTATTAGCTTCTCTCCATCTTTCTTTGCTTTTCCCTTTATTTGCTTCTCTCCTTATTTCTTTGTTTTTCTAATCCTTATTAGCTTCTCTACATCTTTCTTTGCTTTTCCCTTTATTTGTTTCTCTCCTTTCTCCTTCTTTGCTTTTCTCCTCCTTTATTTGCTTCTCTCTTTTTTCTTCTTTCTCTGCTTTTTAAGTTATTTCTTGCATTCTTCTTTTCTTCTTTCTTTGCTTATCTCCTCCTTCATTTGTTTCCCTCATTTCTTTGATTTTTTACTCTTTCTTTGGACTGTTAACATTAGCAGATAAAATAGCATAAATGAGAGCTTACAATGTATATATATAGCGCAATTTCAAGGAAAAACTTACTCATCGGTAGCGCTCCCAACTCAACAAGGAGAACCCAAACAGAATATACTTCAAGGGCTATATATATGATGACTATTATAACTCACTTCCAGTTTCATGAGGTATATAAGATGTTTGCCCGTCTTAAGACGGTAAAGACAGTGTATCCGAGTTTTGAGAATAACGCTGCCATGTACCGAATCGATGACTTCACCATATATATTACAGGTCAAGTTACGTGAAACTACAAAACGACAATTCATTTTTTCATAAATAACGCGTCTTTCAATAAATCAATTCAAGCCATCAGGAAAGAATGATTTTGATGAAGATTTAATACACTGAGCATAGGCGTAGCTACACTGAGGCACGAAGATGCAGTTGCCTCCTCTTGCTTTCTTTCTTTATATATATATATATATATATATATATATATATATCTGAGTTTAACAATGGTCATTATCAATGGAAGTTCCAGTATATATATATATATATATATATATATATATATATATACTGGAACTTCCATTGACTAATGACCAGTGTTGGGTAAACTCAGACAAGAAATGAATTAAATCAAAACACAACTCATGCATGCACCTCAAAATGATTTAAAACTCAAACTCAGCTCATCCTAAGTGAAATGAGTTAACTCAAACTCAGTTGTGATCCAAAATCTATGGTAAAGTTGTATGCTTATACCGAAAATATTTCCAATCTTGAAATATGTGTGAATCACGAAATATACGACAATCAGCTGCGTGGGTTGGAAAAAGTGTTTGCGCTATAGAAATGTCCTATAAGGTGATTCCAGGAAAACCGGAAACTCATCTTTGTCGTCGTTTCTGTTGTTTTCAATGTTGATGATGATGACGACCACAACGATGACGATGATGACGATGGTGGTGGCTTTATTTAGTTTCTATATTGAACGACACGGTCATAACGAATTAAGATGATTAGTGTCGCCCTCCTCCATTATTTATGTTTGGGACTGGCATGGCTATGTATAGAGATCCTGAGTGGCCGAGTGGGTTGGTGCCCGCTCCGCGCCGGCGCCCCGGGTTCGCTTCCCGGTCGGTCGGTTTAACAGAGATTAATTTCTCGGATCTTTACTGCGGGTGGCTCGGTCGCAATATAAACGTGGAGTACGAGGTTGCTTTCTGCCTCCGACACTGATCATCTTCGATATGAAAAAGTGTCGTTAAGCAGTAATACAACATGGCTATGTATATGGAGTAATTAATAACGATCTACGACGATGAAGATGATAACGGTTACTCTCACCATGATAATGACGGTGACGACGACGATGATGATGATGATAATTTAACTGCTGATGTTCATTTGTTCAATCGTTCAGAATTTCAGAGCATTTAATTATTAATTAGAGGACGCCCGTGATCACTTTCTCTTGAAAGCAGGGCTATAGAAATTTCTGATTACAATTCCTCATACAAGTTGTATATATAGATCCTACATGTAGACGCCTGCATAATGGCGCATGCAGCTGCAGTTATTATAAAGGCGTCCATGTATTAGTGCCACTGCCAGACGTCTATTCGGAAGCGCTTCGCATGCAAATAATATTATAGTCTATCTATCTGTATGCGTTATATAAGGCCTATAATTACAGAGGAAAGCAACTTAAGGTGGAGTGGTGCACGTGTGTTTAGTCTGTATACCGTATATACAATGCATGTGTAATGCATACGTATATCGTAATCGTAATCGTAATCAAGCATTTATATAGCGCCACTCAAAAACAGAGGCGCTCCCGACCCGGGCTAGTCTCTTCACTGGTAAAGAGAGGTTTTCAGGCGCTTGCAAGCGGAACTGGTCAAAAGAAATAGAAAAAGGTCAGTCCTGAGGGACTGAGGTAACTGGTTCCAGCTATTACCAACAATAGCGAAACTCCTATAGACTGGGCTGTAGAAGTACGCACTCACGGAACAACCAAGTAAACACGGGCCGAGGACCGAAGGGAGGAACGACTGTGCAGAGAAGATACTGGGGTACAAAAGGCCCTATAGATAAGATAGTGAGGAGCAGAGCCAGCAAGACAGCTTCACATGAGGGAACAGACCTTGAATTGGATGCGCTGGCGGATGGGGAGCCAGTGAAGGGAGTCACGGATATATAGACCCCATGCAACGAAACTCCGCCACTTCGCGTACTCTGCAGGCAGTGCAAGTCCCAAGCCTGGCTAAAGGAGGAGGGCGACGCTAATCATATTAGCTTTGACACAGCGTCGTTAAAAATACATACAACGTCTTTATCTAAATATCGCATCATCATTATCATCGTCATCATCACGATAATTTAATTCCTGGGCCTCAGGCAAACAGTTTGTGGGCCCGTGAATAACGTCATGCATTCTTTTCGGACATTTATATAAAGTCCACCCAGCTGCATGCATTGTGTTCTTCTTGTTCATTCAGTATCTCTCTCTTCTCTCTCTCTCTCTCTCTCTCTCTCTCTCTCTCTCTCTCTCTCTCTCTCTCTCTCTCTCTCTCTCTCTCTCTCTCTCTCTCTCTCTCTCTCTCTCTCTCTCTCTCTCTCTCTCTCTCTGTGTCTCTCCCTCTGTCTCTCTCTGTCTCTGTCTCTCTGTCTCCTCTGTCTCCTCTCTCTGTCTCTGTCTCTCTCTCTCTCTCTCTGTCTCTCTCTCTCTCTCTCTCTCTCTCTCTCTCTCTCTTTCTCTCTCTCTCTCTCTCTCTCTCTCTCTCTCTCTCTCTCTCTCTCTCTCTCTCTCTCTCTCTCTCTCTCTCTCTCTCTCTCTCTCTATATATATATATATATATATATATATATATATATATATATATATATATATATTATGGTGCAAGTAAAGGCAAGGGATTTGCTGAGCATAATAAAAATAAAGTCGCTATCTGCAACATGTTGCATGACTATCTCTCAACTTCTCTGCTTTTATCAGATTCATGATGTATACTTGAATCTAAAATGCTGGAAGCCGGGTGGGGACAATGCGAATTCAACGGCGCTCCATTGCATATATACTATATGTATACTTAACCTATATTGTAGCCAATATAGTTGTAGTTAGTTACTCAGTTACTTTTTAAATTATTTATTTAGTTATTTAGTAGATTAGATATTTACACAATTAATTCTATAAAACGGCTGCAGCAAAGAGCACTATACCAATCATATATTGTTCTCTCTAAATACAATCTATACGCATAAAGAGACATCATGCTTTACAGGTGCCGTTGATGCTGGTATAATATTTATGTATGTGTATGCATTTAAAAGTAGGTCTTATATATTATATTTCGCATATATTATATATCGCATATATTATATTTCGCATATATTATATTTCGCATATATTATATTTCGCATATACATATATGGCAAATATATCGCATATATATATATATATTATATATATATATATATATATATATATCTACATTTAGAGTTACGTATTTAAGCAACTACAATGGACTGATACGCTTCGTTGAGCGACCATCAAGAGAAGCACTGAAGCTTGAGAACGGGGAATGACTCGTTTGACGCGTCCTGAATATACTACAAGCAGAAATACAAAGGAGCAATACGCCCTGGTGGACTTAGGACGAGGGGGAGGGCGAAAGGAGAATTAGATCCTAAAGTTGATGAACGTCTTGCCAACCTCTGACATGACTATATAATATATCCACTCCTACAGTATATATCTTCAAATTGAAAGATCCTTTCTCTTTTAACTGGCATGCATTCATGCACTAATATGTGTGTATGTATGTATGACTTGTATGTAGCCTACATGTTCGGTGCCTTGCAGCCGGAGGGTTGCGGGTTCGAATCCACCTCAAGCCGCCGCGTAGGGACCCTGGGCAAGTCCTTCACTCGCAATTGCTCATGCGCTTCGGCGTGAAACTCCGATTCAGTGTCCGCGCTGTAGGCCTAGTCGGGAACGCTTCTGAGTATAGAAATCTCTTGAAGGGGCGCTATAACAAGTGCTCATACATACATACATACATACATATACAGAGTCTGCCACCTCTCTGCCACAGAGTCTGTCACCTCTCTGCCACAGAGTCTGCCACCCCTCTGTCAAAGAGTCCGTCATCCCTGACGCAGAGTCTGCCACTCCTCTGCCACAAAGTCTGCCACAGAGTCTGCCACCTCTCTGCCACAGAGTCTGCCACCTCTATGCCACAGTGTCTGTCACCTCTCTGTCACAGAGTCCGCCACCCCTCTGTCACAGTCTGAAAACAGAGTCTGCCACCTCTCTGCCACAGAGTCTGCCACTCCTCTGCCACACAGTCTGCCACAGAGCCTGCCACCTCTCTGCCACAGAGTTCGTCATCCCTGACGCAGAGTCTGCCACTCCTCTGCCACAGAGTCTGCCACCTCCCTGCCACAGTGACCGTCATCCCTGACGCAGAGCCTGCCACTCCACTGCCACAGAGTCTTCCACAGAGTCTGCCACCTCTCTGCCACAGAGTCTGTCACAGAGTCCGCCACCTCTGCCACAGTGTCTGCCACCCCTCTCCACAGAGTCCGCAACCCATCTGCCACAGAGTCTGCCAACCTCTGCCACAGAGTCTGCCACAGAGTCTGCCACTACTCTGCCACAGAGTCTGCCATAGAGTCTGCCACCTCTCTGCCACAGAGTCTGCCACCCCTCTGCCACAGAGTCTGCCACTCCTCTGCCACAGAGTCTGCCACAGCGTCTGCCACTACTCTGCCACAGAGTCTGCCATAGAGTCTGCCACCTCTCTGCCACAGAGTCTGTCACCCCTCTGCCACAGAGTCTGCCACTCCTCTGCCACAGAGTCTGTCACAGAGTCTGCCACCTCTCTGCCACAGAATCTGCCACCTCTCTGCCACAGAGTCTGCCACCCCTCTGCCACAGAGTCTGCCACCCCTCTGCCACAGAGTCTGCCACCCCTTTGCCACAGAGTCTGCCACAGAGTCTGCATGCCACCTCTCTGCCACAGAGTCTGCCACCTCTCTGCCTCAGAATCTGTCACAGAGTCCGCCACCTCTGCCACATTGTCTGCCACCCCTCTCCACAGAGTCCGCAACCCATCTGCCACAGAGTCTGCTAACCTCTGCCACAGAGTCTGCCACATGTGCAGAGTCTGCCACTACTCTGCCACAGAGTCTGCCACAGAGTCTGCCACCTCTCTGCCACAGAGTCTGCCTCCCCTCTGCCACAGAGTCTGCCACTCCTCTGCCACAGAGTCTGCCACAGCGTCTGCCACTACTCTGCCACAGAGTCTGCCATAGAGTCTGCCACCTCTCTGCCACAGAGTCTGTCACCCCTCTGCCACAGAGTCTGCCACTCCTCTGCCACAGAGTCTGTCACAGAGTCTGCCACCTCTCTGCCACAGAATCTGCCACCTCTCTGCCACAGAGTCTGCCACCCCTCTGCCACAGAGTCTGCCACCCCTCTGCCACAGAGTCTGCCACCCCTTTGCCACAGAGTCTGCCACAGAGTCTGCATGCCACCTCTCTGCCACAGAGTCTGCCACCACTCTGCCACAGAGTATGCCACCCCCTGCCACAGAGTTCAGGTGACGGATAGCAAATCTGGGGTGCCGGATCTCACACCCGGCTGGATCCGGCTAAATTTATAAATTTAACAGGATCCCGCGTATAACTATTGAAATAGAATGCAAATTTGTCTCTCGGTTTATATATGTATAATTAAAGATTCTCTTTGTATATATGTATGTAAATACATATAATTATTTGAATTTGATCCGTGCTGAGGATGATTATAATATGCAGTCTGTCGCCTCATGACGATCGACCTTTGAAACGTTATTGTCATCGAGGCCTTGAAATGCTCAGCTGCAGAGAACTGAACGCGTGATAGCACGGATGCACGGACGTCTATATATAAAGAAGTATACACTCTCCTGAAATTCCTGCTTTTGAACTATAAGAGACAAAATTACATATAATAGGCCTATAGCAGCGGAAGACTAATAACAGAGTATACCTTTTAATTCTGTTCCATATGTAGCAGAAGAGCTTTATATATAATGCTGCAGAAGTAACGATGACTTCCAATTGATGTTTAATTTATATCTCAGATGCTATATAGCCTATCATGTATGTTTATGCGAGATATTCTTTATGTTTTAGGTTTCATGCGCATGATTTCGCCATTTGTAGGCCTACCTGTAGATCTATATACATGAGAGTTACAATTTTGAAATGTATGGATGCGTTTGGGGCACAGAAAGCCAGTGTAGCAGTGGCGACCATGGGCGCAGCGAGGAAAAATTTCGAAGGGTGTTTTAAGATTTCTGGGGTTTGCATTGAAGATTGTCGCAAAAGATAAGTTTTTTCGGAAACTTATTTGGGGGTTTGAACCCGTAAAACCACCCCCTAAATACGCCCATGTTGGCGACGCTACAACAAGACAAGTCAGGGCAAATGCCCTGGTAAAAAAGCCTTTGCCCTGGTCGTTGCCCTGCATGACACAAGGCTGCCAGAATTTTTGCCCTGCTCACCATAAATCGCCCTCTCACTGCATGGTAACTTTTATATGACTGCTCTGGCTATATATATATATGCCCTGGTGAGTGATGGACACTAATTTTTTAGTTGAACTATAACTATTTTTCAACTAAAATAAAAAAAAGTTTAACTAAAAGTTGGCAACTGATTTTGTAAATAAGTTAACTAAACTAAAAATATTTAGTTAAACTTTTTCCAGCTGTTTAACAAACTTTTTCACAAACATTTTCACAATGACAGAGGTTAAGTGAACTGTAATAATGCAAAGCGTGAATGACAATTTCACTTTCAAACTATGTGATGTGTACTAGAGTGGTCATATATCACAGTTCAAAGAAAATCATGAAAAAAGTTGCTAATGCAAACGGTGATGCATCGTGCAATGCAGTTCACTTGACTTGAGTATAATAAAAACAGTTACTCATGACAACCAATGAACCATGCATTGCAGCAGATAGTTGCTGATTGTGTTACTTAGGTAAACTTTTTAGTTAATAACTATAAAAAATATAAGTTAAACTTTGGTTTTAACTAAACTATTTTTTTAGTTAAACTTCTGCCTTAACTAAAAAATTAGTTAAACTAAAAGTTAGCAACTTTTTAGTTAACTTTTGCTTATCGCTGGCCCTGTTTAAAAAATGTCTGGAGCCGCCACTGCCTTGTATAATACAAGGAAGTCCCGAACGAAGGAAGATATGTGGGAAATCTTCTGCAGGAGAGTGCACCAATAACGTTGGCAGCAGTGTTAAGTATATTGACTATCTATAGAGCTTCGAAAGGTTTAGTAAGGAGAGACCAGCGTATACATGGTGTTGCCAAAGTCGACCATAAATATATAGATCAGGTCATGCATGACGAGAGTGGTGACCGCGTAAGGGATGAGCGAGTGACGGATGGTGCGGAGTTGACGTATAGGCCTGATATGTATACGTATGTATGAGCACTTGCTATAGCGCCCCTTCAAGTTTCTACTCAGAGGCGCTCCCGACTACAGCGCGGACACTGCATCGGAGTTTCACGCCGAAGCGCATGAGCAATTGCGAGTGAAGGACTTGCCCATGCAGGGTCCCTATACATATACGCATAGGCCTATATATACGAGAGATATATATATATACGATTGACATGCTCAGAATGTGCATGAGAGAACTGGATCCAGCAACATATATATATATATATATATGTGTATATATATATATATATATATATTAATCAGCAGCTAATTCTAATTCTAATCGAGTAGCAATTTAACTAATCGTGTCCATCTCTAAGAGTGCTTGCAGGCACGGTGCAAGACGATTGTGTGTTCGGTAGAGCACCCGGTGTCTAATCTGACGATTGGTGTTCCACATATATAGCATCCTGAGTCAATTCTGTGTTAACGACTTTCCATGCATTGACAAGTTATTCGCTATTTCTATCTCTGCAGGCTGCAAGCAGTTCTCGCATTAAAGTGAAGACTTCAGCGAAAGAAAAGATGCTCACTGCAGTTAATTTAATATAGGGCCTACATAATACATCACATGTACTATATCTACATTTGGGCTTGGTGTTCTGAGAACTATGCTATAGCATTAAGCATGCACGCTCAAGTTAAACAGTGTCAAATGCGGGTATTATAGACTATACCACCTGCATGGGTGGGTGACCATGAGCAGAATATCAGGACATCTGGTCTTCTCAACCCGCCATCCTCGTTGCGAGCCCCCTCCCCCATCGGCGGCGCTACAGCAGGGCAGGTCAGGGCAAATGCCCTTATAAAAAACCATTTGCCGTGGTCGTTGCCCTGCCATGGTGCACAAGCCCGCCATATTTTTTGCCCTGCTCGCCATAAATCGCCCTCTGCACTGTTTTTTATGACTGCCCTGGCTATGACCTGGTTACAAAAAATGTCTGGCATCGCCTCTGAGTCACCCTCTATATAACCGTGTATACATGTGTCTGTCCTTTTATCTCTCTGTCTGTCTGTCTGTATGTATGTCTGTCTGTATGTATGTATGTCTGTCTGTATGTATGTATGTCGGTCTGTATGTATGTATGTCGGTCTGTCCATCTATTTTATCAACAACGTTGCATATGCATGCGTACACTATACGCTGAAACGCATAAATTGTCTGACAAAGTCACCAGTGTGATTGATTAGGAGACATTAATTTACAAACTCAATATTGAGCATAATATATGCCCTGTATATTTCTTTCATTTATTTACTATTTTATTATTTCAAAGAAAATTAATTATTTCTTTGCACATAACTTGAAACAAGAGTGACCCATGCATTGAGCCATGCCACGCGGGGAGACAGCCATGCATTCAAATACAATATATACAATACAACTGTATACTTGATATTGCCCTCCTTAATTCCAAAGCTCAGAAGTTCACAGGCGACCATGCATGTACGACAGACCATCGATGGCGCAGAGCAATTGCTAGTGAAGGACGTCCTCAAGGTTCCTATATATACACAGCAAATGCTTCGGTCGAGGCTCAAACCCGTATATAGTGCACACTATCTGAGACTTCAATTATACTTATAATACATATATAGAGTCAGGTGTCAAGTCCTTCCCTCGTCGTCTGATTTGCCACCGACTCAGTTTATAACTGGATAGTTGCACATTACAGTGACTTAAGTGATAGAACGATCGCACAGTGTCGGCCGAATAAAACGATTAAAATTTTAAAAAAATAAGTTCACGTTATCTCTGAATTTCTTCAGCACCCAAAACAGCCAAGTGGCCAGGGAGCCAGCGCATGCATGGGCGACGCCAATAATCCCTATATATATAATTTATGTGAGGCAGGTATCGTCAGATATATGGTTCCAAGTTCAGACTCCAATGGTCAGACGGGGCGGGGGTGTTCGTAGCTGGAGGGGCGAGAGGAGGTATACGCGGGCAAGCTGAACAGTGATGCATGGGGAAAATACTTCTTAAAAGTATTTTGAGTATGAGTATAAATACTTGATCACAAAAGTATAAATACAAGTATAAATACTTCATCACAAAAGTATTTAAAATACAAGTATAAAATACTTGTCTGGGAAAAGTATTTTAAATACTAAGTACAAATACTTTGTACCGAAGTTTATCACAGATAAGAAAGTTATATAACATTTGAGACTCAAACTCATAAATATAGAATTTTCAACACCAGCAAATATATTTCTCCAATAATTCAGCATTCTTTATATGGCACTTAGGAATTGACCTTAATTATCAGCAGTTCTGATTTTTTCAACGGTATTTGAAGACTTTGTGCTTCTGCTGACATTGTTCCAGTTTTGAGCTTTTGCCATGCAGGAACTTCTTTTCAGATGCTTGTATAGGTACTACCAATGTCACCAGTCTAAATCTTCTGGAAATCATTTGTCACTATCAGATTCAATGTATGAATTGCACAGCGCATATTTTTGGCAAGAATATGTCAATGGTATTACCTGAAGATAATACCATTGTGTTAATGTCTAATGGAATTAATTGATCCATTCCATCATCACTATCATCAAATTCATCATCAACACTTGAAAGGCAACCAGCAGTATGGTGACTTTGCACTTTTGGCTCATGTTCTGCCTTCTGATATGCTGAAAATGCTTGAACGATGTTAGACCCATTGTCTGTGACTGTGGAGGTGATGTTTGAGTGGTCAAGGCCAATGTCTGAATGCTTTGTCAATTGTTTTTAATGAGATATAAAAGTATTTTTAAAAAGTATTTTAGCATTATAATTTAAAATACAAAATACTACCAAAAAAGTATTTTAAGTAAAAGTATAAATACTTGATCACAAAAGTATTTTACATACAAGTACAAAATACTTAGATTGTATTTAAAATACTTTTTTAAATACTAGTATTTAAAATACTTCCCATCACTGAAGCTGAACCATACATAGGGGATCCAGAAGAGGAAATGGAGTTCTTTTAATTATGTCTCATACGGTTATGGTGCATGGCTGTGGCTGTCCCCACTTGAACAGACCTGCAATATAGCCTATTAGCCTATTCGTACATAAAATTATATATATATATATATACATATATAATTTTATGTACGAATAGGCTAATAATATAATTTAAAGTACAAAATACTACCAAAAAAGTATCTCTATATATATATAATTTTATGTACGAATAGGCTAATATCGGAAGGTCAAGGCTTCAACGACACCGCTCTACGTCATGACGTCAGGCGGCATGCATGGGTGACGAAATCGACTGGAAGTGCAGCAATCCGCGTCGTCTGGATCGAGTTCTCTTCGGCCGTTCTATACCGCCCCTATTGCTCTCTGCAGCCGGTCCAGCCTCCGTTCACGGCAAACGATTAGCCTATACTTTGACTACATGCGCACGAAAATCGACTCCATCCGTCAATCTACAGAAGGTGCTCCACCTCCTTCCTCTCCCGTATACACAAAGCTAGGCATGCAGAGTCTTTCAACACGGAAGTCTGGTTTGGAAAAGTTTGACAGTTGTTGACAAGGGGGGAGGAGGGTTCGGTAAAAGTTGACGTCAAGAAATTTTTCTCCAATAAATCAACACAGACCCTTCCAAATGGTAGCAAAAACATTAAGAAATGCTAAAAATGTATAAAGTGCTTAATGTTTAATACTACTAAAAAGCTAGTAATAAACTAAACTCATATATTTTGAAATTTGAGATTGCATTTTTTAGTGTAAAAAATTGTTACAAAATGATTCTACATGTATTGAGCCATTTTGTTTCTTTTTTGTAGGGGGGTTCTGGGATTGTTGACATAATTTTTAGGGGTCCGTCAATGTTTGACAGTTGTTGACAAGGGGGGAGGGGGTCAAAAACTGCCTAAAATTTGTTGACATAATTAATGGACGACCCCTAGCCTATGCATATGGACCCGTGCACCTCTGGTCCTCTGTTCGTTGGTCTTTCCGTAGAGTTCTGTTCCTTTCATATACACTGCCGACCAGGGACGGATTCTCCTTCATATGGGTGTTGCTGTCTATTAGTATATACGCAGACGACACCTGCAGGCCTAATTTGCTCACGGTCCGGCAGATGCTGCTCTCTCCTTGGTATAGAGGGAATTCTTGATGCAGCATCTGCCCTTAATCTCTGGATGTCCTCCAACCACATCCGATTAAATTGTAATAAGATCAGTGGCGTAACGAGGGGGGCAGGGCAGGGGGCGCAAAGGTCATCAGAAATTTTGGCGGAACTAAGGAAAAAATTTCAGGAAACTTCTTGCTCCCGGGCGCACGAACCCCTATAGTTACGCCACTGAATAAGATCCAGTTCATTTTACTTCGATGGTCGCGCTCATGCAGCTATCTGTAGATCGATATCATGTCTTTACGCCGGAGGTTTCCAGACATTCTTTTCTCTGCCACAGTCCGTGATCTTGGAGTTGCCCTATAGGCTATATATATACCATGCATGGATCTCTCATTGACCGCTCATGTAAGCATGTGTCTGCCGCTCCTGAGTTTACCACCTCCGTCAGCTCGTATGTATACCATCCGTATACCTCTTCTTTTATGCCATCATTATACATTAATTTACACCCTTATCTGCAACAGGGTGGACCTTGTTAACTCTATTTACTGGACTTTCAATGGCTAATATTTTGAAGCTCCAGTCTGTTCTTAATGCCGCTGCCCGTCTTATTGGATGTTTCCCCATACTGCAGGTTTGACTATGCATATATATTTCTTTATGTTGTATACATTGCACTGGCTCCCCATCCAGCAGCGTATTAACTTTAAGATCCTGACCATATATGCGCAGTGGCCGCCAGACATGTTTTGTAGCCAGGGCATATATATAGCTAAAGGGCGGTCATACAAGTAACCATGCATGCAGTGCAGGGCTGATTTATGTCCCAAATAAATTCTCAGCAGGGCAAACATCCTGGCAGCCTTGTGGCAGGGCAACGACCAGGGCAAAGGATTTTTTTACTATAGGGCATTGCCCTATAGCTGGCTTCCGCCACTGCTTATGCTTGTCGGCTCTGCATGCATGCTCCATCGTATACCCTATAGGAGGCTTATAAGGACTTCTGCATTGCGGTGTCCTCGGTCCCAGGTCGTGGCGCCCAACCGTCTGCTGCTATTGTCCCTCGCATGCATGTGTACCTCTGCAGCTCAGTCCAGAAGCTTTGCCTGTGTTTGACCCACCAGCTGGAATCGCCTTTTTGGAGAGCTGCGGCTCGAACTCCTATATATAAGTTTGTCACTTGAACAGTTTCGCAAGAGCCTGGATGGTCTGCATTATTTGACCGTTATTTCACTGGTTCGGGTCTGGGACACCAGTTATGAGTTTTTCTTGAAATGTCGTTTTATTACTGTTAGATTACATTTACAATTTCTGCCAGATTACAATTACAATTACAATTTCTGTCTTTGATGTAGTTGTGTCATCAACTCTGCCTTACTTGTTTCGCCATAAAATGTTAAAATTGTCGAAATGTTGTTTAAAATTTCGTGAATTGAAATGGTTTTTTACTTGTAAACCATCTGACAGGGTTCTACAAGTCCCTCAAGTCTTTTTTCTTTAGTCGTGGCTGGGCCGGGAGCGCTCCTGAGTAGTTTCTTGAAGGGGCGCTATATAAATGCTCTGAATGAATGAATGAATGAATGAATGAATGAATTACGATATATCACATGATTTATAGAGTTTGTCAGCGTCGAAGTCGTCATCATCATCAATGACATGGTCAAAATTCATCATCATTGAGGCCAACGTCGTCAACATCATCATCATCCTCGTCATCATCATCATCATCATCATCATCATCATCATCATCATCATCATCATCATCATCATCGTCATCACCACCACCACCACCACCTCCACCACAAACATCATCACTACCACCATTCATCATCACCAGCCATCAACATCGCTCTCCTATTCAAAAATCTGCACTATTATCATAGCTATGCTAAGCTACCAACGATATCATCATCGTCAACAACAGCACCACCACCATCATCATCTTCATCCTCGACTTATCCATCTTCGTTGATTATCAGTGTCATCATCGTGATCAATCGTCATCATTGTCGACGTCGTAGTCGTTATCATCGTCGTCGTCATCATGAGCAGTAGGACAGATGGGCGCCTTGCATGGCTGCCATACAGTTAAATTCGACTCCTGTTAAACTTGTTATCATCTGTTACTATTCTATTATCTATAACATATAATCTTACTGCGGTTTGTCAGGTTGAATTTGTCAACACGAAGATTATTAGTGTCATCATCAGTGTCATCGCAGTTTAGCCCAATAATAAATTTTTTATCTGTTTACTGTCATTATGCAGCCTATAGGCCTACTAGTCTACTTCGTTCTGCATTTATAGGCCCTATAGGCCTATAACGCTACAGTTCTTTGCCGACAACAACGGCTTAGACAAACATCTGGTCATTTCGATTAGATGGTGTCCTTTGTTTCCGGTCATTTTCAGCCTCGTATCTTACCATTAAATCCTCCTTTTTCTTTGACGCCTTTCCATTTCAGTTTCGAACAAAGCTCTCATTTGCAGGCATTCCTTGCCTCAGATTAGCATATACATGTATATTGAGATATACATCCCTGCACACAAACACGTCTATATATAATGCTTATACACATAATGGACTGTGCATTTTTGCGCGCGCTCGTCTAAGCTGGCGTCAGCGCAGGATATTCTTTATGGCGAAGGCGCTCGTTACCATGGAAACGAACAGGGCAGGCCGAGTCACCGGCCGGACCAGACACAGTAGTGATGACGAATCGTCCGTCTGGCCAATCAGCGTCGAGCGCTCGAACCCCTCCCGCCGATCCCGATTGGCCAGCGCGGTGGGCTGCTGCCTGGATAGGCTGTGGGCGGTTGCTGCGTGGCGCGCATGAGCAGATGCGGCGGGCGAGAGACAGAGAGACAGAGAGAGAGAGAGGCAGAAGGAGGAGAACGTGGAAGAGGACAGACGACGTTTGTACAGCGAAGGGAAAGGACGCAACGGTTCGGACATGACGCGCGGAAAATCTGCGACGTTCGACGATGGAGAGAATTCGGAATCATTCGATTTCCAGCTGGAGATGTTTGATGCCATCGACGGTTTTGGGATGGGAAAACGACGAGGATGACGATCGACGACGTCAACCCGGAGGAGGAGGAGGGAGAGGAGGAGAAGGAGGAAGAGGATGATGAGACGACGTCATCCGTCAGACTCTTTGTCCATCTGGTTGCGTACGTATTCGTCGGCGACATGTACGATGCGCGTGCGACGTGCATGGTGTTGGCAAAAGGGATTTCTTTGTCTGTCGTTTTTTACGCTGTTTCCTTTTCTGGTCATCGTTTGAATTCTCTTCGTCTACAAAATGTTCTTTTTTCTCGTGATTTCATCTTGATCTGTTTAGGCTATCGATCTATCGATTTATTTGCCTGCTTGCCTGCCTGTTTGTATGTCTGTCTGTCTGTATGTCTATCTATCTGTCTGTCTGTCTGTCTGTCTGTCTGTCTGTCTGTCTATAAATTCTATACCCTAAAAGTATCTAAATAAGCATACATGAATAAATTTTTAAGGGGTAATCTGAAACCGTAAATGGTAGGATGAAATCGCCTTCAAGCTACCCCAGGAGTAGCTTAAAAATCATTTATTCATTCATATCGAACATTTATATAGCGCCCTTCAAGGAAACTACTCAGAGAAGCTCCCAACTCCAACACGGTAAAAAGATCAGTCTCAAGGTGAGAATGAGAGAAGGTTATGGCCTTTTATGGGAAAGAGGTGAAGCTCCAGTTGAATGCTATTCCAGGTCGAGGGACCCACCACCGAGAAAGTGCGGTTCTGCATAGTGGAGGTTCGGGCAAAAGGGACAAGTAGGACTGTAGGAGGCCCTGTTCAGATGAGCGGAGGGATCGAGAGCCCCTATATATCACTAACAGAGCACGCGAAGATACATATAGGCAGGAGCGTAGCCAGACTTAAATTCAAGAGGAGGCAACTTCACAGACCCGTGCAGAATTTTCCCGATGACTTTTTTAGAAATTTTTTTATTGAACTCCGATTTTTTTTAAAATTTAAGTCCGATGACCTTTTTTAGACATTTGACGTTTTTTAACTCCGACGACCTTTTTTTAGAAATTTCACATTTTAACTCCGACGAATTTTTTACACATATTTTAACTCCGATGACCTTACAAACTAACATTGAAAGTAAATTACGTGGAACACAGGCGCCTAACGAGACTTCGATTCTTCATTTCAAGAGGACGCAACTTCACAGACCATTGGCAAAATCTTGCTCATTTCAATTGAAACTCCACTATGTAAAAAAAAAGCAAGAGGAGGCAACTGCCTCCTCGTGCCTCCATGTAGCTACGCCTATGCATATAGGCAATCGAGAGGTAATATAAGAAATCGGTTTCATCCCACCCACCTCCGGTAATCTTAACGCGATTTCATGTTACCGGGGGTGGGGTGGGGGTAGCGTGAATGAGGGCATGGGCGCCCACAGATATTTTTGCAGGAGGAGGCAAAACAAAATGGTCCACGGTTAAATTTTTTAGCAAGAGCTTGATAAATGCCAAACAGAAAATTAAGAACATGGGTATTTTTTATAGAGGTTTTCAAATGTAAAATTTAAAACAATATCCAGACAAATTTTCTTGGACATTGTTTGAAAATAGTGCTTCAGTGAGAAGAAATTTGCTAAACACCAAAAGGTAGTAGTTAAAAAATAGGTATTAATTTTGCAGGGGAGGCAAGTGCCCCCTCTTGCCCCTGTGTGCGGGCGCCCATGAATGAGGAGGGGCAATCTGAAATTGCTACACCGAGAGGAGACGAAATTTTAGTCGAGGGCTGAAGGCCGAAGCAGACGTGGCAGAGCGAAAGTTTCCCGGTTGAGAGCTCAAGTCCTTTTCTCAATGCAGGCCCGACGGTCTGGAATGGGCTGCCCTTGAATGGAATTGTGCCTGCTTCCTAGAGCCCTCTCTGACACGTTCTATACTAAACTAAAAACTGTTCTGTTTGGCCGTGCTGGAGTCGGGAGCACCTCTGAGTATAGTATACCCTCGAAGAGGAGCTATATAAATCCCCGAGTGAATGAATGAATGATATATGCCTATTATGACCAGCGACAGTCCGATAGGTCTATATGACAAACCATCTATCGAGAGATATCCTGGAATAGTGAGTTTAGGACAGTCTGCCTGTCTGTTTATATCTGTCTGTCTGTCTATCTCTTGATCGATTCATCCACCCATCCATCACTAAAATTGCTCTGTTTGTTCTCGCCCGTCTAAGAATGTGAGTATACAGCCTTAGTAGTTTTAACTGCGATTGTAATGACAAATTTATATAGCGCATCTTCAAACAGACTCATGATCGATTTATCCACCCATCCATCACTATTGTTCCATATTTTCCCAAGTATACAAACCTGTCGACCTAACGACGGAAACCTGCATGGATCCAGCTGAATGGGTTTCAAACGTTTCCTGAATAGAGGCAAAGAAAGACCAAAGACCTCATGTCGTATAACAAGATGCAGGAAATGCGACCATAATAAAAATTACTTATAGGCGTACACTTCCATTCAACTCTTGTTCCATCCATTCGCATACATTCTTCTTCCAATTATTGCTTCCAGCAATGTCTCAGGTTTTGTTGCAAATATTGTTCTGTTCACTGTTCCATTTATTTTACCAGATATTGCTTCCATGCGTGGGAGTATTTGTCTTATATACACTGTTCCAAGTATTGTTTCCGGCAGTGCTCCATTTATTGTTCCAGGTATTGCTCCATATATATATATATATATATATATATATATATATAGTTCCATGTACTTCTTCCATATAGGCTGCTGTTCTATGCATTGCTCCAAATATTGTTCCATGCGTGCATTGTTCCATATATTGTTCAAAGAATTGTATTGTTCCATGTATTCTTCATGCACTCTTTCATGCAATTGCAAGGCATAGTTCCATGTTTTTCCAAGTATACATTGTTCCATGATCGTATATACATGCATGCATATAGTTCCAAGTATTGTTCCATACATTGTTCCAGTTGCTGTTCCAAATTTTGATTCATGCATTGTTCCAAGTATAGCATCCTGTAACACAATACGAGTTGCCAAATTATGAATATTGCCACTAACTTGAAATATTGCACAGCAATTGTGCGAAATAATGTTTCTTTTCCTGTGACGTGAACGAAGAGTTATTTGTCAGCGGTCATGACTATGTGAACTGATTGTTTGCATGGTTCAATTCATTGTTATCTTCATATATTTACATAGCTTGGCATTTTTATAGCGCCGTTTGGGTAGAATACACATGCCAACCAAACCTATACCGCAGCAGTATCACATTTGATTTATGGAATATGATCCTCTTCATCCAATCATCAATGATCATCTTGATTATATTGAGATGTTAGTGATTCTATTAATACATTTATAATATTAGTATATTAATAATGATAAGGCCTACTGTTTCAACCAGTTATTGTTGCTAACTACAATTGGCAACAATATTTCTGTTGTTGTTGATACGGTAAGTAAATAATTTGTTTCAGCCCAGGTAGATATTGTCATTACTATCATCATTATTATCATTATCATCATCATCATCATCATCATCATCATCATCATCATCATCATCATCATCATCATCATCATCATCATCATCATCATCATCATCATCATCATCATCATCACTATAACTGTCATTATTATTATTTAAAATAATAATAGTATACTATTTATTTACTTTTGCCATAGGGTGCTTGGTAGTCCTATAGTGGTTACCGTGCTGGACTGTCCTATATATATATATATACAAGAGGTTGGGAATTAAAATCCCTACTGGGGAGAAATTTGCTTAGATATTTTGGCTCGACTTATTCCACCTTGCCAACTCTGATATATGAGTCAAGTGGTCGTATAATGTCAACCGGAAACCGGGTGGCGAGTGACAACGCTGGCCACACGCTCTCATATGCCGAGGTTAAAAAAATTAAGGCGCTAATATACCTCTTATACGCCCATGGCTGTCTGAAGTTGCCTTGGGGCTATAGCGTGTATACTGTTATTGCCTATTGATATTGCCTAGCATATTACAATAAGAAACAACGTATACATACATAATTACAGGCCTCACGAAACAGAGTAAGTAAGTAAGAATATTCTTTATTGAGAAGTAGGCTACTAGCAAGCGTATAAAAGGGTATACCTTTTAATGAGGCTTAGCAGAATTCAACCAGTATATTAGTACATTGCATGCCTTTCAAAGATATATTGACCAACTTCAGTATGGAACTCAGTTGACATGTGCATATTTATATCAACAGGCTCTCTATCTTAGTTATATGCAGTACCATGACATATATCAATGTTCATTAGTTTCTGTATAAATATAATGCAATAGATATATGGCCTATAGACCATATGCGTGCATGGTGCCTTTTTGATGTGAATAGATTATATATATATATATTGATATATTTATATACATATATGGAGCTCATATTATCCGCTTCGCTTTGCATTCTCTATTCACTGTATTCACGTGTTCAGCGAATAATGGCCTATATAAGGATCCGATGGTCACTGATATAAATATATCTATCATTTATATATGTCATATATATAAGCTCTGTAAGGGATCATAATGCTCACGTAGGTCCCTATATATATATATATATATATATATATATATATATAATACGTATATATGTATATATATGCATATTTCTACCATATATGACATTTACGATTACGAATGACGTTGGAGATGGTCCATGCATGGTGATGTGTTGTTCGCAGTGATGAGCAAGCAAACCTTTAACAGAGGTTCCGTTATCTGTCTGTCTGTCTGTCTGTCTGTCTGTCTGTCTGTCTGTTTGTATGTATGTATGCATGCATGCATGTATGTATGTATGTATTCATATCGATATCATTATGAAATGGGTTTTCATATGTTTGGACTGTGTGGCGTTAAACTGTGCTTTATTTCGCAATGACTCTCTTGTCCGTGACAATAGCTCGCTGCAGGTTTTACAGCCAACAATTATACTCGCTGAATGCAGACAAACTATAAAGTAAGAATCATGCCGAATATGTATGCATTTGTGCATGTATATGTGCATGTATGTATGTATGTATGTATGTATGTATGTATGCATGTATGTATGTATGTATGTATGTATGTATGTATGTATGTATGTATGTATGTATGTATGTATGTATGTATGTATGTATGTATGTATGTATGTATGTATGTATGTATGTATGTATGTATGTATGTATGTATGTATGTGTGCATGCATGTAGGCCTGTATGTATGTATAGGCATAGATGTGTGCAATTATGATTACAGCTTCTATTGCAATTTGTAATTATAAATTTTTACGTAGAACCACCCCGGAGTTAAACTAATCAGTTAAACTAAGCGCTCTCTTCGTTCTATAGTTAACTGCTCTTATAGATGTCACCGAGAAATTTCATCAGTAAGCAAAACAATGAACAGAAAACTAGAAAGGTCACTTTGTAGTTTCAAGCATGCATGTACAAGCACAGCCAAACAGACTGATTCCTATCAACATGTTGACAGACAACATCATTATGTTCAGAGTCTCGGGACTAATGCGTGGATATAGAGAGGAGCGACGACAGACATATATACCACCCACAAAACATGACGACAACACCGCCCAGCGGTCCCTCATTGGTAGTAAACAACCCACGTATACGACTGTCCCTCGAGCTCTCTCGTTCACACATAGAACAGGTGTTTGTCACCAGCCGCGGTGATGGGGTATAGATGGAAGCGCCAGTCCAGTGACTAACAGTCAAGGTCACTGAAAGACCCTCCAGCTGTCGCTATACTCTTCAGTTAAGACGAAATTATCCATTTAGACAAAACAGCCCACCAAAATGAGAAGGACGGCGAATCAACAGACATGGCTTTTGACATGTGTACTATCCAAAATCTGTGTGTTTGTATCTATCTAATTATCCCACTAAGTATGTACTGTATAGTGAGTGTGTATAATTTTGCCCTACATATTGAATATATATATATATTACATCGCAAATGCATGTATGATATAAACCTATATACAAATATGCATGTGTATACCCTGCAGAGATCCAGTTATTTCTTATAATGGGAGCAGTAATCATAATTTTAAATGTAAACTCGTTTGAATTTGTTATATTGTCATGCATGGAGTCGTATAAGAGTCGAAGACATGCATGTAAAACGAATCTCCTATATAAATAGTCGAAGGACTACCTAGCAAAATTGAAATCTTTGATGTCTTCTGAATGTTTGAAGATGCGTGACTCAGAAATGCCAGAGGAATATATGTAATGTAATGTAATTAGTAATTTATATAGCGTCGCTCACATTCGTGGCTATTCAGTAGCGCTCCCATGCAGTGCGAAAACTCCGAGAGAAGAAATAGGTTTTAAGGAGAGAGAGAGAGAGACAGAGACAGAGACAGAGACAGAGACAGAGACAGAGACAGAGACATAGACATAGACAGAGACAGACAGAGATACAGAGACAGACAGAGAGACAGACAGAGAGACAGAGAGAGACAGAGAGAGATGAAGAAAATGATCCATCAAGGAAAGTCTCACGCAGAGTGAAGGGAAGGGCATTCCTTAAAGATGGCCCAATGATGGCAAAGGATCGAGTTTGAGCAATCGTGGCCTATAGCTCGATGGACAAAGAAGTCTGACCGGCCCCTGCAGAGATCGAAGAGGCCGATGAGAAGATGAGGAAAGAGGAGGACGAATGAGATCCCTGAGTTGTTGTATTTCGGCTTAACGACACTTTTCATATCGAAGATGATTAGTGTCGGAGGCAGAAAGCAACCTCGTACTCCACGTTTATATTGCGACCGAGCCACCCGCATGCAGTAAAGATCCGAGAAATTAATCTCTGATAAACCGACCGACCCGGAATCGAGCCCGGGCCGCCATCGTGACGAGCGGGCTACCAACCCACTCAGCCACTCAGGATCTCTATTCCCTGAGGTATTTTGGGGCATATAAATATGAGAGCCGTTCAATTTCATAAATATTATATTATATTCTATTCTATTATATATATTTACGGACTTGCAAATCGCCTTTCACAGTGTATACAACCTAATCAGAGGCGCTCCCTCAGTGCGAAGACAGTGCGAAGAACCCCTCGAAAGGGGTCATCACGAATAGCCTGTTGATGAGATTTTCTGGCTGTCTTTGGTTATCTAGCTGTATGATTGGTTCGATACGTCATAAAGCTAGGTTACCGAAGCAAAACGGAAAACGTTTAGCAACTGCAATCTTCGTCACATATTGGCCGTTCATGAGTATATAGTAGCTCCATCGATTCATTCTTCGCAACGATATGATGTATATGTAATGTATGTATGTGTATAACTATATTTATGCATGTCCTGCATGCTGTGAGTATGTTTATGTATAAGCATGCATGCATGTATACCTAGGCCTATATATGCTTGTGTGCACATGTATCTAAACTATGCATGCAGACACGAATGTATATATGTGTGCATGCATGTATATTGTACATATGTACGCTTGTATACATTATATATTTGAATGTATCAATGCTTGTATGTAGCTATGTATTTATGTAGTGCCTTTGAGAACCTTTTGGGCTTTCAGAAAACGCTTAAGCACGGCAAAGTAACTTATGCTAAGAAATCTAAGATGTGCGACAGTGTTTCTTAAGCTGTTCGGATTTTTAATGGCAGGTATATAATTGTTTCAGGAGGACGGTCCAAACAAGAGCGTATACACGAGCGCGGAACCAACACCTACCCACTGGATGAAGAGCGCAGCGAGCGACCGTCGACTGAGCTGCAGATGCACTCTGCATGCATTCATGCTGTATATAACCAAAATGACCTTCGATGCCCGCAGGCGACTTCACGAGGACGAGAAGGATCCAGAATGAACTT
>JACEVL010001286.1:0-99853 GCA_020284085.1 Aporrectodea caliginosa | reverse complement strand
ATATTTCCTGACAGTTGGGGGCCCTCAAAACGTTTGTGCCATCTGATTTTTATATTTTCTGACAGTTGTGGGCCCTCAAAACGTTTGTGCCATCTGATTTTTATATTTCCTGACAGTTGGGGGCCCTCAAAACGTTTGTGCCATCTGATTTTTATATTTCCTGACAGTTGGGGGCCCTCAAAACGTTTGTGCCATCTGATTTTTATATTTCCTGACAGTTGGGGCCCTCAAAACGTTGTGGGGCCCTAAGCCATGGCTTATTTCCCTTATAGGTTAATCCGGCTCTGATCTTCCACCGCAATCGGGAATGTTTGTCGGTTTCAGGTACACAGTCATGTGACATGCATTGACCAATTGCGAGGCGGGCGTGATTCTAGTCCCAGCACGGCTCACGTCGGGCGCGACTGTATCCACGACCTTGAAATTAGGCTAACCAAATTCTGCTGTTTGAGGCTACGGTCCCTTTCGAGATACCCATGCAGTTCGCTCATGTCGTTTGGTCTTTCCTCTGGTCCATACAGTAGTTCAATGGTTGTTCAATCTTCCAACATAATTATTGTGCTTCTGCCCAGCAGTCTACCCTACTAACGGTTAGTGTTGTTTTCGTTAACGATAACTAAAACGAAAACCTTCGTTAACGAAAACAAAAAGGTTATAGTTAACTAAAACTAAAACGAAAACTAGAAGAAAAACGATTACGAAATAAAAACTAAAACTAAGCCAGTCGAAACTAGCCTACCTAATAATCAATCAATCAATCAGCCGTTTATTGAATCAACAACAGCACAATTAATTAACAATCAAGCATTTTTTTAAAAATGTTAATCTGCTGATGCCGTCAACAGGACAGCCCTAAAGGATAAAATAATCCGCTATTGCAGGAAAACACATAGGCCCCTAACGAAAACCAAAACGAAAACATAACGAAAACCTAGCGTCTTAGGATATTCAATGTTTTTGGATATAGGCCTACGCGTTTTATAATCAGCACTTCGTTCGGTAATCTTCCGAACTTTGGAATTTTATAAGACGTCCTAACTAAATTTAAGTGATAGACCTAAAACTAGTGGTGTAGCCTATGGGACTGTTTTAAGTATCGATTGGAAACACCGAAACAGATTGTAGCGAGTGAATCCTTTTTGGTGCTAAAACTGTATGCGGGAAAACTATTGCCAGACTCGGCAAAATAACTAAAACTAATAATAACTAAAACTCCTAGCCTGTGAAACTAATAATAACTAAAACTAAAACTTGGCGAAATAACTAAAACTAATAATAACTAAAACACCTAGCATGTTAAACTAATAATAACTAAAACTAAAACTCAAGGCAAAACTAAAACACTACTGACGGTTGCTGCCATTGAAAATAGTACCTTTAGGCCTAGTGCCATCCGTTTTACGTACGCATGGAGGATGATGATGATTCCAGTTGTTTAACGACGTCCTTTGGCAACTATGGCCGCTGACGTCTTAGGACGCATGGAGGGGAGGGGTAACCCAATTAAATGCATCTGATTGCGTATGCTTGCGTACGCGTAGGAAGGGGGTAAACCTCGATAATTGTCTATATTGGCTTTCCTTGAAATGAGTCACAGTTTAATCGATAAGTTGTTATTTTGTGTCTGTTGTATACTTTTTGCAAGGCGTATAAGCTTCGAAAAGAAATTAAACAGTCTCGCTTAAGCTTAACTGTGTCCATGAATTTCAACCAATCAAAACGCGTCATTTCAATTTAAATTAACTGCCGAACTCTCGGTAAGGGGCCGTCCATAAAGTACGTCACGCTATTTTTGACCATTTTTACCCCCCTCCCCTCTGTCACAAACTGTCACAAAACTCGGACCCCCCCCTAAAGTACGTCACACTTTCGAACATAGAAATAATAATACTTCCGAAAGCAAGGCTAATACATAAACAAGGCTTCGCAACAGCATTATTACTAGCGCTCCTAGCGAGAGGAATCGTGAAAAACACATTCAGGAGATATGCATTTCATGCTATTTTGACATAAAACTAATTAAAATGTTTGAGAAAATTTTTGAAAATTATTTTTAAAGCTATGAAATTCTACAAAAAAAAAAAAAAATAAATTATAAATAAAATAAAAATAAATAAATGTGTGACGTCACACATGGCCTGACCCCCTCCCCTGTCACAAACTGTCACACTTTCTTAAACCCCTCCCCCTGGAGCGTGACGTACTTTATGGACGGCCCCTAAGGTGTTATTATAATTAGGCTATTTATGGGTGTGACTTCAAAGCTGTGTGAAAGGAAGATACGTCATGCTCCCTCTAGCGCCATAATATATCTTTGGGAGCGACCGTTATGACGTAAAATTACGTAAGTTCATACCTAACTACCTAAGAATAGGTATAGGGGAAGAATGGTTCATACTGGTGCGATTTGGAATTAACTGTCGCGCGAGACGATTAGCTTAAATTTAAACGTTGCGACATAGGCATAATTAATGTGTTTAGTTTGAACTAGTCATATTAACAGAGTGATATATTATTTCTAAGGTAGGCGTAAGATTTTCGGTCATTTTGGGGTATACCTTCCTGGTGCATCTGCGAAGTGAGAAATATGACACCCTTTGTGACACCGAGGCTGGTGCTAATGCTCGTGTTATCGTACATGGCGTTTGATACAACTCGAGGTTTGTGAGGTCTTAAATTCATTCGTTCTATTGGTTCTAATCCAGTGGTTCTTAACCTTTTCAAGGGAGCCGAGCCCCAAGAGAAATCCATGACCACTCACCGAACCCCTCAAGTTTGAACAATAATTTTTTAACTAATGGGAACATTTTAAGGAAATAAAATATTGTACCAAAATGTGATACAATGTTAGGCCCTAATACATTCAATACATGAACTACTAACAATCTATTTCAAACAAAATTTATTAAATAAAAGTCGAAAAATAAAAATAAAATAGCAAATGATTTTTCACTCACACTCACTGACCCTGAATATGTAGGCCTATATATTTCAGAGGACCTCTGCCGAACCCCTGGCACTGGCTCACTGAACCCCAGGGGTTCGGTCGAACAGTGGTTAAGAAACACTGTTCTAATCTAATCTAGTATGTGAACTTCTACATCAGGGACCTGCGACTCACAAATTTCAGTCGAATCGAATATCCTATCGAATCGGGGGTTAAGGTTCGAATTTGAATTGAATCCTGTAGTGTTTACTTGGAGAGCACTGGTTTGGCCGGTGGCTATATTATGGTTGTGAAAGTTGGACACTGAGGAAGGCGGAGGAGAGAAGAATAGAGGCATTCGAGATGAAGTGTCTGAGATTGATCATGAATATATCTTGGACGGAAATGCGGAAAAATGAATGGGTGCTGGAAGAGGCAGGAGTGGAGAGGAGTCTCCTGAAGACGGTAAAAGAAAGAAAACTTAGTTACTTCGGACACATCATGAGAAGAGATGGAATATGCTTGGAGAAAGACATCATGCAGGGCACAATGCCGGGAAATCGGAAAAGAGGAAGACCGAGAACAAACTGGTTGAACCGTTGAGCAACATAAAGGAATGGACTGGATTGACAATGGAGGAATTGATAAGACTGACGGAAAACAGGAGACGCTGGAGGAATATTATTCATGAATCATGATGCGGCCGAACCTCGAAACGAGGATGGCTGAGAACAGAACAGAACAGAGTGTTTACTTGATAGCACAGGCATACCACAGTAAGACATCATGCTTAGGATAATACATTTAAGCTTATCTGTCGATCATAATAAATATTAGAACTTTTACAGGAACTTGCAAAATGCAGACCATACACATCATGTGATGCAGACGCTAAAATTTAATACGTAACGGTCAAAATGGAGGATCTGTCACACGATGAAATGTTATTGCATTTCTAACCTACGCCATCTAGATAGTTTTTTAAGTTTTGAGATGCACATTGCCCAAATATGCTGCAGGGCTAGGCAATCCAGGTATGCCCTGCGCATACTAACTGCCCATGGTCTATCTGACCCTGGGCTTTACGATGTGGTGAGGGCGACAATGGTGGCACGCCTGTTGTATGCTGCTCCGGCATGGTTGGGCTTTGCCAGCCAAAGGGAGAAGGGAATTCTCCAGTCTGTAATGAACAGATTGATCCGTCAGCGATACCTCCCAAGTGATAGCCCAACCTTTGAATAACTAAGCCTTAAAGCCGACACCTGCTTGTTTTCGGCGGTCCTGGCAAACCCGGGCCATGTTCTCCATAGGTTTCTCCCTCCAAAAAAGCCGTTGGCGTATTCCCTTCGACCCCGGTCACATGACCGTGTTTTACCTTTAGTTAACCATAATATGAAAAAAACTTATATAGTTAGAATGCTTTATTCATATTGACTATTGATTGTTTATTATATATTGTATTGTATTGTATTGTATTTGGCCATTTATATAGCGCTTCTCACAGCAAAAGCCTTTCAGAAGCGCATATATGATGTATGTACACCAGAATGCGGAATGCAACTGGTTCAATAAAGAATATACTTACTTACTTACTTAGTAAGTTCGTTGGCCATTTGGATGCTGCATTGCGGCAGTCGCAGCTGCTAGTTAAAATTAATGTCGCGTGCCGCGTTGTATGCTGCAATTCAACAACCACTCCACGCGCAGTAGGCAATTAAAACAATTAGCCTAGTTTTAAGCAAAACGCGTTAAGGGCGAACATCACAATAATTTCTTCATGATTCGAAAATGTTTCGAATCATGACGCCATTTTCGAATTCAATCGAACACTGTCGTGCGATTCGCTTTCGAATCGAATACTGTACTGTAATATAATAGGGATGATTGTTATAGCGCCTTTTGAGTTGAACCAGTAGGCTACCATCAACGTAATGGTTTCTTGGTCACTCGTTAGCAAAGCCATTATCCAATATAGTCTTCATTCTGTCAATTCTCTTTACGTGCCAGCTGACTTTCGGCAATAATTATACAATATTCAGTTAACATGATCCTCCCGCCCAAACGCGTTTCCGCCCTTACAGTAGCCTCATCGTCAAAATTTTTCAATCGCCCTACAAAGATGGTTTGAAGCCTGGGCGAGACCTTATTACTCCTAACAATTTTTTTTCGTGAGGTATCCCTATACTACCTCGGATAAAAAAGTAGAAAAAATAAATAATATAGGGCCTACTTTTAGTATTTCGTAATAATAATAATAATAATAATAATAATAATAATGATGATGATGATGATGATGATGATGATGATGATGATGATGATAATAATAATAATAATAATTATATTCTTATTATTATTATTCAATCAATCAATCGTTTATTTGTAGCCAAACAACAATAAACAATAATATTACAAATCAGATTGCACTTTTAAGTATGGATAGTTGAATGCCACAAGGGAAGGCCCTGAAGGGATCAAAGATCCCGCTAAGTAGGGACACCTCTATATAATTTCAACAGAATAATTATGTGGCGACCGAAAGATGCTTTACTTAGTATAACAGTTGTTGACTTGATTAACATATAAACTCTTAACTAACCTTAACTAATTTAAACTAAATATAAAAAATAATGAGTACATAATGAGTGGGAAGTGCAGCAAATAAACACATGGAAATAAAAGATTAACACGTCAAAGCAATTAATAATTATTAAATTTAAAAATCAACTAAATAAGTGCGAAGCTTATTCTTAAACAGTGCAAGTGAGGGAGATTTTCTGATTTCTTGAGGAATTTTATTCCAGGTAGTGGCGCCAATAGATTTTATTGAGAACTGACGAGTGTTTGAGCGGGCAAAGACACTTCTATAATTTACGGAGTTTCTTGTTAAGTGGGAGTGAACCTCTGAGGCAAGATTAAAGAATCCCTTGTATACTGGAGGTAGTAGGCCTCGGTCGTACTTATACATAAATTCACCGATTTGGAACAGCCTGAGTTGCTCTAATTTTAATACTTTAAAGTTAAAAAATAGAGGGTTGGTATCATGGTATGAGATCCATAAGTAGTACCAGCCACTATACGGATCACCCGTTTTTGCAAAGTTATCAGTCTTTGTAACCTTGTAGTGTAGGTTGAGGCCCATACTAAATTACAATAAGCTAAATAAGGATATATTAGAGAGTAATACAATTTTAAACGAATGGATGGAGGCAAGATATGTGCAGTACGGGCAATGATTCCGGTGTTTTTAGCAATTTTGGTGGAGATACTTTTTATGTGGTCTTTCCATGTCATGTGCTGATCCACATAAACTCCCAGAAATTTTGTGGACTCAACTTGGGAGAGAGGAGTCCCATTAATACTTAGCATAGGATACTGTGAGGGACAAATTTTCCTATGAGACTTAAACAAAATAAAATTCGTCTTATTTAAATTAAGAGTAAGTTTGTTGGCACAAAACCAATCAGCTGCAAGCGATAGTTCAGCGTTTACAATTTGGAATAAGGTATCCAGAGAACTATGGGAGTAGAATACGTTCGTGTCATCTGCAAATAATATAAAGTATAAGCGGGATGAGACATTAGGGAGGTCATTTATGTATATGAGGAATAACAGGGGGCCTAAGTTAGATCCTTGAGGAACCCCAAATTTAATAGCTCTTAGATCAGAGAAAAGACCATTACAGTAGACACATTGCAAGCGATCTTCTAGGTAACTATTGAACCAGTTGAGTTGGGTTCCACGTATACCATATCTTTCTAATTTGTGCAATAGAATACCATGATCGACCGTATCGAAAGCCTTAGCAAGGTCAAAGAAAATTCCCAAGGAGTATTCGTTTCTTTCGATTGCAGCAGATATTCTATCCTGCATGCTCAATAAAGACATAGAGGGGGAGTGTCCGGCTTGGAAGCCATGTTGAGATGGGAAAATTACATTGTTTTTAGTGATAAAATTATAGAGACGCTCGTACATAATTTTTTCAAAGAATTTGGAAAAGTAGGGGAGGACAGAGATAGGCCTATAATTTGTAAAGTCATCCCTCGCACCCTGTTTGAATATTGGCACAATTTTAGCGGTTTTTAAAGCTTGAAAAGTACCATGCATGGTGAAAGAGCAGTTTATAATATCTGCTAGTGGTTGAGCCACACTGGCAAATGCCTACTAGCCTGCCATGGCAAGGGTCGATATCATCTACCCCTTTACTATGGGAAAGACGAATTGAATGGCCCAAATTTAAAATCTCATCAGGGGAGGTTAAATTAAGCCCAAAAGATTGTGGAAGTGGAGGCTTCATAAAAGTAGTAAAGGAGTTAGAATAATCTGGTATTTTATCAGCGAGAGATTTAGCAATATTAGCAAAGTAATCATTGAATTTGTTAGCCATAACTTCAGGATTATCAGTTCTGATTCCGTCAATAACCAACCACTCAATAGTGGATCCATTACTTCCCATTTTTACTAAGGATTTAATTAGTCGCCAAGTCTGTTTTAAATCACTACTGTATTTGCAGAATTCAATAGCATAATAATTGCGTTCAGCTTTTATTCTAATGTTTTAAAATTTATTTCGATATACTGTGAATTTATTTTTATTGCTCAGTGTTGGATTTTTTACGTATTTTAAATAGAGTTGCTCCTTTTTATCCATCTAGTTTAACTTACGGAAATCTTGTAACTATGTTTGAGCCACAGGCTAAAAAGTCAAATCTTTCGACGACTAATTCGATCACTTGCAATCATTCAATCGTCATGAAACTTGGCAGATAGACTCGCCCTCGGAGACATTTCATTCTATAAAAATTTCAGCTCCTCCAAAAAAGGCAAGCCTATAGAATCGGGGACTCAACTTTTCGAATCCGGGAATCCCCTTTTCCCATACGCAGCGTTGCCATTGGCCAGCGTTGCCATTGGCCGCAACAAAAACGGGTGCGCTGCCTCATTAAACGCACGCTATGTTGTAAAATGACGCGGACTATATATTTGTAGAGGTAACTGCTTCATAAGACGCATTATAGGATACTAGATGGATATAGTAAAAAACTTTGTTTTTACGGGCTGTATTTTATTTCTACTAGATTTTAATAGTCCTTTGGTCATCCAGGGCTGGTTAAAAGAAGACCCATTCTTACTTTTAGTGCAGATCTTAGGGAAGGCCTTCTCATAAGTATTTTTATATTGAGTTAGGAATAGATCGTATGCTTTATTAGTTTCTCCATTAAAACATGCATCACTAACTGAAGACCAATTTAAGCGAGAAAGAGATTCCCCAAAATTGTCAATCCTCTCTTCAGTTATTAACCTAGAGACATAAGGCGTTGTGGGCCTAAGTTTCGAGGACATAAAATTAAACCTAACCAGTATTGGTAAGTGATCAGATATATCTGATGTCACAATTGTGGAGTCAATTATATTCGACCAAGTATTAGTGAATAAATTATCAATTAAGGTAGATGAGTGAGGCGTAACTCTAGTGGATCTGGTAATGGCGGGTAGGAAATGGTGGGACATTAAACAATTATAAAAAGTATTTGAGGCTTTATGCTCGTCAATCTTTAAGAGGTCTATATTAAAATCACCTACTAGCACTACTTCCTTATTCCTTCGGGAGACTGCAGAGAGGAGGCTTTCTATCTCGGTAAATTGAATAAGTCCAGGTTCAGGCCGGGTGGCCTATAAATAACTCCCATTAAGAACGAACCCATTTTGTGCAAAATACGAACAAATAGTCCCTCGTAAGAAGTATGGGCAAAATTATGTTCAGATAAATCATATATTTGGAAGGAAATATCTTTTATCAGAAGGCCCACGCCCCCTCCTTGGCCATTCTGTCTGGCTCTATGGATGAATTGATAGCCAGTGAAATCAACAAGATCCTCCATACCATCTGCCAGCCATGTTTCAGATAATGCTAGTACTGAAACAGGTAATCTCTGGATTAGATTTTTTATTTCTGCTAATTTAGATAATATACTTCTACAATTAACGTGTAGTGCGGAGAAACATGGCTGAAGGGGATTGAACTTCGCCCCTAAGGACAGTGGAGAGGAATAGGTACTATTGAATGGCAGGTCAGTTAAATAATTATGGTCGGGATCAATGTCTATATTATTCAACAGGGAGCGGCTATCACAATCACTAGAGGTCAATTCTAATTTCAAGTCCTGGCTCAAACTTGCTCTTGAATAATCATAATTTAAGATACAATCCCACCATAAGAGAAAGACAGAAGAACTGGGTGGGGCACGTATTAAGAGGAGACTCCCTCCTGAAAGAAATCAAAGAAGGGAGAATGGTAGGGAAAAGAGGGAGGGGAAGACCGAGGCAGATGATGCTGGGATGGATGGCCGACGGATACAGTATACCCCGCAGCCGATCGAGTCGATCGATCGAGTCGATCGTAAACTCGACCAAGTCGAGTCGATCGAAAAATCGTCGACTCGATCGACTCGCCGATCGAGTCAATCGTAAACTCGGCCAAGTCGAGTCGATCGATGTTTCCTCGACTCGACTCGACTCTGAAATATTTTACTCACTATTTTCTCACAAAATGACAGACCTTGTGGGGCGCGGTGGTGTAGGGTATGTTCAGTGCCTTGCAGCCGGAGGGTTGCGGGTTCGAATCCACCTCAAGGGGGTATGTTTGGTGCCTTGCAGCCGGAGGGTTGCGGGTTCGAATCCACCTCAAGCCGCCGCGTAGGGACCGTGGGCAAGTCCTTCACTCGCAATTGCTCATGCGCTTCGGCGTGAAACTCCGATTCAGTGTCCGCGCTGTAGTCGGGAGCGCCTCTGAGTAGAAATCTTGAAGGGGCGCTATATAAATATATGAATGAATGAATGAATGAATAATGACGTAATTCTGTGTAAACAAATAACCACCGTATGAACCTAATATGAAGTTCATTGCAAATAATGAACCTCTTGGCGCTTTCATATTAGTGGAAGTTATAGAGATACTTTTTCACAGTTTTACGGTGCAAATTGTAGCGATTAAGATGCATTTAAGAACGCCATAGTTTCAGGAAATTTTAGCTCTGTAGTCAGTAACGATTATCTTAAAACGTTCCAAAGTCTGTACGTTAGAAGAAAACTGAATGCGTCGACTTCTCACTCGGATGTGTGGCAACATTTTGGTCCACTCTACAGTGAGTATTGGAGGGAGCCGCAGCTGCCGCCCAAGATTCATATAATATCTGCGGTAAAGTCGCAGTTTACGTTGCTAAATTATTTGATATTATCACTTTAAAATGGAAGCTGGATTGATTAAATATATTGTTTCTCTAAATGGAAGTGGGATTGATGAAAACATTCCTGTGTTCAAAATTGAAGTTGGATTGATCGAAATAATTTTTCCCGTAAATAGAAGCTGGATGGATGAAATTAAGTTTTCGATTCAATAGAAGCGGGATTGATGAAAATAATTGTTTCCGTAATTAGAAGCGGGATCCATGAGAATATATCTTTGCTTAAATAAAAGTTGCATTGATGAAAAATATTTTTTCGTCAAATAGAAGTTGGATTGATAACAGTAATTTTTTCAAATTAAATGGAAGTTGGATTGATGAAAAAAATTCTTTATGAAATGGAAGCTGGATTGATGATAGTTAAGATGCACAAAGGTAGACTTCTTACTTACCAACGTCAAGAACGGCATTGAAGACATTAGAATAATTTAGCAACGTAAACTGCGACTTTACCATATCTGCCCTAGTCGCACATCTTTTTCAAAACCAAAATTGCCTATAATTGTTGCCTTCCGAATTGGAAATGTCATAAAATGAAATACAATTAGTGTCATGTCGATTCGTGGAAACATACTTGCAATTTTAACAGGCGATTTGGAGATTTGTATATCTAAAATCAGGAGCATATGATGAACTGTGACAGAACCCTCCACGAGGTTCCAAGCCTGAAGTTCTAACTAAGTTAGGGGCCGTCCATAAAGTACGTCACGCTATTTTTGACCATTTTTACCCCCCTCCCCCTGTCACAAACTGTCACAAAACTCGGACCCCCCCCCTAAAGTACGTCACACTTTCAACATAGAAATTATAATACTTCCGAAAGCAAGGCTAATACATAAACAAGGCTTCGCAACAGCATTATTACTAGCGCTCCTAGCGAGAGGAATCGTGAAAAACACATTCAGGAGATATGCATTTCATGCTATTTTGACATAAAACTAATTAAAATGTTTCAGAAAATTTTTGAAAATTATTTTTAAAGCTATGAAATTCTACTAAAAAATAAAAATAAATTATAAATAAAATATAAAAATAAATGTGTGACGTCACACATGGCCTGACCCCCTCCCCCCCTGTCACAAACTGTCACACTTTCTTAAACCCCCCCCTGGAGCGTGACGTACTTTATGGACGGCCCCTTAAGTAAATCGTAAGTTTCTTGAGCTAACTCTAATTCATTACGAAGAATTATATAGCGACTGAGGAGAGGATTAATATAGACGTTACACGTCCTCTAATACCTCGAGATCTACTGCCGTCTTATTTGTTGAGCTGGTACTAATTTCTGTACCGTACTGTAGGCTAGGAGATTCCATTGTAGCCTAGCTGCCTATAGCTGATCAAGTCGACGGATTAGGTGAGAGCGTGAGGCTTAATCCTTACAACTTTTTTGACGTCAACTTTTACCGAACCCCCTCCCCCTTGTCAACAACTGTCAAACTTTTCCAAACCCCTCCCCCTATTTTGTTGACATAATTAATGGACGACCCCTAGGAAACTACAAAGCACGTATATATTGTTTATAAAATTGAACTATTTTCTAGTTTTTATAGTAATTTCAATAAATGTCTGATTTGCAAGTATTGTCTGCAGTCACGACTCAAACTACATCGTAGCTACGAGTAACAGCTGGTTCCTATCAGGACTGAAATAATAGAGCAATTTTGTTCAGATGACAGCTTAAATTGCTACCATTACAGTGTGGAAATTCAAAAATTTCAGTGGGGAGGGGGCACATCCCCCTCCCCAAACCCCTCCCCTGCTCGGCGCTGCGCGCCTCGGCAGTCCCCCCTAAACTTTGAAACCCCCGAAATTATTTCCTGGCTACGCCCCTGCTTACAAGTCAACCACAGGCACACACGATATCATTATAATACCTGAAATGTTACTTATCAGTTCAATTCCAGTTTGACAGTTTGAGGAAGAGTGCAATTGAAATTAAAGAGTAATTTAGGTACTGGAATATAAGAATGCAACAGTCGTCAACAATTTTGGCCAAGAGACTACATACAGTCCAAGTCGACGAAGTCGATCGAGTCGATCGTCGTCCGAGCCAAGTCGATCGAGTCGTCGAAAGGTCGGCGAGTCGACGAAGTCGATCGAGTCGATCGTCGGCCGAGCCAAGTCGATCGTACACACTCGACTCGATCGACTGCGGGGTATAGGATACAGCGAATTAAAGGAAAAAGCACAGCACAGAGAAGAGTGGCGTCATTGGAAGTTGGAACCTGCCGAAGGGCAGAGAACTTAAAGAAGAAGAAGATACAATCTAGAAAATCTTCGTCGTTCTCAATGTGATTAAAAGGGAAGGTATTAGTAGTACAATTGGGGCAAAGCCACGCACTAGATACATTAAATTCATTCACATTACTACATTCATAATGAAATATCCCACTGCAAACCGTACAAGCAATCGTTTTAGAAATTCTTAACTAGGCGAGTATACAAATACAACAAGTAGGCAGATTGGCTCCTGACCGGATGAACACAATCAGTGATTGGGCCAGGAGTACAACGTACAACCGCTAATTATACGATAGATTCTAAGTCATATTCTCGGTCTATCAGTGGGTCATGGCAAATAACAACTTATAGTGCACAACATAAGGGCTGTATACAATTATCAGCACATAGTCAAGCAGATTTGCTCATCAGATTAAAATCATTCCCACCATAAGAGAAAGACAGTTTGTTTAGCGCACAGAAATCGCATAAACAACAAATCCGCCAGTGCGTTGAGGAAACAAACGTCCAAATAAACGTTACAACGAACACTAAATTACCAGATGAGGCATGCATAATATACCGACAGATAATGACTAATGTAATCTGTTAATGAGTAGCAGACTGACATCATTCCAGCATAATTCATGTGGAGCATAGATAATACTTTAACAAGAAGTCCATCAGTGCCTGGGAGACAAATAGCGACTAAATAAGCACCAGAACACTAAACAAAACGTGCATAATAGACCAACAGCTGATGATGATTCAAGTAATTTGTTAACAACAGATATTTAGGATCATTTTAAATCAAATCACTTAATTACTGAGGGTTGCTCCGTGAACTTAGGAGAGACAACTTAATAATCATTTAATTAACAAACTCATTCTACATCAGCATATAAAATACTAAGAATACAGTTAAGGGTGGAAAGTTGCGCTGTATGGTGTAGTATGATTGGTATCATTGATGTCTGCCGTGTCCTTAGTTTTGCAAATCCATGGCCAGAACAAAACAAAACAACAACAAAACTGCTTGCGAAACTCACAGTTCCTCAAGGTCCTTCATGGAGAGGATCTTCTTGGGCTTCTCGCTTTGCAGAGTTGTTTATTATTATTTATTATTATTATTATTACATTTGCAATAATAATAATTATATTATTATTATTATTTATTATTATTATTTATTTTTATTATTTATTATTATTATTATTATTATTATTATTATTATTATTATTATTATTATTATTACAAACACATTTATTTCTTCATAAAGCCAACAAACGAATATGCAGACAAATTAAATTAACTGTTTTCAATATTTCGTCAGCCGTCATTGAGTCCCGGGCTCCTATTGTTGCAATCCGAGGTGCCTAAAACAGACAGAGAGTTACCAATCTGTGTGGGCAGCTGATAGGCGCTGTAGTATATGACTGGTCTCACGCTGGTCGCCTGTCGCTGCAAAGATTCTGCCTCCAAGTTCTTGAACAAACGCTAGTGATTCTGTATGTCAACTTCCTGAGGTTTCGACTGCAACAGGGACGAAATAATGGGACTGAGCATTTTGCATTCCTTATTACGAGCTGCTTTTTCCGCTGTCGCACCTGCGTTTTGCGATGTTAAATGCTCGTAAGTTGCAGCGAAAGTGTCTGGCACCGTGACATCTCACGCTATGCAACGACCTCTGTGCCAGGGTATGATGGTGACTCCATCAGGCCTTTTGCCGTCAGATCCGGAGAGGCCATTGGGTTCTTTGATGTCCGGTATTTTGGCTCTGGTGAAGGCTCGCCACATCACGTCTTTGATCAGTCCATGCCGTTGTTGTCTACCCGTTCCTTTGATGGAAGAGAATCCCTGATGACCGTTGGATTCTACTATGGCACCACAGTTGTAAGTGTGTTTTTCGCACAATGCAGTGCCAAGCCGGATACCGGATGCTATTCTTAGCACCTTTCCTGACATCCGTAATCCTGCTGTTGTTATGGGAAGTGCATGAAGCCAGTCTACAGAGTGTGGCGATTGCACGGCTAACAACCTGGCTTTAACAGCAGAATCACTAGCTCTTTCTGATAGGTCTTGTAGTGCATGTGAGATCAGTGTGCTGTCCCATTCTCTTTGTGTATGAGCCTTCTGCTCGATGGGAGGAGGTGCGTTCGATCTTGATGACCACGAACCAGAAGCCTCCTCTACCAATGAATGTGAGCATTACAGCGACTTCGTGAAGCAGTAATTATTATTATTATTATTATTATTATTATTATTATTATTATTATTATTATTTTTTTTAGTGCCCGAGGTAGTTCTATTATTATTATTATTATTATTATTATTATTATTATTATTATTATTGCCATTATTATTATTATTATTGTCATTATCATTATCATTATCATTATCATTATTATTATAGGTCCAAGAATCAAACGACCCATTCTTATAGTTAGGAAATAAATATATTATTATTATTTTATTATTATTATTATTATTATGTTTTCGCCCGAGGTAAGAAAAATGCCTCAGGCTCTTAGGAACCAAATAACAAATGTGTGGTTAAGCTTGGAGTACGTAAGGGTCTTTATTATTATTGTTATTATTATTGTTATTATTATTATTATTATTATTATTATTTTTATTATTATTATTGCTATTATTATTATTATTATTATTATTATTATTATTATTATTATTATTATTATTATTATTATTATTATTATTATTGCCATTATTATTATTATTATTATTATTGTCATTATCATTATCATTATTATTATTATATCGTCATCATCATATTCATCATCAAGTCTATGTAACAAAAGTACACTGCATATGCGCCATGCGCAAACGATTTGTTGAGGGTCTTTATACGCAGACTGCTCAATGATCAAAAAGTTTAACGGGCACTGAAGGCGTGAATGTTCTTTATTTGTTTATACGCAGGAGAATTCTGTGCAGTCAACTACTTAGTGAAATGCTATCGTGACTTCATTGAAACCATTGGTTGGTCATTGGATGTCGTCCGGCTCACTGAGTCGAAACTTGTCCGCATCTGCAAGTTCGTATAGACACAATTACTTCATACTGTAACATATCCTGATTGCTCAGCGCCATCGATTTTTTTGTCGTATGCTTGCATGTGCACTTCTGACTTTACGAAGAGGAGGAGAAGGAGGTGGAGGAGAAGAGAAAGAGGAGAAGGAGGAAGAAGGAAAAGGAGGAGGAGCAGAAGAAGAAGAGGGCAAGAATCCGCAAGATGAAGAAGGAAAAAGGGCAAGAAGAGGAACAGGAGAAGAAGGAGACTATAAAGAGTAGGACCAGGAGGAGACAGAATTAAGAGGAGGAGGAGGAGGAAGATGAAGAGAAGAGCAGGAGAAGAGGAAGAGCACGAGGAGGAAGAAGAGGATGAGGAGGAGCCTTAGAGAAGGACAAAGAAGAAGAAGATCAAAGCATTCTCTTAAGGTAGCCCAGATCAGTCATGTATATGGTAAGTGCTAGCGAATTCATTTTCTCAGCCTTGACCTATGAGGGCGGGGGCCAGCCCTCTTTCTAGCCGTCTGATTTCCCACCGATAGTTTACGGTCAGTGTATTCATTATAGCTGGGTTGACTGGGGCTTGGGGGTGTTGGTGGAGATGATATCTCGAAACAAATTTTCACCTTATAACGGGATACAAGCTGCGTCTTATACTCCTAAATTATCCTACTTTACTCGAAACTAATATTGTTGACTTCTAGTGTTCCTTTTCCTGATGTAGCCTTTCTGTTTTTGATTCTAGTACCCACCCTACCCATCTAGTTTTCCTACCTATGGGGATGACTCGATAAGCACTTTGTGCTTCATCTCCTCATTAGTTGTTATTCTTTCGCTTATGAACTGATGTATCCCATCATTGCACTGTTTATACTATACGCATTTACTTGTCTAATTAACATTTCTGATAATTGTTTTAGTGTATGTTATGTTTCTTCTATTGAGTTCTTGCTGTTCACTGATTCAAATAAATAAAATAAAATAAATAAATATATATGTTGTAACGTGGATGTAACATTTTAAAATGTACCTATGGAATTTGTTGTTATAAATGCAAAATTAGCTTTAGAGTAGCGCACTAGAAATTTTCTAGGTTTACGATTACGATTATTCGCAGTCACGAAAATGTGTTTATATACGTATTATTCCTTGTTGCAAAGCGCAGTTCTGCGGTTGCCCGTGATTCATGCAGTGAGAATGTGCTTCAAAGTAAAAACTGTTTGAAACCGCCAGAGCTCAACGCCATTGCGGAAGCCATCAGTTTCCTGTGCGACGAATTTAACAAGAACCCGGATAGTTCTAGTATGTATAAAATGTTTAATGTGTTAGTAATTATTGTATTTTTGTATTGTATTGTATTTGATCATTTATAAAGCGCTTCTCATAGCATAAGCCTTTCAGAAGCGCTCCCAGTGCGAGGTACTCCGAGGAAAGAGGAAGGTCATATGTTGGCACACTGGCAGGGCAGTATACGGTGTTCCGAATCCGATATTAATAGCAGATTTCGTGGCGCAATGCTCAATGGGACAGAAAACTCGTCTGCTATTTCTGGCATAGCATAGAGGCCTACTAACGGTGACCTCGTATTAAAACCAGTCAAAGTCATTCTCAGTTTTAAAACCGGTTTATCATCAAAACTGTTTTTCAGTAGAGTTCCATATAAAATAATATTGATAATGTAATACGATCGACGATCGTCATGCAAATTGCAATATTTTAGAGAAATATCCAAAATTAAGTGGCCAAGGGCGGCATTTTGGGCCCTCGCCCCAGGCGGCATTTCAGCTCCGTACGCCACTGCATCTTCCTGTGCTCTTTTTCTCTTCTCTTCCTCTCCATCCCCCCTTCTTCCCTCCCCTTCATCCTTCCCCAGCCTCTCCCCTCCTCCTTTTCCTCCTACCCTCCCTTTCTGCCATTCCATTCTTTCCCCATCCCCTCTTCCGCTTTTTCTTCCTCTCTCTCCCACTTCTCCCTCTTCCTCTTCTTCATCTTCCTTACCTTGTCATCTTCTTCCTCCTCTTCCTCCTCCTCCTCCTCCTCCTCCTTCTCATCCTCATCTTGTTCTTCTAATGCTCCTACCTCTTCCTCTTCAGTGTTTTGCCCTTAGGCAGGTCCAAGAATCAAACGACCCATTCTTATCCATTTTGTGCATTTTCTTTAATTTTCTTATATGATCGTCTGTTTCTTTTGTCGATAGTTGTTAATAACGGTAAAAACAAAATAAAAAACGTCGCTTTTGACCACAAGAAAACGGAAAATACGGAAAAGAAAACAATTTGACTTTGTAACATCTTTTACTGCATTTTAAAATTAAAAATTTTGTTTACACAATTTAATTTTAATCAGCAAATAACAACTTTATTAGTAACATTAATCTACAACAATTATTTTCTTTTTCATATGTTTGTTTTAATAAGAAATTGAGGAATTAAAAATACTGACATCTTTTCAATTTAAATTTTATACATAAGTCCACATAAGTCCATGCTGACATAAACAATTAAAAACTAAACTTTGTAACAAAAGAGTGTACTTTATTAAAAAGTGTACTTACAAGTTTTACTTATATAAGAACTTAATATGGACTAATATCAGTCAGTTTGTCGGTCAATAGAAGATTACCGTGTACAAAGACAACACTTAGCATTTTGGATAACTTAGAAGTTCAAATAACATTTATAAATTTTATTTCCTTATAGGCCTACTGTGCTATTTATTTCTCAACTGATGACATTAAATAGTGGCGTAAATTAGACGAATCCTTGAGAGGACGGAGATCCGAAAAAACATTTAACAAATAATAACAGATAGTAAAGAAATAAATAAAAGTTACATAAAAATAAAAATCGGAAAAAACGTGACGAGAAATAAAAAACGATTTTTTTTCGTTTTTTGGGCAAAAATAAAACGAAAAAAACGTTATTTGCAACTTTGCTTTTGTCCATCATCCAGTCAAACATCATGTTTCTTGGTCTTCATGTGGCTTTCTTCCCTGCATTTCTTCCTTCAAGCACTGTTTTAAGGAGCGGGTTTCCAAGCGTCTATGGTCAGTGCAGTGCAGTTGTCCTGTTTATTGCATTGACGGTTGATCCCTCCGTTAGACTAGTTGCAACACCTCGTTGGTTTTGTAATTATTTTCTCCGGTTGATTTTTGCCAGTCTTCACCACAGCCACATTTCAAATGCCTCTAGGATCTCCATTTCTGCCTTTCCGATAGTCTATTATTGTCGCTAATCCATATATATAGTGTCTTTTAACCGTTCTTTTATTTAGATATGTGGCGACCGCCGCCCGGACGATACCTCTGCTCACGGGACGGTGTCGGCTCCAGCCCACTATCCCTCTGGAGCCGCCTGAATCGCTGCCTTGTCTATCTTCATTGTAAAATGGCTATTCTCCATCTCTACCCATAGTAACCGTTTCTGTCAGAGGAGGCTTAGGGTTTGCCGCTTCTCTAAGATAGGTAACGGTGTACAGCTCCGTCTCGGGGTCTGACTGTGCTTCTTCCACGGTCGTCGAATGGGCAACGTCTTGAGGATGGCCTTTTCTCAGAACAGGGTTCGTTCTTTTACCCGCAAGAGTCTTCTTCTTTGTGCATACCTTCTTAGCTACGGGCCTTCTCTTCTTTTCCGCCTGAACTGAACTTTTACGTACCACTCTACATCTCGTGACTCCTAAACTCTCGCCAATGATAGGGGACACCAAACGTTCTCTAACTTCTGATAACCTGTGATACTTATTACAAGTCTGTACGTTATCTCGTCCTAGACATTACTGATAGCAAATCTCTACGTTAGCTCGGCCTAGACAATACTTGGAACAACTATCTACGTCAACTCGGCCTAGACAATACTTGGAACAACTCTCTACGAGTCTACGTCAACTCGTCCTAGAAACTTGTCCATGGGGCAACGCCTCTTCCTACCATCATGTGTCTCTCCGTCCATTTCCGTGTTTGGCATGCGGCCTCACACGTATATAGTAATGCACCACAATTAAGTTCCCTTACTCGTCTCTGTGTTGGTAAAGAACGACCAACACAATGATAAATTCTGCTTCGAAAGAAAGAAACACTGGTAAGGTATCTACAGACTCTGATAGTGAAGGTCCTCTCTCTATAACCTTCGCTATCTACACACAGAATTTAGTTCCGACCTACGCACGAGGGTGCCCAGCCTCGCTCTTCAGTCAGTTCTCAGAGATGTGTGTTGTGACAAGCATATATCGATCTATCCGGGTACCCAACTACCCGAACGTACACGTATCGGTCACTTTCTTGGTCTGTGTTAATCTCTCCACCTGGGTTTTCGTACTCCTCACCTAGGGCGTTGACTCGCTGTATCTCGCGAGTATACCCTTCCCCGGCTTAAGACTTACACAACCTTTCTTCACGCTATCCGAATCAATCTGACCCGAGACTGCCAACAGAGTGGGCCCTTACTCCGCTTCAGGTATCCCATGAATCAGACTATTTGAATCAGATAACGAACGTTACGGTTGTTCCCGGGAGCGCACAGACTGACAGGATTCGTTTCTGAACCCTCGGCATCGATTCCGTTGCCGGAATGAAGGATAGCCTAAGTGTCACTAACGTTACCCCTTTCTTTCTCACAGACCTGTGTATTCACTTCCCTGGGATGGAATTTTACTGTCTCTCACACACCTGAACGAACCACGGTCAGATCTGTCGGGTAGTTCCCAGAACAGAGAGATATACGGCTAGTCCCGCAAGGTAAAGATTCCGCGGGGAAACCACGAATAAAGGATTTAGAATATTACAGTTAATCCCGGAGGTAGAGATAGATTGCGCGGGGAAACCGCGGGAGTAAGTATGACCGACGTTAGGTACGCAAAGAAAGATATTACGCGGGGAAACCGCGGAAGTAACTATGAACAACGCTAGATATGCAACGAAAGATATTCCACGGGAAACCGCGGAAGTAACTATGAACAACGCTAGATTAGCAACGAAAGATATTCCACGGGGAAACCGCGGAAGTAACTATGAACAACGCTAGATACGCAAAGAAAGATAACCCGCGGGAAAACCGCGAATTGAGATTTTTCGGTAAGTCCAGTAAGGAGAAAAGGTGCGGTATACCCGCAAATTGAAAAGAATAGAAAGGTATATGCGGATGGGGTCTATCCGCAAGCGTTGAGATTTTAGTGCAAGTTTACCAGATGTTAACGAACCGGACCAGCGGGGCGCCCTCCCCGTGTTTGATCGAACGGAACCAGCTGGGAATTTCCCCTTATTTATCTGCCACCAACGGGGTCACCTTCCCCGTATTTGATCGAACCGGACCAGTGAGGAATTTTCCCAGTATTTACGCAATCGCCGATCACTAACCAGACACTGTGATTTCTCGGTCTCTCCCCGTACTTTCCGAACGGTATCACCGGGGTTTCGCCTACCCCGTATATGTATACAGACCTGTGATTTCTTGGTATCTCAACGTACTTTGATCGAACGGTACACCGGCGTCTCGTCTTCCCCGTATATTTATACAGACCTGTGAGCCTTTATTTCTCACGATCGGTCTTTCCAAGAGTTATGCTCAGCCTTTAAACTCCCGCAATCGGGATACAAACCGTCTCACGATCACGAGAGGGTGGGCCCCAGCCCTGCCGAATCAGCGGAGACGGTCCGGACACCCAAAGAGCGTTTGCCTTGGCTGTCACTCGGGAGCGCACTGATTAGTCTTGTTTTGGACGCGGGGCGCCCGTGACATTCCCGAACCGTTTACCACACTGGTGTGCACTAGTTTTCGCTAACCGTAACCGAACGATATTAAAGTACCGTATCGTATATGCAGAGCAGTAAACTGTCGCTACTCTACATTAAAGGCGACGCACGGTGTGGCAGCCTCTATTCAACCCGTTTCCCTTGAATTTTGCAGCATTTCATCATAGTTTATAAATACATCATCACACATCTTCTTAATAATAAAGTGTCCAAGAGATAAAGCTCCTAAGGATTAATTTACGCAATGCCTACCTTTAGTCATCAATTTTGGTCGTGGGAAGATGTGCTTGTAGTTAATTAATAAATTAAAACGTTGAAATGGCAACTTTAATCTACTGTATAATTATTATTATTATTGTAACTCGAATCGAGGGTATGTAAGACGCCATCTAACGATTCAGAGGCGCGACACCGTATAACAGAAAATCAATATTAATTAATACTAAAGCCCTTTTGTGGCTTGTCCGCCTCAGATAGAGAGTCAGTCTTCATCATGTAAGTTCTTATCTCTTCTAGAATGCTTCATTTCTTATTACTATTCTTTTCTTAATCTCAGCACAGCATTTGCAATCATCTGTTATTAAACTAACAAGATAACAGATCTGGCTGACTTGCTTAATCTCATCGCCTCCGATGATAATAGTATTGTATGATATTGTATTTTCGTTCATTCATAGTTGATTTGTTCGATAGCCATTTGCTCTGTGTGACATATTTACGTCCGAATTCCTTACGCTTGTGGCATCTACTAAATTATTGGTCCAAGGTATAAAGTAACCAACCCGCTTCACGGCCACCTGTTTGAATGCCATTTGCTCCCTCGACACAATTCCTTCGGAATCCGTTATACTATTGCCACCAATGAGATATTATTATCATCGCTAGAGGGAACATGCCGTATCTTCCCTTCGCTATTTTTTTGAAGCCACAACCATAGATATAATAACACCTTATTGAGAGCTCCGCAGTTAATTTAAATTGAAATGACGCGTTTTGATTGGTTGAAATTCATGGACGCAGTCAAGCTTAAGCGAGACTGTTTAATTTCTTTTCGAAGCTTACGCCTTGCAAAAAGTCCAACATACACAAAATAACAACTTATCGATTAAATAATATTCCAGCGGCCTTGTTTTCTGGCTTTAATAAGTTGCTACATCCACACACTACACAATTTAACTTCGATCGTTTCGCCATTTTGAGAGGTCACAGGGTCAAGGCCGTTGGATTGGCTTCGGGGTCACAGCCTCAACAAAGATGGCGGACGCGGGCTCTAGTGATATATTTACATATTATGCATCTCTATGATTGCCACCTACAAATTGGCCCAACGTGTCAATTAGCCCACCTGCATTCGCTACCATCTGTTTGTATGCCATTTGCTCTGTTCTAGCGATGACATGTTTAATCGGTTTGTAGAGTACCATACTAAATTCCGTCAGTGTTTCAATGAAACGCCGACGCTGAACTGCACCGGAATGTATCCGCAAGTGATGCCAATGGCGGCGAGACACATCTTGGATAAAGTGGAAACCTTTCTGGATATGAGCTATTCAGAGTCCATAGAGTCCCGCATCCTCACCGGTATCTGCATTCATCTGTGAGTCATTTCATTACGTTACTGTTCTATTTACCAGGCCCTATAGAAAGCGGGCAAACGTGGGCGGCATCGCAAGATAGTGGATATCAGAGCCAGTCCTAAGCCTGGAACTCTCTTTAAGGGAGAAGTGCGAAGGTCGAACGGATGGGTGCAGATACTCCGTTCGTAAAGAAAAAATACGAATGAAATCCAATGCAAGCATTGGACTCCAACGGGCCTCGGCCCATGGATACGATGCAAGCGTTGGACACCTACGGGCCTTCGGAATCCTGATGATGATGATAGAAATTTTACACTGCAATTGCAAACTATACGAGCTTGGAATCAGTTATGGAACGTCTGAGTGCTCTGGAGAAAACCAACAACCAGAAGAAAGAAGGAGCTCTAACAGAAGAAAAGAACTGCAAGGACTCGGAGGACGTGGTGCAAAGAAAGATGGAAAGGACATCAGGACAGCCAAAGATGCAGAAACCCGAAAAGGCAGTCTCCGATCAAAGAAAGAACAGGGTGGTTTTGGTAGGAGATTCCCTAGTAAGACACGTTGGGAGGAATCTGCAGAAGCAATGTGATGGATTCGACACGGTTTGTAAACCAGGAGCGAGAATTGAACAGATGTTTTTGGAAATCGAGAAGAAAGATGAAGAGAAGGAGGACATGGTGATCGTGCAAGTCGGCACTAACAATCTTCGCATGGATGAGACGGAAGAAATGATGTCCAAATACAAAGACATGATGCAGAGGCTGAACAAGGACAGAAAGGGGCAAGTTATGGTAATGGGTATTTTGCCAGAGTCTAGGACAATACCCCCGGACAAAACCCCCGGACAAAACCCCTCGGACAAAACCCCCCGGACAAAACCCCCCACTCACAACTTTTGACAATAAAATATTGACCAGATAGTCTAAAAAGATTTCAAGCAAGCGGTTACTTCATACTGCAAGTAATGATGCAATGACATGTGTATTGTTTGGACATTTTTTTCAAGCTAACATATTTCGACAAGAAAAATGGTGGAATTTATAGTCAAATGGCTCACTATTATAAATTATTAGTTACGAGTCTACCAAGTATTATCCTGTTCTTTTGGCAACGTTATTTCTAATCGTTAGTAATGGGTTAAATAGTAATGTTGTGTGCCATCCCACGCATGTAGTCAAGTAGACTACGATTGCTGAAGTCACGTACAATGTTAACAATCCGTTCATTGGATGCTTTGTACTTTTTCCTTTGGGGTGCTGGTGCGTGACCTCCGACCAGTTGAGCAATCTGAAGATTGTTGAGGTCTTGCTCCCGCCTCAGCACATCGAGGAACTTCCAGATGTTTGGGTGATGCGACGACACGGATGACTGTAGCTTCCGGTGCCAGCCTTCAACATTGTTGTTCGTGCGTTAGGAACTGCAGGCAGAGCGACAGCAGCAGTCTGACTGAGTGCTCCGACCTCAGTGGAGATGATTTGTTGAGCCGTTTCTTGCGTAGTTTCAGCTCTAACTTTCATTCGATTCCGCAGTTTAAGAACTTCGCCTCGCTCGGCTTGTGGTCCATGTGTGTGTTCGTTAAGAACACCAACAAGATTGTCACCTTCCAGTTTCAGCTTCGCCTTGCATTTGCCCTGTTTCTCTTTATTTTGTCTGCGCTTCTCACACTCGTACGATGTAATACCATTAGCTAACTGTTTCTGCTTTACAAAAACGTAGCCGTTATATATAACTTTACGTTTTCCCTTATCTGATACTACAAACTCCATGCCTGCTTTCTGTCTAAAGTTTTTCAAATACTGTACTGTCTATCAAATTTTCACTGCCCTTATACTCAGACGGTCTTCATAGCTCTACCTACCCTGACTACTGGAATTAACTGTCTAAATTAACACCTCTTCAATTTGGAGCTGGTGGGTGGGTTTTATACCGGGGGTTTTGTCCGGGGGTTTTATACCGGGGGGTTTTGTCCGGGGGGGTTTTGTCCGGGGTTTGTCCGGGGTTTTGTCCGGGGCAAGTTGTGGTAATGGGTATTTTGCCAAGGCAGGACCTGAGCGAGGCGTTAGACAGCAAGAGAGTTGAGGTAAACAGGAGACTGAAGAAACTGTGCAAGGAAGAAATGATTAGATACTGCGAGGTGGTATTCAATCCTTGGAAAGGCAGCTACTTGGGGAGAGATGGACTGCATCTGAATGCTCGATGTGAGGACATGGTTGCAAGACAACTATACATCATGATGAAGACTTTAAACTTGGTGGGAAGACGGTTAGTGCAGTAAAACGACTCACTAACTGTCACACAAATAAAGACAAAAAGCCAAGAAAAAAGAAAACGTGCAGTAGTGAAGACAGGAAATATATGGTAACTGAAGGTAGGAAAATGCTAAAGTGTATGTTTGCAAATGTGAGGAGTATTGTAAGTAGGCCTATCACAAAAGGAGCAGAACTGGAATTGTATGCAGATAACGAGTCACCCGACATAATTGGAATAGCAGAGTCATGGACAAAACCGGAAATCACAGATAGCGAACTAGCTCTAGATCAGTGCTGTCCAACCTTTTTGACCCCGCGGGCCACCGAAGAAGTTATTCTTGAAGCCGAGGGCCGCACCATTAAACTCAAAAGCAACGAATACAATTTATTGAAAATTATTAACTGCATTAAAATTAATTATGGAATAATAATAATAATAATAATAATGAATATTGTAGGTATGGAATGTATGGCAATAGTTCAGAAACAAAAATAAATGATCAAGCACCTTCTTAGTGAGTTATTTGGCTTTGAATTGCGCTTGCAAACTTTTTGGTATGCGGTTGGTATTCAGTAACTTCTGCCCTCATTAGATTTTCTAAATGTTCATCAGTCAAAGAATATCTTTTATTGACTTGATGTTGGTCATAGCAGAAAATCCAACTCCACAGATGTAGGTGCTTCCAAACATCATAAACTTTCCTTTACAACATTTCCATATAGGCCTACTCAATTGGCGGCGTTGCTTGCGTTTGTAATGAAGGGCCATAATGATTACGTTGCATTTCAATTATTTCGAGCTGCACTGCACCTTCATTTCCTCCCAATAACTGCATATTTTGTGGCTACGTTAGAAATATCACACGTGAATGGATTTTCAACGAAGAGCAACAAAGGAATGTCTTGAAAACGAGCACACAAATCCAATTTCAGCTGTTCTAATGATAGTTGGTTCCCGCTCATGTTGAGAACAGTAGACTAGTATACGTTTTAAAAATGCAAACAAGCTTAATGCGTCATAGGAACTGGATTTTGTGTTCACAATGTCAAATGATAAGCCAAGTTACGAACAAACGGCTATGCAAGTAGGCCAGTGACTTTGTCTTTTTTACAGAAATTGCAAATATTTAGCGAGCTTGGGCGGGCCACTTAGAATCAGCGGGCGGGCCGCATGCGGGCCGCGGGTTGGACAGCACTGCTCTAGATGGATACAGATTATTTAGAAAGGACAGAGCTAACCAGAAATCAGTGGGACATGGGGCAGGAGGGGTTTTTGCTATATGTTAAGAGCGATATTAATGCAGTGGAGAGATGGGATATGAGCAATGAGATCTTCAAGGAGAGCATCTGGTGTGAAATTCAAATAAAGAGGTCTAAGATACTGGTGGGAGTTTGCTACAGGGTACCAGATGCCACCAAAGAAGCTGATCAAGGGGTGTGCAAACTCCTGGAATTGGCTAATAAGGAAACATCCCTGATCATGGGAGACTTCAACTACCATATTGATTGGGAAAAACTGGAAGGAGAGAGAAAAAAGATAGGATATTCTTGGATTTTATTGATGCCAGCTTTATGCAACAGCATGTTATGGAGCCAACCAGAGGAGACACATTTTGGACCTAGTCATAACAACTGAGGAAAATTATGGTAGAAAATATGAGTGTGGGGGATCATTTTAGCACTAGTGATCGTCAGGTTGTCAGATGGGAATTAGTCATGGAGCAAACCCAGGAAGTCAAAGCGTATGTGAAAAGACCCAACTTCTTTAAGGCGGACTATGAATTATAATAATAATCTTTTCTTTAATCAAGCGCCTGACAAACGCACTGCGCTGTACATTTACATGTTATGCAATTGAAACAATCTTAACTAGTTAACTACTAACAGAACAGACAGCCTGTAATACACGGCGCTAATAGCAGCCTACAAAGCAAATCCGCCCTACGGGGCTCGAACTCGGTACCTCTCGCTTTCTTCGCCAGATGTTATCCAACGCGCCACCGGACCCACCATTAGTGAGGAAAAGACTGAAGGAAGAGAAACAGCGAGTTTTCATATGAAATGGGGGTATGGTGTTGAAAGTGAGTGAGGAAGAAAGGGACTTGGGAGTAATAATAATAATAATAATAATATCTTTTCTTTAATTGAGCGCCTGACAAACGCACTGCGCTGTACATTTACATGTTATGCAATTGTAACAATCTTAACTAGTTAACTACTAACAGAGCAGACAGCCTGCAATACATTCGTGATTATGCACAAGAGTGCAAAGCCCTCAAGGCAATGTGCTGAAGCATCAAAAAAGGCTAACTAGACTTTAGGCATGATAAGAAGGACAATAGTCACCCGAGACAATGATACAATATTGAGGTTATACAAATCACTGGTTAGGCCACAGTTGGAATACTGCATCCAGGTATGGAGTCCTTACCTGAAACAGGACATGGAAAAGCTGGAGAAGGTCCTAAGAAAAGCTACAAAAATGATTTGGGGGGCTACAAGGCTTTGGGATATGAAGAAAGGTTGAAAAGGTGTGGACTAACAACATTGGAGAGAAGGAGGAGCAGAGGAGACCTAATTGAAGCCTACAAGATTATTACTGGAAAGGAGGCAGTGCAGAAGGAGAAGTTTTTTGAATTAGCACCAAACAAGGCAACTCGGGGATATAGGTATAAATTATTTAAGAAACCAAAAGGGACATTAGGGCAGAAATTCTTCAGTGCAAGAGTTGTAGATTTGTGGAATAGTTTGGATGATAGTACTGTCTCAGCGGACACTATCACAGCTTTTAAAAAGAAGCTAGGAAAATTGGGCTATTAATCATGTTCCAGGATAATTGCAGTGGTTCTGAACCACTTAAAACCCTTGTTATGTTATGTTATGTAGTTCAGGATCTATATCCATATACATACACGGTACGTACACACACGCACTTACAAACATGCATACATGCAAACAAACAAAGATTCATACATACATGCGTTCATATAAATTATCCTAAATACCTTTACATACATAAATAATGCATGCATCAATACGTACGTAAGTACGTATATGCAGTGTATGCACACGTATAAATTCGTGGATACATGCAAACAGATGCATACATGCAAACGTACGCTCACGCATTTGTAAAGAAAACATACGTATACACATGCATACCTGGATATAAACATGCAAACATACATTATACATACTTGAATGAGTGAATGAATGTACATGGATATGTTCATGCACATATATATAAATGCATATCTAGATATATACATTCACGCATACATACACATTTGCAAACGCACACGTCTACATTAATACATACGTGCGTACATACACTCGTGCATTATACCTACATGCATACATACATTTATGCAAGCATACATGCATGCATACATGAATAGCAATACGTGCATTCACACTTACACAGTACGAGGATACGTACATTCACACATGTGTCTGCTACTACATGCATGCATGCGTATACATACATGCGTACATACCTACATACACAAGTACATACAAAAATACAGATAAATATACATGCGTGTATACGCACAAACAAACATATACATACAGGTACACTCGTGCATACACACATGAACGTACATGGGCCATTATACCAAAAGTGGCAAACTGGTGTCCTAGGGGTCGTCCATTAATTATGTCAACAAAATAGGGGGGGAGGGGGTTTGGAAAAATTTGACAGTTGTTGACAAGGGGGAGGGGGTTCGGTAAAAGTTGACGTCAACAAATTTTTTTCCAATGAATCAACACAAACCCTTCAAAATGGTAGCGAAAACATTAAGTAGGCCTAATGCTAAAAATGTATAAAGTGCTTATAATGTTTAATACTAATAAAAAGTTGGTAATAAGCTAAACTCATATATTTTGAAATTCGAGATTGCATTTCTTAGTGTAAAACAATTTGAAAAATGATTCTACATGCATTGAGCCATTGTGTTTCTTTTTTGTAGGGGGGGTTCTGGGATTGTTGACATAATTTTTTAGGGGTCCGTCAATGTTTGACAGTTGTTGACAAGGGGGAGGGGGTCAAAAATGGCCTAAAATTTGTTGACATAATTAATGGACGACCCCCTATGTGTTTTTCTTGGAGTTTCTTTATAAGTTGTACATATTTTTTTCTTATTTGAAAGAATGAAAAGATGAACATGTTTCATCACTATTTTAGTTCTTACATGTTTGAAAACTTTAATTTTTTTTACAAAAAGTACACGAACGGTCATTACCATCCCCTATCCGCCACCATGTACAATGCATGACATTCAGCTGCCACGTAAATGTGGTGCAATAATCTGTAACAAAGGTTTCTCATTTTGATTAATGAATACCTAGTATGCAGTAATTACACATTTACACTGATTTCCATAGTATTTCCTTCTCCAAAAAACCTACAAAATTTGTCCAGGGAAATACGCGTCATTGCCATCCTCATTTTTGAAAGCCTCTAGTTTTTACACAACGCACTTACTTACTTCAAGAAATAGAACGAGAACAAGATCTGGTCTGCATCTAACAGAAAACAGAAAGTCCATTTGAATATTTTCGATTGTCTTGATTTTATGAAGGTTTGTTTGCTGTAAAATAGAGAAGAAGAAATTTCGGTAAAGTCGTAGTTTACGTTGCTAAATTATTCTAATGTCTTCAATGCCGTACTTGACGTTGGTAAGTAAGCAGTCTACCTATGTGCATGTTATCTATAATCAATCAAGCTTCCATTTCATCGAGAAATATTTTCATCAATCCAACTTCCATTTAATTGGAAAATATTACTTTTATCAATCCAACTTCTATTTGACAAAAGAAATATTTTTCATCAATGGAACTTTTATTTAAGCAAAGATATATTCTCATGGATCCAGCTTCTAATTACGGAAACAATTATTTTCATCAATCCAGCTTCTATTGAATCGAAAACTTAATTTCATCCATCCAGCTTCTATTTACGGAACAGATTATTTTGATCAATCCAACTTCAATTTTTTGAACACAGGAATGTTTTAATCAATCCCACTTCCATTTAAGGAAACAATTTTTTCATCAATCCAGCTTCCATGTTAAAATGACAATATCAAATAATTTAGCAACGTAAACTACGACTTTACCGAAATTTCTGCATCATTACCATCCATTTATGTATTTCATGGGTTCGGTGGATTACAACATTGATAACTGATTTTCTTCATGGCTTTTGTGGAACAGATTGAATTACTTATCTCATAGAGTAATTCACATGGAAATGTTTCATGTGCTGTCATTAAGGACAGCATTATGTCATTACCATCCTCTGGTTGTTTTTCATCATTACCATCCCTTTTTTTCAGAATTCTGCGATTTTCTCATTACCGTCCCCATCTTCATAGGGATGGTAATGATGCATTTGTTATTACCATCCTGAAGGGTCATTACCATCCCATTTCATATAAAAATAAATTTAAAAATTTGGAAGTAATTAGAATTTACTATGAACTCTGAAAATGTTTGCCAAGTTGCACCTAATGCATATAATACACAGTTGTAGTCAATGCTGGGACAGATTTTTTCTGTCACTGAAAATACTATAGTGGATTTTTAATAATTTCGATAAACTGCTTAATTTCTCAGCACCAGACTAATATATTTTGTGAAGGAAAGGCCTGCAGTAGTCCAAATAATTGCTGGTATCATCTAGTTTATAATTGCAAAAAATCTAAGCACCAGATGTATACATGGGCGGAGTTTATCAGGGGCTCGGGGGGGGGACAAAGGCCCCCCGTGAACCCACAGACTTGACCGTGCGTCATTAAGGTATAGTGATAAGGCATAGCTTAAACCACGGCATATCCCAACACTTTACTATATCTCATGGAATAGCCATCCCATCTCTACCAGTTCCTGCCAGCACATGTGACTTTTTGGTCCCAAGGCATAGCAGCCACAAGAAGTCAGAGGACTGTTAAAACTGCGTCATCACTTCAAGACCATCGTTGCTTCTATAGCTATACACTTGGACAATCTGAATGCATTGATGATTCAGCACCCGTCAGCAATGGATGCAAAGAACCAATGCATTCACCGTGGTACAATCAGCTGTGCCTGTTTGCAATACAATAGTAGGCCAGTTGGAGTTCCGTTTCGACAAGTTGATCATGGAAAAATCCGTTGATGCTGTGTAGCACTGCGAAAAGGATGGAATCAAGGCGCTCTTTGACAAATTACACCGATCGACATCCTTAACATCAACCCGCAAGTTCTAGCCTATCATCCGAAATAGAACTGTTTTCAAGAGCGGAAAATGAATTTACCCTTGATGTAATTCAGAAGGAAATGACTGAAGATGGGTCTACAGAATGGTGCAGTTAGCACTAGCGTTGCCTGTGGGTTCAGCAAACGCCGAGACAAGTTTTTCAGCGATGCGATGCATAAGAAACTGTGAAACTGGTTGCGATCAACCATGGGAGAGGAACGGTTTTCTTCGCTGGTACTTCTGAACATTGAATGTTATCTGACGACTGCTTTAGTCCCCGAAGACCTCGTTCTCATGTATGCAAACAGTGGAACTAGACGCTTACAGCTGCATTAGTGTAGACTACTATTCGCAGTGTTTGGTGTAAGGCGATATTTTTTAAGCAGTAAAATCCTTCCAAATCTACTCACCAGAATGCCAAAATTAGTACCAATTGAGTATGCTCAAAATACATGTGGCGGCTGGAGCTGAGCCCCACACCCCGACTGAGGGGCTCAAATCGTCTCCAAATTACCCTCCGTTTTATAGGGGAAACCGCTTTGCGGCGCAGAAGGAGAGGTGAAGCTATGCTTTAGCCCCCATGAACCAAAACCAAACTCCGCCCATGGATGTATATTTCAAGTCTGTGTGATCAAGTAAAAAAGGGAATGGTAATGACAAATCAGGAGTTTCTTTTGTATAAAATATTAAAAATAATTAACTTACGATTACAAATATACTGGATTTCTTTCAGATTAGTTAAATTTAACATAGTAGCCGACTAAAAAACATACTTGCAAGAAAGTTTGGGATAAAAAAAATTCATTTTCCAAAAACCGGATTGGACACTTTTGGGATAATGGCCCACGTACATGCTTAATTGAAATAGAAGGCTGAACTGCCCGTGATTTCTGGTAGGTCAACTACCCGAGAAATATCCTGCGGTCATTTCATCCTGGATGTGAGATGTGTCATAGGTGCAGGTCCGTGGCATTCCACCTTCATGAAAAAACTGTTCGACATCAACCCTGACCACCTCTCAACTGTCTCCTTCAGAGGCCGAAATAACACCCTAACTACGATCAGCCTTACTGACTGCTCTCGCCTTGGAGGTATACGTCTATACATTTAATAAAGCGGTAATCTTAATTAAAATTGAACCTTTCCATGCCAGATATGTTTAACCTTTGTTCTGGCCAAGGCCAGATATTTTTACGACTTGTGGTCCATTACATTCCGGCACGGTAAGCAATGTTACGAATTGTCTCAAATCTGCACCTGTGGCACGCAAAGGGTTAATTAAGTGATTAGGCCTACTGTTAGCAAAGACAATTCTTATGAGGTTGTGTGGCAGACTAGTGGTCGAGGATTGAAATCGCCTGCTGTAGGACAGTATGTATGCATGTATGTGTATTAGGGAGTAACGTGGGGAATTTCGGTTACGGTTTTACCGAGGTAATGGGTTTGTTGTCGCGGTAATACTTTCGTAATATGCCGGCCATTAAACCGCGGTAATGGTAACTATTTTAGTACTATATTTTATCAGGTAGTCTATGTTGATGAATTAATTTTTAACGTCGTTGTTCACGTGTCAGTCTTGGAGTAATATGTACAATCTCAATTCGGTCCAGGGTAATGTTGAGAACTGGAGAAGAAGATTTGTTATTTCCTGAAGCTTTCTAGTCAGAAATAGTCAGGGCTAAGATAATATGTTTTTCTCAATGTTTTATTAATGCAATCAGCAATACAAATAGCTTTGTAAGCGAAAAATTGTTTTGTTATTTTAATTGGTGAAAACATTTTGAGGGGAATGTGATGTTGTCCTGCGTGGTGGGGATGGAAGAATACCTGCGGGAATGCGGCGTGAATGGGGACAAAATATGCCGGGATGGGAAAGACTTACTTTTTGCGCGGCGGGGATGCGTACGAGGTTGTCTTCCCGCGTCACTCTCTAAATGTATATTCATATTATTACAAGCATTTTTAACGCAGGCAAGGTCACAGAAATGCGAGTCTGAGGCTCGATTAGTCAGGCGCCAAGTAACAAGCAGTCACCATGAGATATCCAAATGTTTGAAAGCCAATGAAAAGTAGTAAGTATTCGATTCCATTCCTTGCGGGCAGTAACATGGAATGCACAACAACCCTTGACAGGGCGGAATCGAGGCTCAACGAAAAACGCATACACGAAGATCGCAGACTGCGTGGTGGAATTCAAGGTGATAGTAGAAGGTGCAGGTAATTGTACGGAGTGCTTGTAGCCATGGTTGTTTAGGTAAGACACGTCATTTTAAATCATATTCTGAATTCTGCAGAAAGCCGATCCAGCTGGACGAACAGAGTTTAGAAGCTTGAACAAGAAGATCCACGTTACATCACGCGAGCCAGAGAGTTTTGACTGCGGTGAAGCCTGTTAACTTCAAGATCTGGTCCATGCAATCTAGGTCAAATATACCTTCAACCTGGGCAAAATTGCTTCATAAGCTTTTTAAACGGTTTCCCGCTCAGTTTCCATTGCTGAATAACATATCCAAAATCCGCCAAAATCAGACCACGGGGTCACCCCCAAAAAAATTCATTTTATCCAAGATGGCGGCCAACAATGGCGCCAACACAGAAAACAGTATATATAAGGTCATAGGTAAGCTACAGTGACTAATGAAGTATCAAACTTAACATTATCAAGGTCAAGGAATCGATGTATCGTAGTGGCAATAGTGTCGGAATGTTACTATTCAAGATAGGTATAAATCAGGTCAGAGGTAAGCTACAATTACATATGAAGTTTCGAATATAATATATTCAAGGTCAAGAAATCGATTTATCGTAGTGGCAATAGTATCGGAATGTTACTATCCAAGATGGCGGCCAATATGGCCGCCGAAACAGAAAAATATGTATATAGACAGGTTAGAGGTAAGCTGCAATAACAAATGAAGTGTCGAATATAATATATTCAAGGTCAAGAAATCGATTTATCGTAGTGGCAATTGTGTCGGAATGCTACTATTTAAGATAGCGTCCAATATGGCCGCCAGCACACAAAATAGGTATAGCTCAGCTCGTCAAGTCTGGATGGGGGGGCCTTTGGAACTGCTCTTCGGAACCATCATCTTCTCCACGACACTGACGAAAACTTTAAGCGGACTGTCTCTGAGCTGTTTGACTCCTACGAGGCTGTGATAACTGAGCCACTAGACACATTTCTCCCAGCACGCTCAGTCAAGATGCGTCACTGCCCCCCCCTCTCGCCGTGCTTTAATGCTGAACCCTTAGGCGTCAAGCCCGGCACCTGAAGAGGGTTTACAGACGAACGCGATCTCCGAAAGATAAGACCACCTGGATCCGCTTTGTCCGAAACATGCAATCCTTCTACCGGAGCAGAGAGCAGGAATACTGGGAGGCCGTCATCGGCCGACGATCGGGTGAGCCAAAAAGAAGTTCTGGACAATCTTCAGTGACCTTCGTGGCCGACGGTCGGGTATTCAACGGTCACAGACTCCGCCGCCTTTTACTGTCGACGTGTTTCCGAAGAAACTAGCATCCGCGATTTCTTCCATCCGTCAGGCAACCGCCTCTGCTTCCCGGCCGGACTATCCGCCTACAAACTGTCGCCTTTCGACTCTTCGCGAGGTCACGAGTGCTGAGCTACGAGTGTTCATTTTAATCTCCGCGCCAAAAATGTGCGAGCTCGATCCTGCATGTACCCAGTCTTGAAGCGGGATGGGCTGGATTCAAGTGATTAAGCAAATTACCGCCTGATTGCAAATGTGACATTTCTTTCTAAAGTTCTGGAATGTATTGTTGCTATTGTTTATCTCTTTATAAATTATTTGCTGCCTCCAAGTAGTCTGGCTTTAGGAAGAATCACTCTATGGAGACCGTATACTAGACCGCCTCCTGTCTCACGGTCTTACCTCTATGGCGCCATGGATGTCGGACAGATCTCTCTCTCTCTCTCTCTCTCTCTCTCTCTCTCTCTCTCTCTCTCTCTCTCTCTCTCTCTTCTCCCTCTCTCTCTCTCTCTCTCTCTCTCTCTCTTGACCATCTTCGATGTCAGTCAGCTCAGCTTTTGACTCTCTTCACCATCATATACTCCTTCAACGCCTTTCTGCTTCTTTTGGGCTGACAGACAAACCGCTAGAGTGGCTTCTCCTCTTCCTGCCAGAGCGCACTAATTGTATAGTCCTTGGCTCCTCCTAGGTCCAGCTGGGTTCTTGCCCCTTTTGGTGTTCCACAGGTTTGGTGCTGGGCCCAATGCTTTATGTTATGTAAACGTCTGGTATTGGGGTCTTTCTGGCGTCATGTGGGCTTCTGCACCAGCTATATGATGGTGATGTGCAGACCTAGATCCGTTACTTGAGGTAACTTTGGATCACGAACTTTGTTTTTCTCAGCACATAAATGAGCTTGCCCTTAGCTGCTATTATCAGCTACGTCAATTGAAGGTTATTTCTCGCTCCCTATCCCGTGACGCTGCTGTGGTCCTTATCAATGTTTTTGTTACTAGCAGATTGGATCACTGCTGTTTGATCCTGGTGGGTTTGCCACAGAGCCACTTGGGCTAATTGGGCGCCGTCACCGGTTTTTCGTTCAGCTGCTCGACTTAGAGGGGCTTTCCCAAAAATGATCCTGTTTCTTTATTACATGTGGGATGTATTGTACTGGCTCTCTGTCCCACAACGCATCTCTAATAGGGTTGCTGTTTTGGTCTGGCGGTGCATCCTTGGCTGTGCCTCGGCCTATCGGAGTGATCTTTGTCGTCCGCTTTCTGATACAGCTGCAGCCGTCGAGTCTTCCGATCTTCTGCTGGGGAGAACTCTTAGTCCCTCGGGCTCGCTCCTCAATTAGGCAGCACCGTGCCTTCTCCATGGTTGAACCTTCCATCTAGAATGGTCTCCCATTAGAGATTCGTCTACTGCCTAGGGGTAGTGCCCCTGCATTTAATAAGTTACTAAAGTCTAATTATTAGTGCCGAAGCTGAGCTGGGAGCGCCTCTGAGTAGGTCTCCAGAAGGGGCGTAATACCAAATTTCTTGAATCAATGAATGGATAGGTAAGCCACAATAACAAATGAAGTGGAAATAGTGCGGGAATGATACAATCCAAGATATCATAAAGAGATCTTCAAAGTCAAAACCTTATAGGATCTGCTTCTGCTTCTGTGAGCGCTACAAATAGAATCAAACAGCTCAGAGACAGTTCGCTTAGAGTTTTCGTCTGTGTTGAGAAGATGATGATGGTCCCGAAGAGCGGTCCAAAGGCCCCCGATCCAAGCTTTATGAACTGAGATAAACCTATTTTTGTGTGTTGGCGGCCATATTGCACGCCATCTTGGATAGTAACATTCGGACACTATTGCCACTACGATAAATCGATTTCTTGATCTTGAAAATATTATATTCGACACTTCATTTGCCATTGTAGCTTACCTCTGACCTGATATATACATATTTTTTGTGTTTTGGCGGTCATATTGACAGCCATCTTGGATAGTAACATTCGGACACTATTGCCACTACGATAAATCGATTCCTTGACCTTGAAAATATTATATTCGACACTTAATTTGCTATTGTAGCTTGCCTCTGACCTGATATATACATATTTTTGTGTGTTGGCGGCCATATTGGACGCTATCTTGGATAATAACAATCGGACACTATTGCCACTACGATAAGTCGATTCCTTGACCTTGATAATGTTGATACTTTGGTTGTTTTTGTAGCTTACCTATGAGCTGATATATACTGTTTTCTGTGTTGGCGCCATTATTGGCCGCCATCTTGGTTAAAATGCATTTTTGAGGGGTGACCCCGTTGTCGGATCGCGTGGATCCTACCAAAAACTATTATCATATGACCAAACCTAAGTAGGCCTACGCAGAAAGTTTGGTGCTTTTGTCCAGCCGGTCACCATCCGCTTACATTTTCGGTCTAACAGCCCTCACTATATTGTTCAAGACACATTAAAAGCATCTATGTATGAGTTAACCGATCTTTTCTGCAATATCAAACATGGACCTTGCCACCTCGACAGCAGCTTATTCTTAAGTGTCGGGTACAAAAACAATTGCGTTGTCACCAGGTTTAAATGATTTTTTCTTGGCCTTTTGTCAGGGCCGGCCTTAGCCCAAATGGCGCCCCAGGTAAAGCATAAATTTGGCGCCCTATGATCCACACTCCACGGTCCACCCCATGTCACAATCCAATGATGATCCAGACAGAACATTACTTACCACTGAGTTATTTATTATTAGTATACTCAATCCTGTATAATATATGATTTTTTTGGCAATGGTAAAAGAGCAAAAGCACTCCGAATTACCGAAAAATTCGAATGACAGAAAAAAAATGTATTAAAAAATTAATTGTTGAAGTAATGAGAAATATTTTTGGGGTGTAGTTTTTCTTCATCAGGTTTCAAGCAATTTAAGCAAATAGCTGCCATATTTGCTATCTGATGTTAACTTCTGTTTCTTGTTTTTCTTGTAATTTTGAGTACCCGATGAATTTCTAAGCTTACACGATTTTTAAAATAGAAATTTTAATTTTATAAGGTCAAAACTATAAATCGATTTAGATATAATTAAGAAAACTGTTATTAAATGTAAATGTAGGCCTACAGATTTTTACCGATAGACTAATTTAAAAAAACTGTTTGCAACTGCGACAGTGGCGGCGCTACAGCAGGTCGCAGCAGGTCATTTGACCTGCCTATTTTGCTCCCGACCTGCTTAATGACCTGCTTAAATTCTTTGGAATTTTAAAATCTTCTTTACATTTCAAACATCAACATCTGTCCCATAGGATCACTATTGCAATTATTAGATTTAAACGACATTTTTACATTTATGTCAACAGAAGTCTATGTTGTAAACTATAAAATTGAAAATTAATGCTTATGTAGCAGTCTTTGCCGCCGTTACGTCAGAAATTAGTGGAAATAAAATACAAATTGAATGGCGTTCAAAAACGATTGAAGGATGATGTGAGGATGGCGTGTTACATCCATTGTATACGCACACCGCTTGAATCTGGCCGTAGTTGACAGTTGTAAATCCGTGAGATAATTATGTGGGCGATTTTTTTCATTACTTCAACAAATCTACAAACTATATAGTCAGCCCGGGATCTGTTCACCCAAAGTGGATTGCTCTCCAAAAAGAATTCTATCCAAATGAGCCAACTGTTGAACTCAAGCGTCTTTCGCAAACTAGATGAACAGCCCACGTGTTAGCATGTGAAGCAACTTTTAAAAGATTGGATGTATACTAATTGAAACCCATCTTCGCACAACAATGGCTGAACAACGATTGTCTGCCTTGTCCATTCACAAGGACAGAGCGAAGAAGATGAACCTTGACGCCGTATAGTAGATAAATTTGTTCAAAAATATCCCAACTGCAGAATTTCGTTGATCTAATGTCGCCGATATGTCGAACGTTCAAACTTGACATGAAATGGTTATGTTACAGACAGGTCTCAGAGGTCTTGTTGTTTGTGTAATGTCGCGCGTTTTATGTTCACGATGTTCTGAGTAGCTGATCAGTAGACTAATTCCAAATCTTTAAAGATTAATTATGTAACTAAAGTTTAACGTTTTAATGCTCTATTGTGTTACATTTGAATATGCTCAGTGGCGGCGCCAGAGGGGGGTAGGGGGCTTAGACCCCCCCTAACTGCGGCTCAGCCCCCAAGTGGGAAATCACTTCAAATCACAGGGAGGAGGGGCCAAAAGGGAAGGGCTTGGAGCTTTAGCCCCCCCAAACCTGAAATCATGGCGCCTCCACTGAATATGCTACAACAATTGGGCTTTAAGCATGCCATAATAATTGTCTTCGTTATATATATATATATATAAGTTATGCTGCTTGATACGTCAAACTCAACCATTAGTTTCTTCGACCTGCTGAATAACTCCCATGACCCCGACGCGACCTGCTGAAATTGCATACCTGGCGCCGCCACTGAACTGCGATGTCTGTTCGGCAGTAAACAAACAAAGAAAGATGCATGGACTGAATATTAATGATATAAACGAAGAGAATGTCGTGAAGTCAACTCTTTTACGCAATGAAAAAACTCATTTTGTTTCGGTGGGTGGCGCTGCTATTTTTATGCGCGCAAAGCACATGGCCACTCATGGATGTTGCTTACACTTTACAGGACTATATACATGGACTAGATGCTGACTCATTTAATTTCAGTATTTGGCGCTGCTATCGTACTACGCGCTAACCGTCGCGTAGATTCAAATTTGCGTGCAATGACACGATAGTCTATTACCGTGCTGTCCAACATGCGGCCGGAGGGCAGGCTGCCCGCAGGCTCATTTTAAATTGCTCGCCCGAGCTCGCTAAGCTTGACCGTCTTAGGAGTCGGACGGGCAACAATCTAGTACTGCAATGTTTCTTCAATTGTTGGCATTTTCAGTCGAAAGATGTCACTATGCAGCATCAGATTTACGGACGGTCAGGTCACAGACACAGACAACTGGAGTGAAATAATCGAATTTTAATGGTTAAAATAAAATGTTGCCGTGTTGAAATTGAATTACTTGAAAAGGTGCAAAGAAATCAATAATTATTTTAGATTAGTTTTGAATTCAAATTAAAATAATCATTGTGATTGAAGAATGGCTAAAAAAGTGAAAAAACATTAAACTGTTAAAACACTTTTTTTGTCAAAATGGCGCCCCTAGATTTTGGCGCCCCAGGCAACTGCCTGCTTTGCCTGTGCCTAAGACCGGCCCTGCCTTTTGTTATGTTGAGATGCATATTGCTCCTGCTTCAAAGTAGCATGTAAATCTGCATTCTCCAAAGCCTCAGACAAATTCAGTCTTAACTTTTGTAAATATTCTATAGGCTTATGTCCTAGATCTGGTGTAATCCAAATCTCATTTGGCCAAGTTCCTTTCAATATGGTCAACGAATCACGCGGTAATTGTCCATACACCATTAGATAAGTGCTATTAAATTATGTCACTGTTTCGGGTTTCCTGAATAACATGGTGGATCATCTTCCATCTTTTCACTGAACGAACCTGATATATCTATGTATGTATGTGCATACAATACATGCATGTAGGTGTTTGTCTAAACGCATAATATTGTGCCTACCAAGAAAATGATTGTTAAAGTTCACCTAAGAAGAAAATGTTAACAGCTACATGTATGCAAACAGTGCTTAGGTAGGCTATATAGATACAGTGGCAGCTTCAATCAATCAATGAGTCAATCAACCAGGGTGTGATTTGTAGTGTGCATGTTAAACTTGTTCCTGTTGATTGCATCTCTTACCCGACAGATGCCAAGGCCATCAAAGCGTGTGAGCTGTCGAACAAATGCGTTCCAGTTCTGCACAGCTTTACGTTCAACGTCGCATTTGGGGTCTTCGCGTTCGATGATGAAGATCTGGAAACCTTTTGCGGGTATTTGACAAAGTTTTCGTTTCAGCTGATTATGTGTATATGACATGTATTCATGCATGTATTCGTGTATTTCTGTATGCATATATGTATAACCATAACCATAGTTTTTTATTGTTTCAAGTAACAAAACATCATATTTATACAACAATAATATATATCAGGCAACAAAAAGCAAAGGGGAAACCCTTGAGGGACTAATGTCCCGCTGGCATGGTGACCTGAGCACAAGTGAAAAATAGACAGCAGCAGGTTATGCAAATATATTCATAAGAGAATATATTATATGTCTTAACTAGAACTTTAACTAATTCTCAAGGTAATGTCGTGTGTGTCCACAATGAGCATGCAATAATCTTAAGTCTAAGGGTCAAATATTTACAATTAAACTAAAAAAGTAAAGCGTAGATACATGTAGGTGGAATGATTCATGGATGGGTTTAGAAATATTTAGCCGGAGATAGCTTGTAGCAAATGCTTTTTAAATTTGCGTTTAAATAGGATGAAACAGACGGAACTCCGAATAAGTAAGGGTAAGTTGTTCCAGGTCCTAGAGCCCGCACTTTTGATTGAAAACTTGCTAGTGTTAGTTCTAGTAGCAATTACTCTATAGTTGGCTGAAGGTCTGACGTTTATAATATATGGGATCAGAGCGAAGAAGTCATCAAAAGCATTCTGTAGGAGATTATGCATGTGCTCAAACATAAGCTCAGAGGTTTACATTATTTTTATCTGTTCAATGCTGAAAATGATTAATTTAGGTAAAAGGAGTTGACATGGAAAAGGGCTTGGAAGTCCCATGTATGTATGTATGTATGTAATATGTATGTATGTATGCATGTATGGATATATGTATAATATTTTTTGTATATATGTATGTAATATGTATGTATGTATGCATGTATGTATGTTTGTTTACATATCCTGTGCGTTTACTAGTGCTTCTCATTAAAGAATATGCTCACTTACTTACTTACTTATGTACAGAGCCATAAAGTTTATGTTTTCTGACGTAAAGGGCGCAGTTGACTTGTTTGTTGTGTACCGTGGGTATTATGTCTGTATGAGAGATTAGCTCAAGTCAACTATACGTGTACCGATCTAATGGATAGTAACCTGATTTACAGCTTGGTTTTTATGGCGCCATTGCCTGATGCATTTGCATTAGGCAATGGCGCATGATGAAAATTACTATAATAGCAATATTTTATGGCGCCATTTCAGAGCGTGATTAAGGCGCTAAAAGAACTCTATCTAAAAGATATTAAATGGTGTGGGTTGCAAATGTAATTGATATGTCGCCGCGAGATGCCTGGGAGGGACGGACGGACGTTGAAGGGAGGGAAGGAGGTACGGCAGAGAAGTACGGGGAGGGAGGTAGGGAGGGAGGGAGGAGGAGGAGGGAAGAGGAAGGGAGGGAGAGAGAGAAAGAAGACATAGCACGAGACGCATATCTTGACGTTTTCAAATTGTTTTTAACCGTCTTAGTACGGGCAAACATCCAGTTGTATAATAGTAAGAGACACAGTTGTTTGTGTGCAAGACTTTGTATGTGTTCAATGCGTGATAAATGTGTTGGGGGCATGGCACTTCTTTTGTGGAAGTTACATCGTAGTCTAGCTATTTCTAAAGCTCTACTAATATACCAAGCGCTGCGTCCTGTCAAAGAGGTTGTCCGTAGATATCAAGGTTCAAATCCGGTTGCCCAAAGACAAGGGAAGGAAAGCGGAACTGGAACTTCTAGGCGGATTCCGTCTGAGATGGGAAATACTGCAAGGCGAAGGATAGGATGGAGGATGGAGACATTTTGACGCGTGACATTTTTGGGAGCGTGAAGTTGTTATGGCCGTTCATCTTCGCGGGAGTGACTTTTTGTCAGCTAGATATTGTTCGTCTGCGTGGCAGTTTTGTGTTCGTGGCATATTCCTGTGCTTGGCATCCCTGTGACCGTTGCATTCATTCATCCGTTCGCTCTTTCATTCACTTATTCATTCTCTCATTCACCTATTTACTAATTCACTCATTCACTTAATCATTCAATCACTTATTCAGTCGTAACAACACAGAGGCGCTTCCCATGACCAAAAAGAGTAGTTTTCAAGTGTTTCTAAGGGAATGCGCGGATCTTAGGAGAGCCTGTTCCAGGTAGATGGCACAACCACCGAAAACGCGACGCTGTACGGCTCGTGCAAGAGTTACAAACCGGTTCACTCTGACCAGCCAAATGTGAATTGGGAGAGCAGAGTTGTAGCAAATTGCAAGGGTATTCCCCAACTCAAAATCTTAAACTCGATACGCATCTCTAAATGTTCATTCCATGCTAATTCCAGGATGTCGCAGGAAGAGTTGCAGACCTGTGTATCGAAGATTACCCCTCATTGTTCTCTCATAGATATTTTGATATTCAACGGTTCCTTGAAGGTACATGAAAAGCTCTGCTCCGTCAGCCACAAAGCAGGTGAGTACTTTAATATATTTTCCATGATAGAACTACTCTTCGCTGCTTCAATGCTGACCACTTTCGAAACCGTTAGGCCTACTGTATAGTAACACTAATAACATATACATTGTTGTCATTATTATTATGATTATTATTATCATAATTATTATTTTAATTACTGACAATAATATTGTTATTATTATTGTTTTAATTACTATTATTATCATTTTTACTATTATTTTATTGTTACTGTTGCTTACTGTTTTTACGAATATTATTATTTTTACTATTATTCATATTGTTGCTTGGTTGTTCTTGTTATTATAATAATAATAATAATAATAATAATAATAATAATAATAATAATCTTTTCTTTATTGAAGCGCCTGACAAACGCACTGTGCTGTACATTTACATGTTATGCAATTTAAATCTTAACTACTAACATAACAGACAGCCTGCAATATTATTATTATTATTATTATTATTATTATTATTATTATTATTTATTATTATTATTATTATTATTATTATCATTATCATTATTATTATTACCATTATTATTATTATTATTATCATTATCATTATTATAAAACCATTATTGTTCCTCTAAAATCAGAGTTCTAGGGCCCCATTGTTCCAAGGCATGCGACAGCGTTGAACCGCTGGACCGTAACAGAGATTTTTTGAAACAGGAAGAATGTTTCTTGTGGATCTTCCGTTGTTCTGGTCAACCGTCTGCCGAGTTCCATGATGAAAGCCAGGCCTTCCTGGTCCAAAGGTCCCATCGTCTCTATCGCGATTGGAGTAAAAAATGTATCTTGTTTGAAGCTCCTCGTATTTGTTCTTCGTTCTAGTCGTGGCTATTTCTGCCGCTCCTCCCGCCGCTGCAGCTGTCTCGACCAAGTACGATGGCGCAAAAGTGTCTACAATTGTGACATCCCAAATCAGGGAACGCCCGTTGTTCCATGGAATCAGGGTTTGGCCATCTGGTCTTTTCCCATCCAGTCGGGCGAGGCCAGCCGGTTCCCTGAACGACGTTGTACCTGCCCTGATGAGGCTGCGTAGCACGATTTCATTGATTGAAGAGTGTCTGGCTTGTCTGCCGAAACCCAACGTGCAAGACATTCCGTGCGATCATCTGGCTGACACCGTTGTACCACATTCACATGTGTGTGTGGCACAGATGACCGCCCCCCGTCTCAAGCCCACCGCTACCCTCATATCTTCGTCATTGAGTCTTAAGCCTTGAGATGCTAGAGGGAGGGCGAATAGCCAGTCCGAGGCGTGTGGGGCCTGTATAGCATTAAACCTGGCCCAGTCGTACGAATCCCGAGAGCGCGATGTGATCTTCAGCATGGCCACCGAGAGCAACGGTGTGTCCCATGAAGACTGTTTGCCGTCTGTGGATGGGAAGTCGATCGTTTCTGCGATGCTCTGCTGCCATCGGGTTCTCATTACTTCCACGATAGAGTCTTCGGGCACTTGAGTGAGAATGAGGATGAGCGATTGGGTGAGTTGAGATCTTGCGGCTGAGGCTAAAAAGCTGGAAGTGCCAACGAAGATGCTCTTCTTATTCCCAGTCCGGCTGAGTCCGCCCATCCTGATAGGCATGGAAGCGAGTGACCATTGATCGTCAGAGAGAGCGTGTTGTGGCCCGCCGGATGAGCCTTTCGGAAACGAGCGCATGGCGTCGTGGGCCTCCGTTTCAGTGATCTGCAATGAAGATGTTTGCGGCGTCGGCTGCGCAGTGCTTCGCTCTGGGGCCGATGGTTGTTTGAGCAGAAGTAGCTCCAAAGTTTTTTTCTTAATTGGGGCTGGACTATCGTCTGAGCAGAGGATGCGCGCTGCAGCGCTGAGGTTGCCATCTACTAACTTGGCTGCTACAGCGGCCGCGATGGAATGCGCGTCATGTGATTTCCTGGGTTTCCCTTGTCTGATCTGTCTCGATCCGGCCCAAATAAAAACCATGCGGTCGTCTGCCAATCATTTCTGAAAGTGTCTATTCGAGATTTGATGTATTGTGTGTGGTTGTGTCTCTTACCGCCCCGTGTCGGTTTTTCCATGGTCCCTGATCAAAGGCGAGGAGGCGTAGCCACCCGGCGGGGTGTAAGGGCTGATGCAGAATATCCTCTATCATTTCTGTCAAGAGGTGTGCTGCGGAAGTTCTTGCTACTTTCGGTATTTGTCTGAGTAAGCCATTAGGCAGAACGGGATGTTTTGTTGTTGATGCTGAATTGAATCCATCTTCAGCCTCTGTGTTGCTGCGGCAGGTTTGCTCCGATTCGTTGGTTTGAGACTGGATTTGAAGTCCGTCTCGATTCGAAACCGTTAAATTACCGGATAATGAAACCCGATGTGCGGTCGTCGGTGTGAGCGGTGGTTTGTTGGAGCCTGGGCATGGTTGTTTTCTCGGGCCGTGTTTGTGTAGGCTCCCGTCCTTGTTGTGTAGATGGAGAATGGAGTGACAAACACTGCATGTTCCCTTGGCCTTTCATGGCTTGCATGTAGCGGCTTGAGTGACCGCTGGAGAGAGAACCAAAGGCTCCGTCTTCGCGTGTGTTCGATCGTTCTGTGGTGTGTGGATGACCGTACGTAGCCCGCCGTCGGTTCACACCTGTCTACTACTCGAACGGCTTTGGTGGGTGTAACTCGCCGTGCGCATGCGCGAGGTCTGTACTAATCTGAATGAAAACCTTTGCCGTGTAAAATACGGTGATTTAAGAATAAAACGCTAAAACAAAGTGAACTTCGATATCCGTAGCCTACTGAGAGAAGTCTCGTTAAATCCTGAGGCGCTGCCTAAAGTAAAACTGCTTCAAATCGATAAAACGTTGCGATGGTGTAAACAATCCAGCCACCTGCATGGCCCTCTAGCGATTATGACAGTAGTTATTATTATTATTATTATTATTATTTTTCTTTTCTGGGCCACATTGTAATTAATAGATTTATTATTATTATTATTATTATTATTATTATTATTATTATTATTATTTTATTATTATTATTATTACTGGTTATTTGCAGACTTGTATACGAGACATAAAACTCGAGACCGAGACAGTGGGGTTCGAGAACGAGACAGTGGGGTCCGAGACCGAGACCGAGACGAGACACCAGGTCCGAGACAGTTCGAGACAGTTCAAAACGAGTGAAATGCACATTGGACCCAAATTCCGAAACAATTTTTCTCAACTTTTGAAGTCTAATACAAGGGTCAAGTCACTGAAATCACCCGATCACCTGAATTGTATAAACTATAAAGAAATTAAATATTTCAGCCATTCAGAGATCTTCTAAATGATTCTAAAATTTAAACCAACAAAATTCCATTTAGGCCCTAGGCCTATTAGCGATTTAGCGACATAAGTCACATCACTCACCTTGAGAAACTATAGATGTTGTTAAAAGAGTTTCGCTTATGTTGGCTTTACACAAACGACGAACGACATGCCATTTAAATTTTGGTTTTAATTGATTTCAAACTGCGTGAATGCATATTTCACGATTTCAGGTTCTTTATGAGACATTTTAAGATATTTGGAAATTTTGGACTGAAAGTGCAAACTTAAGACTGCTTTTTTCAATACTTTTAAATCTTAATACCAGAAACACCGCTTTTTTAAACTTCCTGTCTTTTTGGCACTTCCGATTAACTAGTTATCCATTCGGCACAAGACAATTTTACAGCGCAATACTGTACGAAGTTCCGAACAAAATACAGTTTGTACGAGAACTTTGGAGACCGCTTCTACAAGAGAACAAGACTTTCGTTTCGAGACAGTTTCCAAAAGTCGAGAAATGATCTCGAGACCGAGACCGAGACAGAGAGGTCCGAGACCGAGACCGAGACATCGAAAAACCTGTCTCGAGACGTCTCGAGACCGAGACAGTGTCTCGAGACAATACAACTCTGGTTACTTGGTTGTCCCGCGGGTGCGTACTTCTATGGCCCAGTCTAGGAGTTTCGCTATTGTTGGTCCCAATAGCTGGAACCAGTTTGGACTGACCTTTTCTCCATTTCTTTTGACCAGTTCCGCAAGCGCCTGAAAACCTCTCTTTACCAGTGAAGAGACTGGCCCGGGTGCATATTAACATTCTATACGATTTCAGATTCTGAATATTCATGAGTAATTACGACCTGCTGTTGATTGGATGCTATACTGGTCCTCGATACACGAGCAAAACCAAAATGGTGGACAGCGGATATTTTCTCGATTGCAATTCGAAAATGAATGTATTGTATTGTATTGTATCTGAAGGATTAAATAGAATAAATAATGAGTAAACTCGTAGTTTAGGTTGCTAAATTATTTTATATTGTCGAATTAAAATGGAAGCTGGATTCCATTTTAATTCGATTTATGAAAAAATGGTTTCCCTAAATGAAAGTGGGATTGATGAAACCATTTGTGTATTTAAATAGAAGTTGGATTGGTGGAAATAATTTTAACCGTAAATAGAAGCTGGTTTGATGAAACTTAGTTTTTTATGCAATAGAAGCTGGATTGAAGAAAATAATTGTTTCCGTAAGTAGAAGCTGGACCCATGAGAATAGTTCTTTGCCTAAATAAAAGTTCCATTGATGAAAAATATTTTTTCGTTAAATAGAAATTGGGTCATTTTTTTCATGAAATGGAAGCTGGATTAATTTTAAAAAATTCTTCATGAAATGAAAGCGGGATTGATGATAGTTATCATGGACATAGGTAGACTGCTTACTTACCAACGTGAAGTACGGCATTGAAGACATTCAAATAATTTAGCATCCTAAACTACGGGATAACCTAAGTAATGTATAATAATACATAAAAAATAATGAAGAAAGAATTGAGATCAGAGCTGTTAAAATGTCCCGAAGATGTTGACCCGTGGCTGCGTTCTTATGAGAAAATGTCAGCGACACACGGATCGTTTGAAAAACTTATCCACGGTTACTGAGACTCCAATTCCGTAATGACTAGGTCTGCCATCGTCATCTAATCTAATAACTTAGGAAATCCTCCAGTTTAGGTCCCCAAATTATTTCACACTGGCATATTTGATATTGTCAATTTAAAATGGAAGCTGGATTGATGAAAATAATTGTCTACCTAAATGGAAGCTGGATTGACAAGAATAACTACGTAAAGAGAAGCTGGACTGACGAAAAATAATTGCGTAAATGGAAACTGGATTGACTAAAATAGTTTATCGTAAAACTAGAAGTTGGACTGATCAGAAATAATTCTCTGCTTAAATAGAAGTGGGATTGATGAAAAGAATTCTTGCTAAATGGAAGTGGGATTGATGAAGAAATAAACTGCAGTTTCAATGGATACCAATGCAAAATAATGTGGGACCTAAACTGTTTAAAACAATATACGATCGAACTTCGAGACGAAATAATATTCGGAAAGTATCAGGCCAGGCAGACAGACAAAATGGTGAAAAATCAACCCTTTATAAATCACGTGAATGCATGCTATAAATAGTAAAGCGCCGCAAAAACTAAATATTAGCTGCTTTGAGTAATTTACTCATTATTAATCCTAGGCAGAAACGTCATTAATACTTATGAATATTTATTAACCTACCCTATCATCCAATCAGCAGCAGGCCGTTATTACTCATTCTGAGTTCGTATATAGAATGTTAATATGCGGTCGGGAGCGCCTCTGTTTTTGAGTGGCGCTATATAAATGCACGATTACGATTATTATTTTTTTTCTCTCCATCAATCAACATCAATACTGAAAGCTACAATAGACAAGGATGCAGTACCTGTCTAAAATGAACGTCATAAGTGCCGTTAGTGTCACATCTCATGATCTCCCTAAGGTCTGGCTCCGCTAAAGTGCCGCGGAAAGCCACCGAGTTGAACCGCTGGACAGTTATAGAGAGACGCTGCAGCAAGAAGCAGGTCTCTCTGGTGTCTCCTGTGGACAGCGTCAGGCTACGACTTAGATCTGATATAAAGTTTTGGCCAGTGGAGTTAATTGGACCTAAGGTCTCGAGAGCTAGAGGCACGAAAAAGTGCGTGCCTAAAAGTGCGTTGTACTTGGTCATTTTTCTGTCCGTCGCGATCTCGGCTGCCGCGCCCCCCCCCTCGCAGCCGTGGCCTCGATGTATGATGGTGCAAGGGTATCAACCACCGTCGCGTCCCACACCAGATGACGACCCGCGCGCCATGGAATCATTGTCAGGCCGTCTGGTCTTCTGCCATTCGTGCGTAGTAGACCTGGTGGTTCCTTTATTGACGGAATCCCTGCCTTCGAAAGGGAGCTGTGTATAATGTCATTGATTGTGTTATGTCTGGCAATTCGGCCGAAGCCGAGAGAGCAGGACAGACTCGGCTCCACAAGCACATATGTGTGGTTCACATATTGTGGCCCCAAGGCTCAAACCGACCGCCACCCGAACGTCCTCGTTGTCCAGTCTCAACCCACATGCTGTTATTGGTAAGGCATGTAGCCAGTCGCTGGCGTGTGGTGACGAGACAGTTTTCAATCGCGCGGTGTTGTATGGGTCCATTGTGTCTTGAAACAGTCTCTTGACAGTCTGTTCCAAAAGGGGTTTGTCCCATAGAGCCTGCTTGTTTGTTGGCATGTTTTCTGAATCGTTGAAATCCGTCTTGGATCGCCACTCGGACGTCATGGCTTCAAAGTGTGTGTTCTGTGTGAGATTGAAAGAGTTTAGAATGAGGGTCTGGAGAGGGAGAGTGCTCGCAGCTGATGCCAAAAAGGCCGGAAGTGCCAGCGAAGTCGCTCTCCGTATGCCCAGACCACCCATTTTGATGGGTAGTGACGCCTGTGTCCATTGGAGATCCTTTAAAGAAACGTTCAGAATCTTTTCCAATCCGTGGCGTAGTGTCACGTCGTAAGTTTCCAACTCGGGGTGTTTGTCACAGGGATGGCATCGGAGGATGTAAATCATTTTTGGCGCACCAAGTGAACTCCTTAGAATTAAAAGGACATCTTGCCTGGCTATGAGAGTTAATTTGCTCAGGCTCTCCTCCAGTTCTCTGGTTCGGGCTTTCAGACATTGTTGCAGCGCTTTTTCCGATGAAAGTGGGGTGCCGAGCAGCTGGGCTTCTTCCACATCGATTAGTCTAAACTCTCTTAAAGATTCATAGCCAATGTTTTTACTGTCGAGGGTAATCACCTCACATTTAGAGCGATTTAGTGCCAGGCCCATAGTAGAGCATGCTTTCTCGATGCCACCATCTCCGCCTTTCCGCCGAGGGTGAGATCGTCAAGATACCCGAATGATAATGGCGAGCCCATCTGAAGTAGGATTGGCTGTAGCGGCTGGCAAAACAACACAGGTCCCAGCGGATCTCCTTGCTGAGGACCAACCCGAGATTGAACCTTGTAGCCACCGAATTTGAGTGTTGATTCTTCGGCGTAGGCCTGGAAGCAGTAAGGAGCTAGGTCGGGTAGAATCTCGACAACAGACGCTAGCATACAATCTCGGTAGAGGCTGGTGAAGGCGTTGGAGAGATCGAGTTTAACCACAATGTGGTCGTCGTCCATGTTTGATAGAAATCTCCGGGTTGCATGTACTGCTGCCTCGCATCCGCCTGGCACTCCCACACCCAGCTCTTTTGGTGATAGGTAAGCTGCTGCTTGGTCGCTCGCATATTTGTTGGCGCATTTAGATGTCAGTCTACGCCAGTAGTAACCTATGGCTATTGGACGTAGACCTCCCGTTTTCTTTCGAAGAACTATTATTATTATTATTATTATTGTTATTATTATTATTATTATTATTATTATTATTATTATTATTATTATTATTATTATTATTATTATAAAACAATATTTGTTCTCTCCATCAATCAACATCAATACTGATAGCTACAATAGACAAGGATGCAATATCTGTCGTCTAAAATTAACGTCATAAATGCTGTTAGTGTCAAATCTCCCTTAGGTCTGGCTCCACTCATTATTATTCACTCCACTTATTATTATTATTATTATTATTATTATTATTATTATTATTATTATTATTATTATCATTATTATTATTATTATTATTTTATTATTATCATCATCATCATCATCATGACGATGACGATGATGATGATGATGATGATGATGATGATGATGATGATGATGATGATGATGATGATGAATGCAGGGCTACTAATGCAAATTTATTATGGATACAATATTTGTAAAGGTCTACTAGCGTCGTGATAGTTTCTAAAGTAATGGTGGTAGTTGAGGCGCCGCTACTGATGCTTACTGTGACGACAACAGTGACAATAATAACGAATTTAGACTTATTTAACACGTATCCTGGCGACTTAGCAGTTTCGAAAGCAATCGAAAATGGAACCATGAACCCATCGAAATATAAAAGCAAATGTACGCGATTGTCTATAGCGACTCCATGGTCGCCCAAGTTAATCAATCAACTGGGTTAAGACCATCGACGTATATTGCTCTGCTCACTTTTCACTGAATTGAAATGGTATGATCCTACACCACCACTGACCGTTTCAATGGGTTCCACGCGTTTAAGAGGCCCGTGAACGGACACTGAATTTTGTCATAGGGAAAAATTTTCTTACTCGCGGCAGCCATCTTACTCGCCGGTTCTCAGTCCAAAGAGGATCAATGAAACAGAAGTGACTTCATTTCGACTTCCAGTCAAGAAGCAAAGGCCACGGATGAAGTGACGGTTCATACGCTTTTGTGTTTTGTAGAATACAAGAAACACAGTGCTTGTCTGTCGCCTGCCATATATGAAAACAGTTTTAGTACGGTTATAAGCTGCACGGACGAACTAATGGAGAAGTTCAAATCTGTAAGTCTAAGCAGTTCAACGTCGGATGAGCGCTCAGTGGAGACGAATTTGTGCAAGTAAGAACTAACAAACACTTTAAACTACGAAAGTCTCAAATTAGGTTTTAGGTTTCTCAATCCCTCACTTTTAATCAAAATGGGAAAAGGAGACGGTAGTGTTGTTTTTTGTTCTGGTGGAACAGGAAACTGCAATTGCTTAAAATCGCAATGATTATTGTGTCAAAGCAAGAGGTGCAAACTTTACATTTTTCCAAGACGAAAGTTGTATTCGTGGATTTCCGGTTTGTTGGTGTTTTTGTTTTTTGTTTTTAAAAAATTTGTAAGATTTCGGTTATTTAAAATCATAAAGTATGGCATAAATAAAAGCTCCAACGCAATTTAATTCAGTTGCAATTTCCGACTGATAAGCACAAATATATTAATATTATACAATTTAATCAAAATTAAAGTTATAGTTCTGTGTTTCAGGCTTTAAAAAATTCTTTGGAATAATTGCCTAGCCACCTGCGTCATAAGTTCCTTGTCCGTTCTGTATTTTCTTTGCTTAAACACTTTAAGCTATTCTACTAGATCTCAGTTTTGTTGTCAGGAGCGCCTCTGGTGAGTTTCCTCTTTGGATGGCGCTATATAAAATTGCTATTACAGTTACAATTACGTCGTTTTCGTCTGTAGCGCAGCCAACACTTACCTCACCTGTTTGGAGGAGAAGCTGAAAGTTCTTTGTGGCGCTGAGGCGGCTCTCTGGCAACGGAAAATGATGCGATACATGATTGTTCAGGCATTTCAGCTGACTTACTGCTCGTCCGTGTTCGGTAAGAAGACCTCAGACACGCACGCACGCGCATCCACACCCACCTACACACACCTGCAGCCACACACACACACACACACACACACACACACACACACACACACACACACACACACACACACACACACACACACACACACACACACACACCCACATACGAAAACGCAAAAAAAACGCGCCCATCATGGTGGACGGTTTACGTTTCGTGTAAAAGTTTGCGATTTATTATAACTATTAAAACTATTCTAAAGTTCGTAATATTTGTTGTGACCAGTAAGAAGTTAAATTAGTCGTTGGGTGGATTTATTTCCCTAGTCGTTTCATCGCTCCAGCGCTGGAATTAAGTTGAACTGATCTATAAAGCGAGCAGCGGCGGGTTGACCTACTTACTTCGGACTTTACAAGTGGCCATTGATAGACAAAAGCACGTGGAGAACTGCATCGGCAAATCAAAGGGACGGTAAAATAAATTAAGAATGGCAATTACACTAAAAAACTTGAAGAAATGTGGAAAATGCGAAAAGATTGGAAGCATTGATAGTTTCGGAGAATCGTGTTGCAAAAACTGCTATAAAATTGAAACTTTGGAAAATCGTAGCGAAGCACAGGAGAGAAGAATCGTAGAGCTGGAAAAAAAGTTCGAGGGATTGATGACGATCAGGATTGCAGAGGAAATGAAAACTACCAAAAAATATCACGAGCAACAGTCGAAGATGGAACAGATGGTCGAGAGCTTGGAGAAAATCAAAGCTATGGAGCAAGCAGAGATTACGGGGAACATTGAAGCGAAAACAGAAGCCTGGAGTGAAATAGTCAAGAGGAAGGTGGATGAAGAGTAGAAAGCGGTTACACAACAGGTAAAAGATGTTGAAAAACAAATAGAACTTCGTGTTGAAGAAGATAAAATAAAAGAAAGGAAAAAGAATAACGTTATCATACACAGAATGGTAGAAAGCAAAGAGACGGACGAAAAAGAAAACAACAAGGAAGATAGGAAATCAACGATGTACCTCATAAATGAGGTCTTGAAGGTACCATGCGAGGACAAGGACATAAAGAGGGTCTTTAGACTAGGAAAACTGGCAGGAGGAGAAAAACAAAGACACTGCTTATAGAATTTAGGGATGGTACAACGAAAAACAAAGTTCTTGAGAATCGGAATGCGGATGAAGAACTGAAACAGATATCGGTGACACATGACATGACCGAAAGTGAGAGAGAACAATGCAGAGAGCTGGTCAAGGAATGCAGAGAAAAGCAAAAAAGGAAGAGTCGGGGAATGGAAGTATCAGGTGAGAGGTTTACCGGGAGACATGAGGATTGTGAAAATAAGGAAGTTTTAGATAAGGAAACACAACGCATAGGGAAAACAAACATTCTGAGGGCCTTCTACGTAAATGCAAGAAGTGTAGTGAATATAGACAAAAGAACCGAATTGGAACTGTATGTGGAAAAAGAGAGACCTGATATAATTGGCATAACATAATCCTGGGCAAATGAATCAATACAAGACAGTGAATTACAATTGGAGGGATATACGATGTTTCGAAAAGACAGGGATAATCGGGGAGAAAGAAGACATGGGGGAGGAGTGTTGTTGTACATAAAGGATAACCTAACTGCACTGGAAAGAAATGACCTGAAAGAAGATAGATTCAAGGAAAGTGTGTGGTGTGAAATAAAGAACAAGGATGAGGCACTGCTAATCGGAGTTTGCTATAGAGTCCCAGATTCTTTAACAGAGAGTGACAGTGGACTGCAGGAGCTGATCGGAAAGGCTACAAAAATGTCTTGTATTATAATGGGCGACTTTAATCACCATATTGACTGGAAGATAAGAGAAGGAAAGAACAAAGCGGATGAACTATTCCTGGAATGCATGGATGAAAGTTTCCTCACACAGCATGTGACAGAGCCAACAAGAGGGGATAACACACTAGACCTAGTTATCTCAACAGAAGAGAACCTGGTAGAAGAAGTCATGGTGGGAGAAGAGTTTGGCACAAGCGATCACCGAATTATCAGATTCATCGTCAAAGGAGAGTACGAAACAGAAATAGAGGCATATCAGAAGCGCTATAATTATTTCAAGGCAGACTATGACAAAGTAAGAAGCAGAATTCGGGACAAGGGATTGGCAAATAGATTGGCAGGTTTGAACTTACATGAACGATGGAAGCAGTTTGTATCTTGTATGAAAGAGGTCATTGAAGAATCAGTGCCAACTTTAAACAGAACCAACAAGAGACGTCCCTGGGTTAACAAGGAGGTTCAAAAGGCCAGAAGAACTAAAAAATAAAGCGTGGAAAAGGATGCAGCAGGGCTTTTTTTAGCGTGCAGTTCTACACAAAAAGTGCAGTTCTAAATGAATTTGTGCAGCTGTAAAAGCATTTTTGTGCAGTTAGAAATAGCTGAAAAAGGTCATCGTCATCCCATTGGGAATAATTTACCATGGCTTTTTGAAAAAGAGAGAAGGGGTTGTGCAGTTCTAAAAATTCCTTAAAAACAGCCCTGGGATGCAGCAGGTGAGGCGGATTAAACTCGACGAGCTGGATGAATACACAGAGAGGACACTGGAACAAGCAAAGGATAAATACATCAAAAATAGAAATTCAGCAAAAGAAATAAACAGAAAGGCAATAAAGGAATATGAAGAAAAGCTGAGTCAAAACATAAAAAGGGACAACAAGAGTTTCTGCAGATACACGAGAAGCAAGCAAAAAAGGAAATACATACCAGAGCCAAGGAAATTGTTCAAAGGGAGCGATGACCAGAGTCTGACGGACGTGTTCATCTCCGAAGAGGTAGTGGTGAAGATGCTGGAAAACCTCAAAGAAGATAAAACTCCAGGAATCGACGAGTTACATCCCAAGTTTTTAAAGGAGGTGAGACATGAAATCGGAGCCTTTTTGTCAGAAATATTCAACGAATCCATCAAGTCCGGAGTAATTCCAAGAGACTGGAGGGATGCAATTGTCACACCATTATATAAGAAAGGGAGCAGGAGTGAAAGCAGCAACTACAGACCAGTCAGTCTAACTTGCATCATATGCAAAGTGTTAGAACAAATTGTCAAGGGGAGGATCGTTGAGCACCTCCATAAAAACAAACTAATTAACAACAGCCAACATGGGTTCATGAAGGGACGATCCTGTTTGACAAACCTGTTGGATTTCTTTGAGGAGGTTTACCAAAATCTGGACAGGAATAACCCGGTGGACCTGGTGTATCTGGACTTCGCAAAGGCTTTTGACAAAGTGCCCCACAAAAGATTAGCCAGGAAGCTACAGGCATGCGGGATACAGGAAGGTCTACTAAAATGGATCAGTAACTGGCTAAATGAGAGGAGACAGCGAGTAAGAATAAAGAGCAGTAACTCAAGCTGGATTAAAGTCACAAGTGGAGTACCTCAGGGATCTGTCTTGGGGCCACTGCTATTTGTTATATACATAAATGATATCGATGAAGGAATCGTTTCAAAGATTTCGAAGTTCGCAGATGACACAAAACTCTGCGCAAAAGTTAATACCGAGGAAGAAGCAAAGATACTAAGTGAGGACATAGAAAGATTGCGCAAGTGGTCAGAAGAGTGGAACATGCTTTTCAACATGGATAAATGAGCAGTAATGCATGTGGGAAAAATAACAGAGGTTTTGAATATGAAATGGAATACAGGAAATTAAGAACAACGGAAGAGGAGAGAGATCTGGGAGTCAAAATACACCAAAGCGCAAAACCATCCAGGCAATGCAGAGAAGCAGCGACCAAAGCAAATAAGGTGCTGGGACAAATCAGAAGGACGGTGATCAGCAGAGAAAAAAGCATCTTCCTGAACCTATATAAAACTCTGGTCAGACCTCACTTAGAGTACTGTGCTCAAGTGTGGAGTCCCTACATGCAAAAAGATAAGGAAGTGCTAGAAAAGGTGCAGAGGAGAGCAACAAAGATGATCAGAGGATTTGCAAAACTGACGTATGAAGAGAGACTGCTGAATTGTGGACTGACAACACTAGAGAAGAGAAGATGCAGAGGAGATTTAATAGAGACATACAAGTTGATGACTAACAAAGAAGTAACGCCATACTCAAGATTCTTTCAGTTGGCTGAGAGAGAAGGATTAAGGGGACACAAAAATAAGATATTCAGGAAGTCCGAAGGCGCTATTAAGCAAAGATTTTTTAGTAGCAGAGTGATAAATGCCTGGAACGAGCTGAGTGAGGAGGCAGTTTCGGTGGAAACACTCAACAATTTCAAGAATAAGCTTGGGCAGATTGGATATTAAGTCATGTATTAGGGGTGGTTCTCACACAAATTTTTAGTCTTCTGAACCACCTTAAGTCATGTTATGTTATGTTATGTTATGTTTTACACACACGACGCATAATAACGAAAACACGCACGTGAACTCAGAAGACATTCTTTAGTCTAATATCTGATAATTTGAAGACTAAAACATGTTTAAAGATATTTTCCCCAGGCCAAAAACTTCTGTCGAAATTTCTGCTCCACTTACGCCCTTTGACAACTCAACTAGCCCATAATGAGTACATTGACTGTATGTACACTGTTGGTGGGAAGATGAGACTGCGAGGGAGAAGTCTGTCCACCCGTCATCATCAACCGTGGCTAAGAAAACGAAGTCGCTAAACTTCGTACCATAAGATATTATTAATTTTAAAGAATGTTGCTACTGTGCGATCTTTAAGTAATTTTGTGCCGTGTTAAATATACCTGGCATGCGGTTCTCGATAATGTAATCCATGGTTAGCGTACTGGTCCTGTTGAAGTGTAATCATAAGGTAGGTGGTTCAAATCCTGGACAAGGTCAAACTTTTTTTATTATTCTTTCCGAGGTACTATGATCCCTCGGCATTTAAAATAGTTAAGAAATTGTTGAATATCCGGGATGGCTAAGTCTCGTCGTTTTCAGGCAGGGTATCATAATCATCATCGCATTTGAGACAGAATATTATCAGTCTCCTGGAAGGCATTGTAGAGAAATACCTGGAATATGTTAATGTGTGTGATCATTGTATTCAGTCGCAGAAGGTTATTACGAATGGCAATGTTATCGTTGGCGCTGCTTTATAACTTCTGACAACTAGTTACTTCACTATTGATTTGTAGTTTTATTGCTTCTGCAACCTGTGCTGTGCATAAAGTTAAACTAACTGAAAATCGCAAATTGAACAGATTATCTGCCATAAATTTACATGTTGTTCTCAAATGGAAACAGACACCATAATTATGTGCCCAATGTTCCCAAATGGGAACAACACGCCATCTAGCGGCTCATCGCAGAATGACATAAATACTGTGAGACGCGGCACATTAGAGCACTGGCTTACCTCAAAGTTGCTGGAAAAGATGGCATGTCTCTGTGGTAACCTACATGCGTTAGAAATAGCCCAAGTCCCGTAAAGAAAACAAGCCCAGCATTTACAACAGGGTCCAGAGTTTCAAGCTTTATTATTGTTTTGCTATTATTAGTTTAATTTATATTGTTATTATTATTATTATTATTTATCATTATTATTATTATTGTTTATTATCATTATTTATTAGACTATTATTATGACGTGCACGATAGGAGTTTGTCGAGAATTTCTAAGTTCGCAGATGATACAGAACTATGTAAAGCGTTTTGTGAAGAAGAGGCATAGATAGTGCAGAAATATCTAATATTAATAGTAGTAACCTTTTATATAAATCATAATCTTTTGGTTACATTTTTCTGGTAGATTTTTCAGGCATGGACACATCTGTTGAAGGCCAAGGCCCGGCTCTGAAGTTCGACGAGTTGAAAACTGCTTTACTCGTGGTAGCGGCCACTGTTGTCACGTGTTCCCAGTACATTAAACGCCTTTATTATGTTTGACCACTTGTGATTTGGCCTTAAAGTTTGGCTAAACAACAGTTATTAACTGAACTCGTTCGTTGTTTCTTATAAGGTTTTTAAACGAGTTCTGTGATCAAAAGATGAATCTGTATTATTTGTCTTTGATAACGCAGTAGAATATTGTTTAGCCTTAAAGTTTGGCTAAACAACAGTTATTAACTGACTCGTTCGTTGTTTCTTATAAGGTTTTTAAAGGAGTTCTGTGATCAAAAGATGAATCTGTATTATTTGTCTTTGATAACGCAGTAGAATATTGTTTAGCCTTAAAGTTTGGCTAAACAACAGTTATCAACTGAACGCGTTCATTGTTTGTTATAAGGTTTTTAAACCAGTTCTGTGATCAAAGGCTGAATCTGTATTATTTGTCTTTGATAACTCAAAACCTAATAATTTCTTAACCCTGTTTAAACCATTGCTGATGCATGTGATCATAGTCGGGCATCAGTTCAATAGAATCTGCAAAACATCCACATTTACTAGAAATCACTACGGAAAACAACAATTACTTATTGCTGGTATAATATTCACAGGTTACATTACAATTACCTATATAAACTTAGTCGCATGCAAATCTAACAATAGTCAGAAGACTAAAAATTCAAAGATCCCACAATAATCCAATGTAGGGAAGTTGCTCATTGCTCAACTTTTCAGTCTTTTAGGCAATCCCAGGGTCCTGGACAAAAGGCCAGCGTTAGTTCTAGAGCCAATTCCAGAGTTCCGGACAGAGAGCCAGGACAAGTCCCTGAGCCAGTTCATGTACAATATTCTATTGCTTTAGTGACAGGGATAGACATGATGCATGAACAAAATGTACACGGTCGTTTCTGCTCAGCAGGCTCAAACTCACAACTGTCGGTCTACAGACCAAGACAACTACAGATTAAGCAAATGTAGGCCTACTTCTAATCAAGAAACATTTGGACGAAATCTAACTGCAAGGACGAAAGCACTGAACAAGAATCCCGTTCATGGAAAATGTGACTCAAGCTGCGGCAGCTGCTTTAGGCTTGCCATAGATTTATCGCGTGCGGGCATCTGGAATGGCTTCTGCTGTGATAGCTTCAATCCTTGCATTCAACTAGGGGCCCGGCAACAATAGTACAGCATTAATTGTCTGAAATTAACGAATATTCTTATAAAACTACAATTACTATAAAATTTTGTTGACTGAAATTGTTGCAAAATGATATGTATGAAACACTAGAGAACAATTGATCGCATTTAAAACATTGTATATGACCGTAGTCATATTATTCATCCATGATTAAGAAATAACGCATTTACAAGATTCTCACAGCTTTGACATGACTGAGGCTAGTGAGGAGCAACTTCAAGAGGAACTTAGGCTTCGCTATAAAAAAAGTTTAGTTACATTACATTTACAATACACTCCAGCATGAAGGTCATAGACAACAGACAACCTGCAGTTTGTGACTACACCAGAGACGTATTATAACACTCTTCATCATAAGACAAACTAGTGTAAGATTATAAGAAACGTGGAATCACATCCTAGTTGAGCTAGAGAAATTAAACTCATCAAAATGTGACTTTATTACAACGAGTGTAATAGTCTAGTGGTTAATCGTCGTTAATGTGCTGAACTGCCCAACTACCCACCATGAAGTCCGATGTTCAAATCGCCAAAAGGTCAGAAAGTTGTTTCTAGGTTTCTGCTCTACTTGGGCCACTTAGCCAACTCAGCTGTAACAAATACATTATCCTGCACACTGTCCGTGGGAAGATCAGACGGTGATGAAGAGGACTGATCATACGCTCGTATATCCCGAGGCCAAGAAAATGAAGTCGCTAACACTTCATACTTATGCCTAACTATCAGGTTAGCGTTAGGGACTGCACTTCATTATTAGGTGGTTCTTGATTATGTCTTCCACTTAAACCTACGAATGAAGGACTTTCTTAAGGTCCGTAAAATAGGCTTGGTACACCTGGCATAGCCTACACATGCCCAGAAGCATACACAATTCTTCAACTCTTTTCATAACAATCCATCTGTGAAAACTTGAAAGATTATAAAGTACGGCAATCTTTGGCTTATGACTCAAAAAGTTTAGTCAAACACTCAGATGACATTATCGCCGTTTACCTTAACAATAATAATCTTCGTTTATTACAATTCAAACTGACACATCGCAGTATGATTTCAATTCATATTATATTAGCGGATAATCACCACGTTATTACAGCAGTCTAAATTTAACTGTTTGGCAGCCATGTAAGGCGTTCATTTACCAGCGTCATCTGGCGAATGAAAGGCTGCGTGGACCTTTGCGAGGGTAGCGGGAAGCGATCTCGTGTTCGTGCTCATCTTCTGCTCTTCGTTGCAGAGTGTTACCATGACTTTAAACCCATACCAAACTGAGTCCTCTGCTCTGATCTCTCCAGCTTCAGACTGCACCGAAGATAGAGCAAGTCAGAAGACCTGGCCCAGTTAAAAAAGCTTGTGAACTCGGCACAGTTTAAAGTTTGGATGAAATATTGAGCCTTGATTGCAATAGTCAGGCTTGAACGTTATTCGTTTCCTATGAGCAGCCAGTGAAGTCCTTGTCCCCATTAGACGATTAGATGGATCTATGTAATCCATACCCGCAGCCTGCAATCATCGGGCATCGGTCTTTTGTTTGAGCCTCGATGTAGCCCTTTGATGGCTCCTCGCACATTCCATGGATGTCTAGCAGCTCTTTTGCTGGCGACTGAACTATTGCGCCTCAGATTCGCATTTCTCTGCGATTTTTGCGCGCGTCAGAAATGCAGCTAATTATGACACTAATAGGCTAATAGTTGTGATGTGGCTGCTGTTAGCGAAGTCGACCGCTGATAAAAAAAATTGACTAGCGAACTGCAGCGTGTGTAACCAATAGCCTATAAGTCACGTGATTGGATGGCAAGTAAAACTCATTCCACTCTAGGGCGTCTACGCCTAACGGATAAGCATGCGTTTGTTTAAGTTGATAACATTGTCGACTAAACGTATTTTTTTCTACGAGGCCGTTTAGTAAAATTTAATATTTCAGTCAACCTGAAAGTTAGATAGCAAGCCGCATTCGTAGGCCTATAGCCTATAACCATTAGGCCTAATTGGGGCAATGAAAGCTAGAAAAAATCGAATAGCCTATCGTTTTTTAGATTTCTGTTATAGGCTACCCGTAGATAGGCCAGAGTGAACATGATCCTCCCGCCCAAACGCTTTTCCGCCCTTGCACAGTGGCGGCACTACAGCAGGGCAAGCCAGGGCAAATGCCCTGGTAAAAAAAGCCTTTACCCTGGTCGTTGCCCTGCCACAAGGCTGATACAATTTTAGCCTTGCTCGCAATAAATCGCCTCTGCTCTGGTTACTTAAGACTGGTTACTTACTATATGACTGCCCTGCATGGCTATGCCCTGGTTAGAAAAAATGTCTGACGCCCGCCTATGGGCCAGAATGCGCCCATCTTGTTGTCTCTTAAAATCTTTGGCATTAGCCTAGGCCTACATATTCTGATCTCTGACTGAAGAAGCTAGGGCCTACGTACTATTTGAGGCACCATTATAACTGTTCTGGAACAAACTATAGGCTAGGCCTATGTACCAAATTTAGAGGCGGACGGTTGCATTGGACATTACTCACTAAACCCATCCTTTTCAAATTTCGATGACCCCGTCTCTCCCTCTCTTATAGTCGTCCTTAATGAGCGACCCCAATATTTAGAGGAATGATTAATTGTGAAAATAATTGTTTATCCATTTCACAATTATAAACATAGATGTCGCGCCACTTCAAATATTGTTTATAATAATAACAATAATAAATAATAATAATAATAAATAATAATAATAATAATAATAATAATAATAATAATAATAATAATAATCTTCGTTTAATATATTCAAACTGACTCAAACGCAGGATGATTACAAATCAGTTACCAGTATGAACGGATGATCACAAGTTATTACAGGAGTATAATTTAACTGTATATGGCAGCCATGCAAGGCGCCCATCACGTTCTACATCTCATTTTACCAACGCGCCGTCTCGCGAATGATAGGCTGAGTGGACCTTTTAGGGAGGGCTGCGGGAAGCGATCCCACTACCTACTGCTTTTCACGCCAGTGATGTTACCACTACTCTATGGACCCCTTTCGCCCCCCGCCCCCCATTTTAAACATGGTTTTTTAAATCTCTAGGCCTACAGGCAATTTACAGGCAATTTATACTTCCCAAGCATACATATTTCGTCGCTTTACCTTCATAAATATAATTAACTGAATGCGTTTGTTATGAAAGCACGATGCGATAGTATTCTGACCTCCGATACTCGCCCCAAAACGAGTCACACGACAATATAAGGAGTTTCCAGTATTTAACTGTTTTAACAGGTCGTTGGAGCGACCATAGATATAATATCTATGTGAGCGACCATAGAGATTAATTAATAAAAAAGAGCTGTAATATGCCAAAATAATCTTTGTCGGCGGAAACGGCCCATGTTGCCATAAGCTGCCGTTAAACTGTGGATCCAATCCATAGAGATGTATAATATATAAATATATCACTAGAGAGCGTATCTGCTATCTGTGTTAAGGCTGCCGACCCCGAAGTCGCTCAAAATGGCCTTGACCCTGTGGCCTCTCAAAATGGCGAAACGATAATAATAATAATAATAATAATAATAATAATAATAATAATAATAATAATAATAATAATAATAATAATAATAATAATATTTTTTACTGAAACAATCCGGTTGACAAACCGCAACCGGTTACACTGTAACCGTTACAGTGTACAGTTATGCAATTTAAACAATAAGAGCATTTGCTTTGGATCACGTGACAATGTTTACGTAAGTCAAAACAATTGTTAAAATGCCGTCGACTTGTGTGGAAGATTGTACGAACAGACAAAGAAACGATGAAGAAATTAAATTTTATCGGTTTCCTCTTGGACGAAAGCGAGAGGAGAAGCTGAGTAAATGGGTTACAGCAGTAAATCGCAAGGAATGGCGACCGAATGAAAGCGCCATGCAGGTCGCCATTCCTTGCAGAATTTGAGATTCACACGCTGAAGCGCAAACATATAATGCATTGTATGTATGTGAACACTTAATACATGGCAAGAACTTCACAAAAGTGCTTAGAAATATATCAACTCTCAATATGTGTAAACAATGCATTTTCAGAGAGAAATAACAAAGCTCAAATGCTTCAGCCGTAAACCCCGGACGTCCATCTACTGAAGTGTGCCATGTTCGAAGTGTTGAAGGGTGTGATAGGGATTTTCCAAAAGAGCGGCGAACAAATTCATAAGCCTTTGCACTGTAGAAGTGCAGAGTCATGGCAAAAGACCGCAAAACCTCATTGTATGGCTCTTGAACTGAAGAGTAGAGTATTCGTTTTAACATTTCACATGGAACCTGCCCAAAATAGCGCTCAATCAGGACTACGGATGTGGCATTTATGTCGGTTCTAGACCGAAACTGTTTAATAATGTCTTTCATAGTTTGCAGTTTTGTTTCTTTACAAAATAATTTGCGACTCGTGACTGCAAAGTGCAAACTTCTTCGCTATCAAACTCCTTTGCAGCTTTCCCCTCTCTGGAAGATCCTCGTATTTCCTTTGGATGCTACGAAGACTAAGAGTTACTGTGTATCTGTGATCTGTCACAGACCAAGAACTAAGTAAATAGCCACATGACAGACCAGAAGTAGATTGGATGACTGCCTGTTCTGGAACAACATCCGAGATTGTCGTCGCAGATGGTGGCACAGCGTTTCTTTGAAGAGCACGACGGTGTCGTACTTCCTTCTTCAAATGCTTTGGAAAATCAAATATTTCAGGCGCTGCGTCCTCTCTTAGTCTCATTTGGGACCTGTACATTCGGCAACTTGAAGATGTGAAATGCTCGTCGGAGCAGATAAAGTCTGTTGGTTTCGGCTGCCATTTCTGACGTCTAATTGCAACCAGCCACTTCTTCATCAACTCTTTATTTTTCAAAGGAAATCTGCAGAAAAATAAAATAAGATTATTCGTAATTATTATTATTATCAATGAATTGAATTTGTAAAGCATGCACGGTCACACCAAACTGTTAATCTGACGTGTAGATAGTCAGCCACCAAGAGAAGATGCAGTTAGATATCCAAGAGCTTGAAAGCCAAGGAGAAATAGTCAGTTTTAAGCCACTCTTTTTCGAAGGAAAGAAGTGATTTTGCGCTACGAAGAGAGCGGAAGTCGATTGCATTCGACAGAGGCATGCAAGCCCATAACTGTTCTGCATCGAGGCTCTGCTAAATACCATACTTAATGATTGCAGGCAACGAGGGAGAATGTAGCAGTTAGAAGTGGTTGAAGGTACAGAGATTTAGGATGAACACATGTCTTAGATTGCCCGAGAATTCACTATTTTAATTTTCAAACAATTAGCAAGAAAAAAGAAATAGCAACATCAACAAATATGCAATGCTGTACAAAATTTACAACTACAAATACAATGCTTAATTTTGGTCTAAAATCTTATAAATATAATTTCAGTTGAGGCATTGTGTATGTAAAGGGCTCTTCCTAACTAAATTTGACTTAGATTGGAGAGTACTGTGGTTTCCCGGAATGGCACAAAAGAAAGGTGGTGTGGTCACCATAGAAGAGGCGCTCTACAAATTCTTGAAACGATATATTATAGGGAGATGGTTTGCGGGTCAAATCGGTCAATTTAAATTTTATTCTGAATTGTATAAATATTGCTCATGTTATTGTAACGGCTATTTTAACGAGGGACGTGAACTGATAAATTTACAGATATCATGTCCTACTCACACAAAAAAGCGATGTGAGCAAGCGCCGATCAAAACCAGAGTTGTATTGTCTCGAGACACTGTCTCGGTCTCGAGACGTCTCGAGACAGGTTTTTCGATGTCTACGGTCTCGGTCTCGGTCTCGGACCCCACTGTATCGGTCTCGAGATCATTTCTCGACTTTTTGGAAACTGTCTCGAAACGAAAGTCTTGTCGTTTTGGAAACTGTCTCGAAGCGAAAGTCTTGTTCTCTTGTAGAAGCGGTCTCCAAAGTTCTCGTACAAATTGTATTTTGTTCGAAACTTCGTACAGTATTGCGCTGAAAAATTGTCTTGTGCCGAATGGTGTTTCTGATATTAAGATTTAAGAGTATTGAAAAAAGCAGTCTTAAGTTTGCACTTTCAGTCCAAAATTTCCAAATATCTTAAAATGTCTCATAAAGAACCTGAAATCGTGAAATTTGCATTTTGAAATCAATGAAAACCAAAATAAATGGCATGCCGTTCGTCGTTTGTGTAAAGCCAACATATTATTAAGCGAAACTCTTTTAACAGCATCTAGTTTCTCAAGGTGAGTGATGTGCCTTATGTCGCTAAATCGCTAATAGGCCTAGGGCCTATATGGAATTTTGTTGGTTTAAATTTTATAATCATTTAGAAGATTTCAGAATAGCTGAAATATTTAATTTCTTTATAGTTTATACAATTCAGGTGATCGGCTGATTTAAGTGACTTGACCCTTGTAGCCTATTAGACTTCAAAAGTTGAGAAAAATTGTTTCGGGACTTGGGTCCAATGTGCATTTCACTCGTTTTGAACTGTCTCGAACTGTCTCGGACCTGGTGTCTCGTCTCGGTCTCGGTCTCGGACCCCACGGTCTCGGTCTCGGTCTCGAACCCCACTGTCTCGTCTCGGTCTCGAGTTTTATGTCTCGTATACAAGTCTGATCAAAACACGTGAATTTGATAGCACAGTACTCTGAAAAAGGAATCGCTTACCTATAAAAACGAACTTCAGAATCCTTCGACTACCGATTGGTGCAGTTGTAGGCTACGCACTACACGAGGCGACCATTGTAAATTTTGCTATCTTTCGTCAATAAAAATCTATTAGATTCGTCTCCCATAAGACTACAACCATAATTAAGAAACATTGTGCTACAACGCAGAACTTTCTGCTAGATTTATGGCGGTCGGCGGATACTGGAAAACGGAAACTGAGTCAAGCCCAAGGATTATAGGTCCTTGAGTCATATCAAGCCTGTACCACAGAATAAGCAGTCTAATTAAATGTAACAAGATGTCTATGCTTCAAAGCTGTGTGAAGGGAATATACGTCATGCTCCCTCTAGCGCTTGTATTATATCTCATTGGGAGCGACCGTTATGACGTAAAAATTACTTAAGTTCATACTGGTGCGATTAGGAATTAACGGTCGCGCGAGACGATTAGCTTAAATTTAAACGTTGCGACATAGGCATAATTATTAATGTGTTTAGTCAGAACTAGTCATATTAACAGAGTGATACATTATTTCTAAGGTAGGCGTAAGATTTTCGGTCATTTTGGTGTATACCTTCCTGCTGCATCTGCGAAGTGAGAAATATGACACCCTTTGTGACACCGAGGCTGGTGCTAATGCTCGTGTTATCGTACATGGCATTTGATACAACTCGAGGTTTGTGAGGTCTTAAATTCATTTGTTCCATTGTTTCTAATCTAATCTAGTATGCGAGCTTCTACATCAGGGACCTGAGACTAAGAAATTTCAGTCGAATCAAGGTTCGAATTCTAATCGAATCTCGAATCGAATCCTGTAGTGCTTACTTGATGCGTGGTGCTTCTGCGGCGGAAAATGCCGCCATGCTATCCGCGAAAACTTACTTCTGCGGCGGAAATTTGTTATCCACTTGCATTTCTAACCTGCGCCATCTAGATAGTAAGTTCGTTGGCGATTTGGATGCTGCATTGCGGCAGTCGCAGCTGCTAGTTAAATGTCACGTGCCGCGTTGCATGTAGCAATTCAACAACCACTCCACTGAAAAATGTTTCGAATCATGACGCCATTTTCGAACTGAATCGAATACTGTCGTCCGATTCGCTTCGAATCGAATATCGAAGCTTCGCAGGTCGATATATTGTACTGTAATATAATAGGGATGAATGTTATAGCGCCTTTTGATGTTGAACGAGTAACATCAACATAATGGTTGCTTGGTCACTCGTTAGCAAAGCGATTTAATATCCACTAATAATATTATAGTCCGTATTCTGTCACTTCTCTCTCCGTGCCAGCTTACTTTCGTCAATAATTATACAATATTCAGACTCAGTGAACATGATCCTGCCGCCCAAACGCTTTTCCGCCATTACAGTAGCCTCATCGTTAACAGTTTTCAATTTCCCTACAACGAACAGTAAAAACGAACCATTCGAATTATTCCTCAATTATTGTTAGTTAAGTATGGCTGACTATTGGGGACTTGATTTGATATAGTACCAGTGTTAAGCTGGTCTCCCTGACGTGGCTTTTGTGTCTTTCTTCTTTAAGTTCTCTGCCCTTCGGCAGGTTCCAACTTCCAATGACGCCACTCTTCTCTGTGCTGTGCTTTTTCCTTTAGTTCGCTGTATCCGTCGGTCATCCATCCCAGCATCATCTGCCTCGGTCTTCCTCTCCCTCTTTTCCCTTCCATTCACCCTTCTATGATTTCTTTCTTGCTGCTTTTGTGTGGCGCAGCGATATTTCGAAGATCAAGATTGCATTACATTGATCCAAAATAGAATTTCAGCTCCGTTCTTACAGATTAATTTCACTATGCGGTATAATTTATGTTTGATATGTTCCCAGTCGACTGTTTATATTTAAAACTTCAGTTGCTATTAGCAGATAGTAACGATGAAATCGTAAAACATTTAGACAATGAATTTAGCCACAATGTAAGGGCAGGCCGGAAATAACTGGCCTCAGCCTGTTAATACTACTACTGTTACTGCTGTTGTTGCTGCTGCTGATGCTTCTACAACAACAACCACCACTACCACTACTACTGCTATTATTATTATTATTATTATTATTATTATTATTATTATTATTATTATTATTATTATTATTATTATTATTATTATTATTATTATTATTATACTACTGCTGCTACCGCCACCACAGCAAAAAACAGCAACAACTACAGCTGCAATTACTCCTACTACTACTGCTGCTGCTGCTGCTGCTGCTGCTGCTACTACTACTACTACTTCCACCACCACTACCACTACCATAGGCCTAAACACCACAACTACTACTACTACTCCGTGCCAGCTAATAATAATAATGATAATTATGATAATAATTATAATAATACTACCAATAACAGTAATTATTGCAGTCAATTCAGAGGAACATTTCTAGATGGTTTGAAACCTGGGCGAGGCCTTGTTACTCATGATAATTTTCTTCGTGATGTATCCCATCTACCTCGGAAAAAAAGTTAAAAAAATAAAAATTATAATTTTAGCATTTCATGATAATAATAATAATAATATTATTATTATTATTATTGTTGTTGTTGTTATTGTTATTGTTATTATTTTTATTATTATTATTTTCGACCGAGGTATAAATGATCCCTCAGGCTCTTAGAAACTATCCGAAGAGTTGTTTTTGTTCTGGAGTTAGCGGTCCTCGTCCTCGGTCAACTGTGCGAATGTGCCTCGAAATGCAACAGCGTTATATCGTTGCGTGCATATTGATAGGCGCTGGAGAAGATGTGTGGTCTCGAGTGGGTCTCCCGTTACCGTGGTCAAGCGCCGACCTAGCTCTGTCAAGAACTCCAGGCCTGATCTGTTGATGGGACCCAGCGTTTCAAATGCAATATAGTTAGAATGCTTTATTCATATTGACTATTGATTGTTTATTGTTTATTATATATGATGTATGTACACCAGAATGCGGATTGCAACTGGTTCAATAAAGAATATACTTACTTACTTACTTACAAAGTAATGGGTTGCGGGGAGGTCTGCGTATTTTGCATTTTTCCGTGTTTCGGCCAATTCTGCCGCTGCCCCGGGTGTTGTCGATGTCAGATGAATGTACGATGCGGAGCATGTGTGGATACTGGTGGCGTCCCAGGCGATGTAATTGCCTCTTGTCCACGGGATCAACGTCGCTCCGTCAGGGCGTTTGCCGTCGCTGCGGAACAGGCCAGGCGGTTCTTTGGCGCTTGGCGTGTCTGCTCTCTGGAGGGCTCTCCATAATTATGATGTCGTTCAATGCAAAGTGTCTGCTGGCTCGCCCCCAGATTGTTTGCAGACCAGACCGTGGTGTCCTCCCTGATCCGCCATCTCGCCACATTGACACTGGTGTGGCGCGCTGAGATCCAGTCCCAGGCGTAAGCCTATCGCCACCATCACGGCCTCGTTACTCAGGCCCAGGCAACATGATGTTATGGGCACGGTAGCCATCCAGTCCCCGGCGTGTGCGGATGTCACTGCTAGTCCAGGCGGTACACGAATTTATACTGCTTTTTTTAACACGGATTGCCGCTTTGCACAGTTGCAGTTGGAACCTAAGAGAACATTTTAGGAAGGGGAAGCATTCGAAATTTCCCTTATAATCCAAGATGGCGGCTTTTTTCAAAATGGCCGACCGAAATTGAGATTTTTAAATATCTCGGCTTCTAGTTCACTTAGAATCATTATCTTGGTGTCTAAACATACACATTCAGGGGCAATGATTCCACTAAGGCCATCGCAGATTAGCCCCGGTCTCATCAGTCCGACATTTTCCAAAATGGCCGACGAAAATTGAGATTTTCAATATCTCGGCTTCTAGTTCACTTAGAATCGTTATTTTGGTGTCTAAACATACATATTCAGGGGCAATGATTCCACTAGGGTCATCGCAGAGTAGCCCCGGTCTCATCGGTCGGCCATTTTTTTAAATGGCCGACGAAAATTATGATTTTCAAAATATCTTGGCTTCTAGTTCACTTAGAATCGTTATTTTGATGTCCAAACATGCACATTTCAGGACTGTGTTTCGACTAAGGCCTTCGCAGATTAACTCATGGTCTCATCGGTCGGCCATTTTCCAAAATGGCCGACCGAAATTGAGATTTCCATTTTCCAAATAACACGAATCTAAGGTCAAAATTAACATACGACTTCAAAATGAAGAAAAAGAAGGTCAATTTATTGCAAAACGGCGAAATTGTTTTTAAAAAGAAACAAATAAATACTTTCTTCATTCAGTGCTTGCTTTCTAATTTCTTTGTGGCATCTTCCCTCATTACTGTGGCTGGTATCTAAAAGTTTTAATAATAAGATTCTTCCATGGATTTATAAAACATTCTGTTAGTCCTAGTTTATCTATCTTTCTTTCGTGAAATGTAAGAAAGTACTTCCTTAGCTAGGATTCGAACATTTCCCTCTACAGTAACTGTTGGAACACTTCAGTGTGCATGGGACACCGGCACATTTACAAGAGCATCTATTTGACGTACAACCCTCCTTGCACCCACATTTCAATAGTTCTCTGCATGCCTGCCAAACTGCTGGTTGTGTAGTCCATTGTGGAGTCCACACCTAACCTCGCTTTGTCCATCCCCAATGAGCTGGAGATGGCGTATCAGTTATGATACTCTCTGCCTGACCACACACATGCCCACCTTGGTATATGGCTCGAAGAGTGTGTAGGACTAGCGCATCACTTGTGGGAGGAAGACTTGGCAATGGTGTCACTTTGGTCGCGTACAGATGTAAATGTTCGCGTTTTTCTATAGCGACCGTACATGGCCTCGACCCAGCTCATTTTTCAATGAATTGATCGGGTGAGATCCTTCACCACCGCTGCCCATTTGAATGGACGCAACGCCATTTAAGATCCCGGTGCAAGGACCGTGCTAGCCCGAGATTTAAATCTCTGAAAATAAGCTGGCATCGGGAAGCGAACTACGGTCCGCATGCTCTCTTTCTCAGAGGCGCATGAGACGCGCAGCCAACGCTCTTACCAATGTATCTAACTGAGCCAGTTAGGCGAGCGCCATGCCGCACAAACTGTCCTTTCACAATATACTCCAAATGTTTTTCAACAACGTGGCTTTATGCCATTATTATATGAGGTCTACACCGTCATAAACAAAAGCACCTGAACTTCCACAAAATTCAGCTGGATTAATTATCAATTCAGCTATAGGATATTGCCAAGTCTTTCTTGATGACGTCGCCTATGGAGAGGCTCTGGACGATGTCGCCTATACAGAGGCTGTGCATAATGTCGCCTATGAGAGGCACTGTGTGCTGTCACCTATGTAAAGGCTCTGGATGACGTCGCCTATTGAGAGGCTGTGGATGATGTCGCCTATGGAGAGGCTCTGGATGATGTCACCTATGGAGAGGCTCTGGATCATGTCGCCTATGGAGAGGCTCTGGATGATGTCGCCTATGGAGAGGGGCTGTATGCTGTCGCTTATGGCGAGGCTCTGTATGATGTCACATATATGAAGAGGCTCTGGATGATGTCGCCTATGGAGAGGGGCTGTATGCTGTCGCCTATGGAGAGGCTCTGTATGATGTCACCTACGGAGAGGCTCTGTATGATGTCGCCTATGGAGAGGCTCTGTATGATGTCACCTATGGAGAGGCTTTGGATAATGTCACCTATGGAGAGGGGCTGTATGCTGTCGCCTATGGAGAGGCTCTATATGATGTCGCCTATGGAGAGTGCTGCATGCTGTCGCCTATGGAAAAGCTCTGAAAAACGTTTGGAGAATATTGTGAGAGAGATTTTCAGGACTGTTTGTTGCGACATGGCGCTCGCCTATCTGTCCGCTACTAAAGTCACACCATTGCTAAGTCTTCCTCCCACATGTGATGTGCTATAGTGTTACACACTCTTCGAGCCATATACCAAGGTGGGCATGTGTGTGGTCAGGCAGACACTATCATAACTGATATGCCATCTTCAGCTCATTGGAGATGGACAAAGACCTTAGATTCGTGTTATTTGGAAAATATAAATCTCAATTTCGGTCGGCCATTTTGGCAAATGGCCGACCGATGAGACCGGGGCTACTCTGCGATGGCCCTAGTGGAATTATTGCCCCTAAATATGTATGTTTAGACACCAAAATAACGATTCTAAGGTAAATAGAAGCCGAGATATTGAAAATCTCAATTTTCGTCGGCCATTTTGGAAAATGGCGGACTGATGAGACCGGGGCTAATCTGGGATGGCCCTATTAGAATTATTGCCTCAAAATATGTATGTTTAGACACCCATATAATGATTCTAAGTGAACTAGAAGCCGAGATATTTAAAAATCTCAATTTCGGTCGGCCATTTTGAAAAAGCCGCCATCTTGAATTCTAAGGGAAATTTCGAATGCCTCCCCTTCCTAAAATGTTCTCTTAGGTTCCAACTACAACTGTGCAAAGCGGCAATCCGTGTTCAAAAAATGCAGTATACTAACCAAATTTGGCTTGTACCGCTTCTACTATGCTCCAAGTTGTGCCCGGTTGAGTGGGTCGTTGAGTGGGTCGTTGAGTGAGGTCCACAATACTGATCTCTCTTTGTCTATCAGCGGTCTATCCCAGACCTTCTGTCTGGTCTGCGTGGCCTCATCTCCAGTGGGAAGTGATGTGCTGCGGGCCTGTAAAATTTCCTCCCTGATGTCGTCCGTCCAATCTTCACTGCCGAGAATTGAGGCCCCAAGATTTCTGGTTGATACAGCTGACGCTATATAAGCAGAAGATGCCAGCATCGTAACCCTTCTAATCCCGAGACCGCCATCTGTAATAATTTATTGGGAGCGTGGCCTGTATCCACTGGGTGTCGTTGAGCTTGATGTTAACAATCGCTTCCAATCCGAGTCTCATCTGGTCATCCATTATCCCCAAGAGGGGATGACCCCATCATGGTGCGGCCCTCAGTAAATATGTCAACTTCGCTGCCCCAAAGCATCACCGCAAGAGCATCAACGCCCCCTGTACTGACAGTCTCATCAGATCCTTCACTGCCTGTTCAAGTGTGTCTAAGTGGACTTGGAGTGCGTCATCCAACGCCTTTCGCCTGAAGAGTGGTGCCCCAAGGAGTATCATAGACTCTCGGTTTATTCGCTGGAAATCGCCAAAGCCTTCTTCCGATATTTCCTTCTCCGTCAAAATTTCACATTTCTGTCGATGCAGTCGGATTCCTAAGGTTGCTTCCAGGTCAGCTATGATCGCCAGGTCATGGCGAACATCCTCTGGTCTTCCCCCAGCGAGAGGTCATCCAGGTACCCGACTCGAAAGCCAGAGATCATCGAGCCCAAAGCAGGCTGAAGTGGCAAGCAGAAGAGCAGGGGACCCAGAGGGTCACCCTGCTGCGGCCCCATTTGTGACCGCACTTCGAACGATCCGAACTGGAGAAGGGATTCTGCGGCGTACGCCCGGTGGATGAATGCGTACAGTTCGGGTATTGTTTCATGAACGGCTTGTAGCATCATTACGTCCCTTCGCGAGGTGTTAAAAGCGTTGGCGAAGTCTAGTTTGACGAAGACGTGGTCCTGTGGCATGTTCGTGACAAAAGCTCTGGCGGCATGAACCGCTGCCTCACCCCCATCCGGGGTGGCAATGCCTACCTGGAGTGGGGCGAAGAAGGAAGCCAGTCTGCTGACCGCATATTTGTTGGCGCATTTCGCTGCGAGTCTTCTCCAGACGTACCCCACTACTATAATGGGTCTGAGGCCTCCGGTGTTTTTGGAGAGAGCAATCAGGGTGCCTCCGAACATCAGCCTTCGAATCTCCACCGGGCATTCCCCCTCAGCATTACGTTGACGAATCCGGTCAGTGCCTGAATGAGCTCCACTGATGACTCTCTGTTGTTTAGCAAGTCCAGGAGGTGCTGAGGACGAAGGCCGTCCGGGCCCCCGGCTAACCCCACGGGGAAAGATCGCACCGCCTTCTCCATCTCTGTCTCTGTGGCCTGGTATGGGGTGGTCTGCGCCGGATTCGGAAGACTCTGTAGTGGTCATTCGATCATCCGCCGGGTGTCTTTTTTGCATGGCTGCCCAAGTTTCAGCTGTAGCTCTTACTGGATGGTCTCTGCTGCATAATATGCGAGTTGCGGCCCTTAAGTTGCCCTCTTCGAACTTGGCGTTGACAGCTGCCAGCAGCAAGTCTCTATCGCTTTACGTTGCCCAAGTTTCAGCTGTAGCTCTTACTGGGGTGGTCTCTGCTCACGGAATCGCTCTCATCCCCCTCCTCATATTGCAGGTGAATCTGTCTGTCTATTCGGTTCTTGACGACATTATTATTATTAGTATTATTATTATTATTATTATTATATTATTATTATTATTATTATTATTATTATTATTATTATTATTATTATTATTATTATTATTATTATTATTATTATTATTATTATTATTATTATTATTATTACATCGTCATCATCATTTTCATCATCAAGTCTATGTAACGAAAGTACACCACATATGCGCCATGCGCAAGCGATTTGTCGAGGGTCTTTATGCGCAGACTGCTCAAGCGGGCACTGAAGGCACGACGTGAATGTTCTTTATTTGTTTATTCGTAGAAGAATTCTGTTCAGTCAACTACTTAATGATATGCTATCGTTACTTCACTGACTACCTTGGTTGGTCATTCGATGTCGTCCGACTCGATGACGTGAGACTTCTCCGCGTCTGCGGGTTCGTATAGACACAATTACTTCATAGTATAACATATCCTGATTGCTCAGCGCCATCGATTGTTTGTTGTATGCTTGCATGTGCACTTCTGACTTTACGAAGAAGGGCAATATCTAATACAGCTCGGTGTTTCAGTTGCCAGAAAAAGTGAGGTTGGGGGTAGGGGGGGTCGAAATTGTACCAATTTTTGCAGTGCACTGACGTAGGGCAACATCTTATTAATAATAGAATGAAACAGAAATCTCTCTGCGTGCGTGCGTGCATCTGTGGTGTAACGCTGTTTCGCAAGAGTCATTCGCCAGATGGCAGCACGCATTTCTGTTTCGTTTCTCTGGCTGGAGGGGCAGGTGAGGGGAACGCGAGGTGGACCCGCCACATACATTCGCCGCGTAGCGGTCGACAACCACACAAATCGGTAGGGAGCGCGGGAGCGCCGTATAGCGGCCAATGAACATACACGCCAGAGAGTCAACACAGAATCCACACGAGTCCAGCGTAGCTGGACTCGTCCTGCTCCTAGCGAATCCAGCGAAGCTGGTGAGTAAAAACCAATTCGGTAGCGACATACCACATACATTCGCCGCGTAGGGGGCAACAACCACACACATCGGTAGGGAGCGCGCGAGCGCCGTATAGCGGCCAATGAACATACACGCCAGAGAGTCAACACAGAATCCACACGAGTGCTGCCCCTAGCGAATCCAGCGAAGCTGGTGAGTAAAAACCAATTCGGTAGCGGGGCGACACAAAGAATTTGTGTTGACGTTTTAGTTTGACATTTCTATTCCATATTTTTAAGTTACAATAAATATCTCAAATACGTACTTCAACATTTGGGATCGCCATCCCAGTTCTTTACTTCCTTCGGTAGTATATGCAATCCTTATTTAAGGATTTTTGAAGTGCTGCCTACCATATTATTCTGTTTAATCGAAAAACTGGGTGTGAATTGGCCGATTTTAGACCATCCAATCTGCTCCTTTCTGACTTCGCATTGCGTAAGCTTTTCTTTTACGTGCATTATTTATAAATTGATTGGTAACCTGTCACTTAAGAGATTTTCACTTTTTATGCCCTTCTTACGATAGTTTCACTAATTGCAAGATTTCAATTGATTTCACCGACATTGCAATTCCACATAAGATGTTCGTTTATCATTTCCCATTACATCAACTTTCTTTTACATTTTACTGCTTTTAATTTAGGCCTCCCTAAAATATGTGCATAACATCAGTGGTAAAATACGAATTAAATACGACTAGCAGCGTATTTAATTCATGATGCTGCCAGCCGAATATTTCAGCGTATTTTATTAATTATATTGTTTGGCTGCGTAAATGGAATATGGTTTGATAAAATAATTTGAGTTAGTTTCATCAATGATAAAATACGCTAAAATGGAGTTGACCATTGCGTATAATAATAAAAAGCTATTACGTTTTACTGAAAAGAACAAGAATAAATTACGCTAAAATGGAGGTTTACCCAACATTGTTATTGAATTGACCCAATTAGGAATATTTTGGTAATTTTTTCTAGCGTATCTTAGGTTCTGCTCGCTAATCACAAGACTTTCGATCGCCATAATGAATGAGAATCCTCTTGAAATGAAACGTCGTCAAGGTAGAGAGCGAGTGCGAAGATACAGAGAACGATTGAGTCAGGATTCTAAAAAAAGATATGATGAGCAACATTTACAACCGCAACCATCCACAAGTGGTCAGTCCGCAAGTCCCACATCTCATGCCAGAAGGACACCAACAGAAACAACACATGAAGGACAAGCTCGGCTATCTTCAATCTCTCACGTTCGTAAACGGCAACGTATTCAAGAAACGACACCCCAACGCGAATGTCGATTTGCAGTAGATGCTGAATCTCAGAGGCGTAGAAGAGCTCAAGAAGCGACATCAAAACGAGAAGCTCGACTTGCAGCACATGCTGAATCTGAGAGGCATAGAAGAGCTCAAGAAACGACACCCAAACGAGAATCTCGACTTGCAGCAAATGCTGAATATGAGAGGCATAGAAGAGCTCAAGAAACGACACCAGAACGAGAAGTGCGACTTGCAGCAGATGCTCAATCTCACCGTCAGCGACACAATTTGTTGACGCAAGAACAGATGCAACATCAATATACTTTGAATAACGAAAGACGCGCTTTACAACTTCATTCACAAAGTCAGGCAATCCAAAATGAAGCCATCTCTTTAAGCGAAAGCATCATAAAACATTATTGCGGACCGATGAATGTCATTTGTTGTTTCTGTAGTTCAAAGAATTTCCATGCTGAACCGCTGAACATCCATCAGATGGAAAATTTACGAGCTGCTGTAGAAAAGGCAAGGTTAAGCTAGAAATTCCAAAAGATGAAACTGGAAATGTTCTTGAATATGCAGATTTCATCAGAGAATAACTATCAAATCCAGATCATCCAAATTATCGCCACTTTAGAGAAAATATTCGATCTTATAACAGTGCATTGTCTTTTGCTTCCATGGGCGCAAAAGTCGTAGATTTCAGTGGAAGTGGCCCATATGTTTTCAAAGTGCACGGTCAAATTTATCATCGCACAAGTCACTTTCGTCCAACAAGTAACACAACTCCACAGTTTGCTCAGCTTTATGTCATCGACAGTACACAAGCAACAGCCTTTCGTATGGCTCATCCTGCAAATGCAAATTGTATTCCACGTATTATGGATGAAATTGATGGATTTTTAAGACTTCACAATAGACTTTGCAGAACTTACCAAATGCTCAAAGAAATTGAACAATCTACAATGGAAAATGCTCTGACTTTAGGTCTTTCACAGCCCGTAGTCAACATGGGTTTTCGTCGCGATCGACATTCTGATCAAAGACGCTACAACACACCCAACGCGAACGACATTGTTAATAACGACGGAGAACCACTATTTCAACGTGACATTCGTATTTATCCGAAAATCTGACAAATTCGCAACATCAATTCATAAACACAGGGCCGGTGTCACGATATAAAGTCGCCCTCTGAAACAGAGTCTCCCCTGGCTGAAATAATGTCTCACCCGGAGACTCTGTATCAAAACAAAGTCTCCCCCACTGAAATAGAATCTCCCCGTCTACGATACAAAGTCTCCCCTACGAAAAAATCGCCCCTCTATATTTCAATTGCTTTCCTATATAATTTTAAATGTGATTTAATATGTACATTTTCGTAACAAAAATTCTTTTGTGTTTACTCTTTGAAGTGAACATGAAAAACATGAAATGAAATCAGAAAATTATGAAATAACCTAAATGTTTATAAGAGTAAATGTAGAACACCACTAGGATGTCGGACGCTTATGTCAATAAAACGCAATGGATAAGGCCTAGATTACACACAGTGTTTGTTATACCCTAATTAAGGAAATAGCTCTGACCTCAAGTAGGCATTTTATTGGCGCTAGTTTCTGAAACGATTCTGTGATCAGTAATCCCTAACCCATTCAATAATCAATGCTGCAGTCCTTTTGCCAGCTACCGCTAATTAGCTTTCCGCCGATTCTTTTAGGGTTAGATGACTTAGATCTACCACTGAAACTGTGTTGGATATTGGTCGTTCAATATTATTAGCGTCAGATAATTATATCAGGCCAGCTTATTATCTATACAAGGAGTCTGAAACAATGCATTGGAATAACTATACCTGTACTGACTTCCTGATACGAGCTAGCACGTGGCTTCGATGCAATTCTTGATGCAGATTTGGCCTAACCTTCAACTGGTATTAAACTGATATGAGCTTGCACTTGATTTTCTGTGAATCTTTTGATGCGGAATAGGCCTACCATTCGTCCATTGATCTGGTTAGCATATTCGTTGCTCATTATTGTTCAGTGTGATTCAAGTTAACTGAAACTGAAATGTCAGTTAACTGATTTATTTGATTTCAGTTAACTGGAACTGAAACTGAAACGGAAATGGCCAAGAAACTTAAACTAAATAGAAACTGGAATGGCCAAAACTTTAATAGAAACTGAAATTCAAAAACTGAAATTCAAAAACTGAAATTCAAAAACTGAAATTGATAGTTAGATGCATTAATTTGCCAATTTAAAAGGTACTTTATTTAGATCAGTGCGTAATCTTACTTATCAATATGTATATCTCTATAAATATTTATATATCAATGTCTTTTCTTTCCATCCTCGATGGTGGTTTCATTTATATAGCGTCTAGGTTTGTTTTATCCAGTGATCTCTATTAATAGTTACTAATACAAATCAGCGGTCTTATCGATTGGACGGAAGTTACCGAATGTTTGTTTTTGAAATTGTGTTTGAGTAATGAACAATTTCTGTTATAGTTTAGACTGTTTAAATAGCCTATATCAAAATATTTCGCTATGAGTATTCATTATGAGTGGTAGAAATTTGAAAACGAGAGAGCACAGTGTGGGACTACTATTTGCAAGACATTTTGAACGACAATTCCACATGTAGGCCTACTGTGATTGTTAACAACAAACCATGTGGTCGCAAAATCTCAGGGCGCAACTGTAGCCTACTAATGCTCGAGTCCATTAGACAGCGCTACACATGGCAATAACCGTCCCGGTAATAACCTCTTGGCAAAAATGGCAACAACCTCTTGGCAAAGCGGCCAAAACCTCTTGGTAAAAATAGAAACTATTAATTATTGTGGTAATAAAATATGGAATCTTCACAGTTAGCTTCATTTTTATTTATCTCGCTTGCTACTTTACAGGGTTGACTGATTTAAATATAATTATCATGATTTAAATCAATCAAGTTTTCCTAATAAAAATCACCTGATTTAAATATCCATATAATTTCTTCCTAATAAAAAGTCATTTACAAGTTTAACATAAGTACAGTTGATATCGATTGGTGTAATTATGAATTAGAAATTTGGCCCTACCATTGGCTTCTATACACTACTAATAAATTATATACTAGCAGGTTAGTAGGCTATACAGGGTGGTCCAAAATAAACCGCACAGTGACAGTTTTCTTGATATAATGTATAACAATTCAATGTTTAATGCCATTTTTCTTACTTATTTATACATTTTCTCTGACGTCATTATTGACTTCATCATTGTTTATCATAGTTTATGGTAAAGAAGTTGTTACCTTTAACTGCATTTATGCTATGGGGTAATATAGATTTACTAACTAGTTTTAATTTCTTACAAGAAACATTTATTATAACTATGCAGTTTGTGCAGTCTGTGCCTTGCCTTAACTTTGAAAAAACCGGACAACAACTGGCAATAACCGTATTGTATTATGAAAGGTTCTGTGTCATATAAAATTCTGAATACATAATAGCAATTTTTCAATAAGAAGTTACATGTGTGAACATGTTCATATCACGCATTAGCTCGTAAGTTTGCTTAACAACGTCAAAAACTGAAATAGAAATTGGCTGAAAACTGAAACTACAATAGAAATTCAGTGAAAACTTGAACTGAAATAGAAACTGAAATCAGTCCGAAAAACTGTAATCGAAACTGGAATGAGGCTATTCCAGTTAACTGAAACTGAAACTGAAACTTAAATAAATCAAAAACTTTAATCACACTGTTATTGTTAGCATTCACAGAACTACTGAATAAGCGAAGCTAAATCAAACTTATTTAGTGTCGATAGGTCAAAATCAATTAAAGAAAATAAAGCATTATAGTCCGTGAAGCCAGTACAGCTTGAGATAAAGACTACAGAAGCATTTGTTGAACAATGGAATAATGATGCTTGCCCTTGCTTTTCTGGCATTCTTTTATGAAGATTAGGCCTTCATAGAACCACTGAATAAGCGAAGCTAAATCAAACCTATTTAGTGTCGATAGGCCAATATCAATTAAAGAAAATAAAGCATTGTAGTCAGTGAAGCCAGTACAGGCTTGAGATGAAGACTACAGAAGCATTTTTTGTTGAACAATGGAATAATTATGCTTGCCCTGGCTTTACTGGCATTCTTTGATGAAGATTAGGCATTCATAGAACCACTGAATAAGCGAAGCTAAATCAAACCTATTTAGTGTCGATAGGCCAATATCAATTAAAGAAAATAAAGCATTGTAGTCCGTGAAGCCAGTACAGGCTTGAGGTGAAGACTACTGAAGCTGCCTCCACCATTGCTACCTCCATTGTCCACTCAAAGCTAGACTATTGCAATTCCCTCTTTCTCAACCTTGAATCCACCCAACTAAAGCGTCTGCAGCTCATCCAAAACTCACTAGCCAGAGCCGTCACCAGAACGCCTAAGCATCATCATATCACTCCCATCCTCAAATCACTCCATTGGTTAAAAATCCCAGAGCGAATTCACTTCAAAGTCCTATCACTAACCTACAACTCTCTACAACACTCCCAGCCCAGATATCTCCGCGACCTCTTCACCATCCAGCCAACCCGCTCTACCCGATCATCCTCCATTCTCACTCTCTCTCGACCTCCTGTCACTACTCATCTCAAATTCTCCAACCGAGCAATATCCAACACTGCACCACGTCTCTGGAACGACCTACCTCCTGAATTCCGCACTTTTTCGGTTCCTCCACCATCATCCCCAATCACCCACCATCATCCGCATCAGGCTCCTCTATCCATCACTGCCAAGGCTTTCCACTCGAAACTGAAGTCTCTCCTCTTCAAGAACTCTTACCCCGACTCAACCGATCATCTACCTTCCAACTCTCGACGTAAACGACACCCACCTTAGCAGCTGCTCTGGCCCCTCTGATCCTCTGGAAACCGGACTCGGACCTCCTTCGGACTACTCTATCGGATAACCCTTTTGACTAGACGCAGCGCTCGTGAATAAGCTGGTGCCCTGCGCTTGGCTTTCGAGTGGCGCTTTAGAAGTTTGGAGATTACGATTACGATTACGCAACCCTCCGGCTGCAAGGCGCCTCTGAGTAGGGATCTTGAAGGGGCGCTATACAAATTCTGATTGATTGACTGATTGATTGACTGATTGATTGATACCCCTACACCACCGCGCCCCACGAGTTTAGATGTCTATCTAATGACCAATCATCATTCATCTACCCTAAGAGGTCGTTACTTTACCCTGTGGACGCTCAAAATGGCGAAACGATCGAAGTTAAGTAGCCTATATAGGCCTACATGTAGGCTCTATTCGTATATTTCAGAAAACAACAGGCAGACCGCTGTAGTTAACAATAACAGTAAGTTGACAGTGTGGCTACTTATGGATGGGTTAATTAGTAGGCCTACGTGTTTTTATATAGGATAAATCTTCTGCGGCGGAAAATTCCGCCTCAGAAGTAGAATTTTCGATACAATTCTGCGGCGGAAGACCTTTGTGCATGCGCAACCTTCGGCGCATGCCCATTGTTCAAAATGCGTTACTTTCTATAAATTGGCGTTGTGAGGGTCGGTTAGGGTCAGGTTAGGCTTCGTGAGGGTCGGTTAGGGTCAGGTTAGGCGCTGTGACGGTCGTTTAGGGTCAGGGTTAGGGTTAGAGTCGTTTTTAGATAAAATGTGAAAAAAATTCCGCCGCAGAAGTAAGTTTTCGCGAGTTGCGTGGCGGCATTTTCCGCCGCAGAAGCACCACGCTTTTATATAACATTCTAGGAATAAAGATCTAAACTTGTGTAGCGTGTGGATGTAGCAACTTATTAAAGCCCGAAAACAAGGTCGCTGCAATATTATCAAATCAAAATCAAATCAAATCAAATCATTTTTTATTGACCTTCAAGAACAAAAATTGCCAGATTACATGAAAACACACAAATGCTGAGGAAAGGTAAAAAACAAACAGCCAAAGATATTCAATGTAAGTATTTACGTACATACAGTTTTAAATCCGCAGTAGATAGCATAATGGGTTAGAATAGAAGGGTCAATAAAGGAGACCTAAAGGGACCTAGGTCCCGCTAATAAGGCCCCCAGTTTCAATTAGAGAAGCGATAGCCGTTACCAAAAATAAGGTGGTCTTTAGTTATGCATTGTTTATAGGTAACTAAAATAGCAGAAAACATAACTGGAATTAGAAATAAAATAAAAATAAAATAATAAAAACCAAAGAGATAATTACATGGAGATAGTCACAATAGAAAAGGAAAAAAGATAGGAAAAAACAAACAAAATTAAATAGGAACACGACAGTAACCTATTACTCAGACCTGCAGAGGATTATCCAGAGACAGAAGGTAAACACGGAGCTTTTTTTAAATACATGGAGGTTGGGAGTATGTCTTAGAGAGAAGGGGAGACTGTTCCAGGCTCTTGGGCCCCATGAGATAAGCGAGAACTTACGTATATTCGTGCGAGAGAATTCCACAAAATACTTATTGCTTTTGTTGCGCGTGTTGTAAGTGTGCAGGTCAGAACTAGATTTAAAGCAATTGGAAAATGCAATTGGGAGCTGGTTATAAGTATAACGGTACATAAATTCAGCCACTTGATAGAAGTTAATTTGGTCTATTCTCATTATTCCAAGGTCTTGAAATAAAGCAGAAGTATGAGAATTAAAGGGGGCCCTGGCCAAGACCCGAACCACTCGTTTTTGGAGCGTGAGAAGCCTCCCTAGCCTAGTTTTATAATTTGATGCCCAGACTACATTTCCATAAGAGAGGTAAGGGTATACAAGGGAGTAATAGAGGCTGAGAAGAGTTTTATTTGGTAAGAGCGCGGAAATGCGCGTTATCACCCCTATGGACTTGGCTATTTTGACTGAAACATGGGTAAGATGTTCTGACCAGTTGACGTGTTGGTCGATAAAAACCCCCAGAAACTTAACAGAGGCAACTCTGGGCACTTTTATATCATCAATTAATATAGTTTCATCAGAATGCTGTAATAATTTACGACCAGATGAGAACAATACATAGTTAGATTTACTTACATTCAGGGACATTTTGTTAGCTTTAAACCAGTCCGAGATTAGTTTAAGTTCATCGTTTATCACACCCACTGAGAGGTGATAAGAAGGAGTAGAAATAAACAAATTCGTGTCATCAGCAAAAAGAACAAAGTGCAATAGTGCTGAAGAGTTTGGAAGGTCATTAATATACACAAGAAAGAGCAGAGGCCCAAGTATACTACCTTGGGGGACCCCGAATTTCATGGAGCCAAAGCCTGACAAGACCTGGTTACATTTGACCTGGTGATAACGGGAGGACAGATAATTTTTGAACCATAGCAGAGTAGTTCCTCGTATTCCGTAATTTTCTAGCTTTTGTAAGAGAATTTCGTGATCTACCGTGTCGAACGCCTTACTCAGGTCCAAGAATATGCCTATAGAGAATTTTTTGCGATCAATGGCCTCCGTAATTTTATTATGAATATCAATAAGCGACATTGCTGTAGAGTGGCCGGATCTGAACCCATGTTGGAGGGGATATAGTATATTCATTTTTTCAATAAAGTTATATAATCTAGAGTGGACAGTCTTTTCTAAGAGCTTGGCGAAGTAAGATATTACCGAGATGGGCCTATAGTTAGTCAAGTCCTTCCTATTGCCTTGTTTAAAGATGGGAGAGATTATCGACTTCTTCATGTCCTTAGGAACAATTCCTGTTGATAGGGAGCAATTGATGATGCTGGCTAGCGGGGCAGCTATATAACATATCGATGGACCAAGTACGGTAGGGTCTAAACCATCCGGCCCAGAACTATGGGTTAGTTTTATAGAACGATTGAGCTGTAAAATCTCCTCAGGAGAAGTAGGGTAAAAAGCAAAAGAGTTAGGAAGGGATGGGCCGAGATAATCTCTGAAAGATCGAGTAGATTTAGGAATTTTATCAGAGAGATTTTTAGCAATAGAAGAGAAGTAAGTGTTAAACTTTTCAGCCATTTCAACATCGTCTGTAATTTTAAGATTTCCAATTATCAGCTCTTCAATACGAGTGTCGTGGTCCTTATTATCAATAAGAGATTTAATGATCTGCCATGTCTTTTTTAGATCACTGGAGTATTTAGCAAACTCAGTTGCATAGAAATCTTTTTTTGCTTTAAGTTTAACCAATTTGAATTTGTTCCTATATTTAACAAACTGATTTTTATTTCGTTCATTAGGGTTTTTTAAATATTTTTTATACAAGCTGTTCTTTTTTTTACAGGATATGAAAAGACCTCTCGTCATCCATGGGTTGGCTGGACTTTGTTTTATATTTCCCCTTCTTTCAATTAGTGGAAAGGCTGAATTATATGCTTCACTATACTTTTCAATAAAGGCTGTGTAAGCTCTACAAGGGTCTAATTCGTCACATAGCTGTGATATAGAAGAAAAGTCAATGTTCCTTAGTAGTTGGTAGAAAAGATTTATCTTATCCTGGTTTATTAGACGTTTCATGACGGGAGGTCTGACTTTATCCCGAGGAGGGCTAATGTCCAGCCAAGCAAGGACTGGGAGGTGATCAGAAATATCGGCCACAATTATTGCAGAGTGGGTGGAAAGATATCCTATATTCGTCAGGATATTATCGATTAGGGAGAAACTAGTTGCAGTAATTCTTGTGGGCCTAAGAATAGTCGGCAAGAGATGATAAGATGAGATCATATTATAATATTCGCCAGTCGTAGGGTGGTCATTATGTTTAAGAAGATCGATGTTGAAATCACCAGCAATCATAACATCCTTCCTAGTTTTATTAGTGTTCTGTAGTAGTTGGTCGAATTCTTTATTAAATTCTGGAAGTGGTCTGCCAGGAGGTCTGTAAATCACTCCCACAATTAGATTTCTACCTCTATTCAAGGGTATATTAACAAACAAGCTTTCACAAGTCATGTAAATGATTTGACCCTTACCATTATATCTCTCTTTCTTTCACAGGCCAATAATGAATTTAGGTTACAGAATACAAAGGCACGGGGACCCTACTTAAGCGGGATCATATCCCTTCACCCTGGTTTCTTTTTCTCTTTATGTCGTTATGTGATATATATTGTTGTTATGTTTTTTCTGAGTTGCAATTAGATATATATTTCTGTTATGTTTTTGGGTTGCAATAAATTGCTTTCATAAGACTCATGATTAAGACTTGAATCAGATAATTGAGGGAGGTCAGTAATAGAAATTTCATTTTTTATAATAAGGCCCACCCCCCCTCCAGGTCCCGTCCTTCTGCACTTATGCACGAATTTATAACCAGGAAATATCAAAGTGTCATGCTGAGTGTCATTAAGCCAGGTTTCAGTTACTGCCAAAATGGTGGGTTGAATTTCTTCAAGGAGAATTCGGACGTCATCTTCCTTATAGTAAAGGCTTCTACAGTTGAGGTGAAGTAATGAGAAAGGAGTGGTTGAGGTCCCAGAGCCCATAACAGTTACAGCCTGGTGTGGGGTAATGTATCCATGATCAACAGGTTTATATATATAATAATTGTCATCTGGGTCAATGTCTGGATTATTGATCAGGGGTCTATTGGCCTGAGTCTCAAAGGGTTGGTCAAGATTGGGCAAGCTGTCCCATTGTAAGACAGGTTTCTGGATTGGTAAAAGTATTGGGTCGTAGTTCAGAAGTTCAAATGATAAATCCTCGTTTCCAATTTTAGCAAATGGTAGATGCAATACTAAACACCGGTCACATAGCAAGGTAGGTGTCTGAGCATAGGGAGTATCACCTATTTGGTGCTGCCGTGAACCACAACTTAAACAAAAACTAACAGAAACATTCTTAACTATAGACACAGAGGAAATCCCACAGGGCAACGTCTGTGACATTGGACCTGTGTGCAGGAAGGTCAACAGCTGGCCAAATTGACAATCATAAGATAGTTAACAACAACAATGGATTAGTCTAATCAATTACCGCATTAGACAATAGGATGGAATAGTAAGGATCATTCACCACTAAGGATCTCCAGAGCAGGAACTTCATACTGCCACACCTATTGGGGCAGTATAGTAGGATTACATAACCAGGGAACATTCAAACAAATAATTACTCAATATTACACCAAATTACACAGAGGAATTACGCAACTAAGCATGGTGGTCAAGAAAACAATAGTTAGCACAATGACAGGTTGCTTATATCCCACATAATAATGTAAACAACACAATACTCAAATATTACGCAATCATAGGACAGGGAAACGAAGTAACAATCAATGACAATTGGCGATGCAATGCAATGTAATAACCCCCCATCGATGCGGCATCCAGCTAAGCCATATAACATTGAGAGGGATTAAACCCACCAAAGAGTGCAGACTGCTCAAAAATCCAAATCAACAATAATGCAAGCATTGGAGGCATCAACGTAATATTGTGCAGTATGCTAAACCGCCAACACAAATGACGCAACAGGCGCCTTCAGGCTAAACCGCCAACACAAATGACGCAACAGGCGCCCTCAGGATCCTTGCTCTACGGTCAATCCACCCACAGGTGTGCCTAGGACAGCGGATCGATAATTATTTCATCGATAAGTTGTTATTTTGTGTCAGTTGTACTTTTTGCAACGCGTAAGCTTCGAAAAGAAATTAAACAGTCTCGCTTAAGCTTGACTGCGTGCATGAATTTCAACCAATCAAAATGCGTCATTTCAATTTCCATTAACTGCCAAAATCTCGGTAACTTACGGTAAGGTGTTATTATATCTATGGCTGTGACTTCAAAGCTGTGTGAAGGGAAGATACGTCTACCAGTGATCTCTATTAATAGTTAGGCCTAATACCATAAGAGATGTATAATATATAAATATATCACTAGAGGCCTGATCTGCTGTTATTTTTGACGCCGCCGATTCAAAAGGCCTTGACCCTTGGGCTATACAAAATGGCGGAAACGATCGAAGTTAAATTGTGTAGTGTGTGGATGTAGCAACTTATTAAAGTCCGAAAACGAGGCCGCTGGAATATTATTTAATGGATAAGTTGTTATTTTGTGTCTGTTGTACTTTTTGCAAGGCGTAAGCTTCGAAAAGAAATTAAAGTCTCGCTTAAGCTTGACTGCGTCCATGAATTTCAACCAATCAAAACGCGTCATTTCAATTTAAATTAACTGCGGAGCTCGTGATAAGGTGTTATTATATCTATGGTTGTGGCTTCAAAAATTAGCGAAGGGAAGATACGCCATGTTCCCTCTAGCGATGATAATAATACCTCATTGGTTAATACCATAGAGATGCATAATATGTAAATATATCACTAGAGCCCGCGTCCGCCATCTTTGTTGAGGCTGTGACCCCGAAGCCGCTCCAACGGCCTTGACCCTGTGACCTCTCAAAATGGCGAAAGGATCGAAGTTAAATTGTGTAGTGTGTGGATGTAGCAACTTATTAAAGCCAGAAAACAAGGCCGCTGGAATATTATTTAATCGATAAGTTGTTATTTTGTGTATGTTGGACTTTTTGCAAGGCGTAAGCTTCGAAAAGAAATTAAACAGTCTCGCTTAAGCTTGACTGCGTCCATGAATTTCAACCAATCAAAACGCGTCATTTCAATTTCCATTAACTGCCGAACTTTCTTTAAGGTGTTATTATATCTATGATTGTGGCTTCTTAATATGTGCAAAGGGAATATACGTAATGTTCCCTCTAGCGATGATAATAATATCTCATTGGTTAATACACATCAGTGCGTCATACTCTCTCTAGCGCATATAACATAGACACATGTATAATATCTATGATTCGCCGTCGGCCATAGACCATTAACCGAAGCTTTATCAATCCAGTCGTATTAATACCAATGAGATATATTTTATTAACGCTAGAGCAGTGGTCACCAACTCGCGGCTCGCGAGCCGCATGCGGCTCTCGAAAAGTTCTGTGGCGGCTCTCCAGAGCCTTCCAGAAAATGACATTTTCTATGTGACTAAACAAATTGCTCTAAAATTGAATGTTTGCTGCATGCTGGCTTGTAAAATTGCTTCAGGGGCCGTCCATAAATGACGTCACGCACCTAGGGGTGGTCGCTGCAATATTATTTCATCGAAAATTTGTGACGGAAATTTGTGACGATGTGTGACATGGGGGAGGGGGTCAGCGAAGTGTGACGTCACATCAGGTCTGTGTAATTAAATTTAACAATTAACAACATTTTAAGTTTAAAATAACAGCACTAATTTTGAGTATTAAAATTTTAACAATTTGTTGATTATTTTAATGTATACGGGCACCATAATTAATAATTTTCTAATTATTTAAATATTTTTCACCATCAGATTTTTAAATACTTATTACAATGACAATAAATGGGACTTGAAACATGTTTTATTATCAAGTGGAAATTTAGTTTTGGGGGTCAGAGCTTTGTGACGTCATTTTTCAGGGGGTGTGTGACTTTTTGTGACGAAGTGTGACATGGGGAGGGGGGTCAAAAATCGGCCAAAATAGCGTGACGTCATTTATGGACGGCCCCTCATTTTGGATCAACTTATATATGTGAACAAACTTTTCAGTAATTAACATTCTGAAATCAAAGTTATGCTGTGATCTCATCTGGGGCACTACTCTTTCTGCCTGTTCTCTTAAGACTTTTCATTTTCGCAAGGTTCTTCGCACTGGAAGTACCTCTGATTAGGTGTTCTGTGAGAGGCGCTTTATAAGTCCGTAAATAGAATAGAATAGAATAGAATAGAATAGAATAGAATAGAATAGAATAGAATAGATCACAACCAAGAATCTCCTGGGTCAACTAAGAACTTCTATCTCTAGCTATATGGACCACGATAGGCGGTAACAGGACAATCACCCCCCGACAATCACCCCCGGACAATCACCCCCGGACAATCACCCCCGGGACAATAACCCCCCAGGACAATAACCCCCCGGACAATTACCCCCCATATTGACTTACCAAACATCAAAAACTAATTATTAGACAATTAGTAGACAATTAGTAGACATCATAAACTACTGGTAGTAGACATCAAAAACTAATTATTAGACAATTAGTAGACAATTAGTAGACATCATAAACCATTGGTAGTAGACAATTAGTAGACATGAAAGATTTACCAAACATCAAAAACTAATTATTAGACAATTAGTGGTCAATTGGGCAAAGAAGTTTTCATCCAACCATTTGGAAGTTCATTGGATTTATTCAAAGAGAACAAGCATTACAACAAGTTCACTGCAGCCAATTTATGGCTGGGCACCCATCACAACCTCCAAGGAAGAAGTATGCTGATTCCAATGCAAGAATTCTGGCTGTCGTTAGCAACTACAGTGAGCGCAATGTTCTTGACTATCTACGTGGAATCGCTCACAACCTTTCTTATTAAGTTCTTTTTAAGTTCGATGAACAAATTAACAATAAACAGTATTTAATTTCATACTGTGACATTTCATGGTTCTCTGGTTCTCTTATACATATGTCTATTAAAAGCAATTTTAAACTGTATGATTAATACAAATTACTTGTATATTTAGATAATCAATATATATCAATATGGGGGGTAATTGTCCGGGGGGTTATTGTCCTAGGGGGTTATTGTCCCGGGGGTGATTGTCCGGGGGTGATTGTCCGGGGGTGATTGTCCGGGGGGTGATTGTCCTAGAACCCGATAGGCCTATGCATCTTTAGTCTGCAACATGCAGCGACCCAGGTTTCTCACTATAGGCATAGGCCTACATGTAGTAAGTGACTACTTGTAGTTCGTAACCAAGATATAAAGACGAATAAATGAGAGAGTCTACGAATTGTTTTATTTTCTTAGATATATATTTTGATTAATGATGAATTGTTTATTTCCTTAAATATAATATAATGATATTATATATCATGATTAACCCTAGCGGCTAATGTGTTTTGCTCCTAAAACCATGGCGGCTCCCTGAAGCTGCTAAACTTGGCAATGCGGCTCCTCACCGAAGAAAGGTTGGTGACCACTGCGCTAGAGGGAACATGACGCATATTCCCTTCGCTAATTTTTGAAGCCACAACCATAGATATAATAACACCTTAAAGAGAGTTCCGCAGTTAATGGAAATTGAAATGACGCGTTTTGATTGATTGAAATTCATGGACGCAGTCAAGCTTAAGCGAGACTTTGATTTCTTTTCGAAGCTTACGCCTTAAAAAAATTCAAAAGACACAAAATAACAACTTATCCATTAAATAATATTCCAGCGGCCACGTTTTCGGGCTTTAATAAGTTGCTATATCCACACACTACACAATTTAGCCAGCGCTCATTAACATAACTGGTGACGTGTCCACGCATTTCACGTCGATGATGACGTCGATTTATATTATACATCTCTATGCCTAGCTTGCCTAGCTTAAGGGTCACAGCCTCACCATAGATGGTAGATGCGGGCTCTAGTGATATATTTATTTACTGGCTGATCTACCGAAATATTCACACATATCTGACTACATGCGACATGAGCTCCACTGGCTTCCAGTTGCTGATCGTGTGCAATTCAAAATTGCTACGCTGGTTTGGAAGGCTACGACTGGTACTGCTCCGAACTACATTGCTGAACTGTGCCTTCCAGTTGGCACTCAAACTGGTCGGCAGGCTCTCCGGTCTGCCTCGCGAAATGACTTGATAATACCTTCGTTTCGAACCACCACCTGTGCTCGTCGGGATTGCGGCGCCACGGATCTGGAACGCTCTTCCGCCGTCTGTGCGTGCTGCACGCGGCTATATGGTTTTCTCCAAACTCTTAAAGACGCATTTTTTCAGCTGTTTGATGGCTACGTGTTGAGCGCTTCTGAGAGACTCTTAAGTGGCGCTTTATAAATGTTTTGTTACATTACATTACATTACATTACATATATTATACATCTCTATGATTAATACACATCAATGCGTCATACTCCTCTAGCGCTAATAACATAGATATAATATCTATGGCTTTTAATACATCTCACTGGGAGCCTACGCAATAAATGACGTAAAAATTACGTAATCTTGTGCGATTAGGAGACGCGCGAGACGAGCGTAAATTTAAACGTTGCGACGTAGTGTGTTTAGTTAGGGTCTGATTATCTCGAGACGAAAGATATAGAAAAAGTGACACTTTTGTAAGGTAGGCGTAAGATTTTCGGTCATTTTGGTGTATACCTTCCTGCTGCATCTGCGAAGTGAGAAATATGACACCCTTTGTGACACCGAGGCTGGTGCTAATGCTCGTGTTATCGTACATGGCATTTGATTTAACTCGAGGTTTGTGAGGTCTTAAATTCATTCGTTCTATTGTTTCTAATCTAATCTAGTATGTGAACTTCTACATCAGGGACCTGCAACTCACAAATTTCAGTCGAATCGAATATCCTATCGAATCGGGGGTTAAGGTTCGAATTCGAATCGAATCCTAGTGTTTAATTGATAGCACAGGCATACCACAGTAAGACATCATGCTCAGGATAATACATTTATCTGTCGATCATAAATATTATAACTTTTACAGGAACTTGCAAAATGCAGACCATAGACATTATGATGCAGTCATGCAGACGCTAAAATTTAATTCGTAACGGTCAAAATGGAGGATCTGTCACACGACGAAATGTTATCCAATTGCATTTCTAACCTGCGCCCGCTAGATAGTAAGTTCGTTGGCCATTTGGAGGCTGCATTGCGGCAGTCGCAGCTGCTAGTTAAAATTAATATCGCGTGCCGCGTTGCATGCAGCAGTTCAACAATTACTCCACGCGCAGTAGGCAATTAAAACAATTAGCCTAGTTTAAACAAAACGCGTTAAGGGCTAAGGGGCCGTCCATAAATGACGTCACGCTATTTTGGCCGATTTTTGGGTAAAACTCGGGATTTACTGGGGTGTCCGAGAGGCACCAAATCTTACCTGGTGATACCTGGCACCTAAACTAGTCGATCGCACCTATTCCCGATCTGCGGAAACGATCCGTTAATTTTCTACAAATTTTTAAAATCCGATGCAAAAAAAGTCGGCTACAATCACCTACATGTATTCTTAGGCTACAATGTTTACGGAACTCTACGCCTATACCGGAAGTCACGCTAATGATGCACAATTCACATGAACCTTTTATAGCGCATTACACGCATGAATCTTTTATAGCGCATTACAAAGCATGAACATTATCTGCAGATAATCATATATGAAATTTTTATAGCGCATTGCCTTGCAACTCACAAAACCTATGTCTACAGATAATCATTGTATCGTTTATATTTAGATATTCGGCGCCTTCTAAGGTTTCTTGCCCTCAACAAAACCCGCTTTAGCAGCTCCTCGTCCTCCTCTTTCAACCGGACTTGGATTATAATTTTTATTAATTATTTACAATACAATACAATTTCATATTTATAGCGTGCTTTGAAAAGAAGTCTTGCCTCAGTTTATTCTTTAGAGCTAGGACATGAAACTGAAAGACGTGAAGAAGGTGTTTCTAAACCTATTTCCCATGAATGCCATCAACCATCAATCATGGAACAGATACTACATATACATATATTCGTTTAATTGAATTCAATTGCTGACATACCGCAGCCATTTACACGAGAGAAGAAATGTCTTAGAAAGTTAATAAAAATAAATGAAATCAAATAAACAAACATTTAAAGAATTGATCGGTCATAGTCAGAAAGTGGGGGTCATGTTCGAGTGTCTGTACAGTACTCGGGAAATGTAATTTCTGTCGTCCTTTCTAGACTTGAGAAGATTGCTGACGACGTAGCTAATGTAAGGGAGAGACAATATAATTACTCAGAAAGACAAAGTATGGAAAGAGTCTAAGTCAGAATTGACTCAGAAAGACAAGTAAGAAGGACAGTCTGACTTCTAGCTCACGACCTGAGTAATATTACACTAAAGTGTATCTGTGGACTCTATGAGACTCTAGACCTATGCCTGAACTGATTTCATGCAGCTCTACAAAGCGAATCCGTTTGTTGGTAACTTAGATATCCTCGGATTTCAGAGTAGGCCTACAGAGTGAAACATTCAATGCGTCTTCCTTTCCGGCTGTCTGTGTCCTCCTTAGGCTATCCATGTATCTGACAACCTTAACTGTAAAGGGACTTTAGAAGTATCACCAGCTGCACTTTACGTGAGCCTGGGAATAAACACAAAGAAAGCAATGTCTAATTACCTGTATTGCAAATAAGTTTTGCCAAACCGTACTAGTTAATACTCAGGACATTATACACTTCTTACAGAACCTCATCAACCAAAGTGTAGTGGTTGCAATCTTCCTGGAACAGTGCAGGTCAGGCACATAAACATTTCTGTCACTACATACAAGAGATGTTACAGAGAAGTGGTAAATGCGACAACACAGTGCTGGAATTCAGTACCCAAATCTGAGCATATAAATGAAATCTTTCTTTATTGCACATCTCTTTCTTAACAAATGCAGTATAATTAACAGTTACATCTGTATGTCAGAGAACAATCATGTCATCTAGTCTTTAATTTAACAAAGTATGTACATCAAGAACAGTATTCCACAAGTGCTAACATATGAGAACTCAATCAACACAAGTCATTTAGTATGTCATGTCATTTCACTTAGGATTTAAGTATGTACATCACGAACAGTATTACACAAGTGCTAATTTAGTACAAGCAATACATAAACCTGGATGCCACAAGTGATACTTTGGATGTATACACCAACAACATGGAGGGAACAGTAATAGCAAGAAGGCAACAGCAGCACTGCTTAATAAAAATGTCAAGTCCAGACAAATCAGCAGCTCAACTTGAATGAATATGGTGGTTTGAAAGAAGGACAATTTGTATTAAGGCATGGCTTCAGTATTACATATTTATTAATTACTATATTAGGGTTAAGAAACATAAGTTAGCCTTGTCTATTTAAAAAATCCTTCACTTATTCGGTTATGCAAAGCATTGATGCTAATTCAATACCGTAAGCATATAATTTATCTGAGAATGCTTTAGACGAGATGTATAAGCGAAAAGACTTTAACATTGATGAACATGCCATTGGGTGAGTTTGAGAAGCAGTTGATATAGGTCTATATTGTGTTGGTAACATGCAACACATGAAAGAAACGAGGAACATGCGTGTAATGCGCTATAAAAGGTTCATGTGAATTGCGCATCATTAGCGTGACTTCCGGTATAGGCATAGAGTTCCGTAAACATTGTAGCCGACTTTTTGCATCGGATTTTAAAAATTTGTAGAAAGTTAACGGATCGTTTCCGCAGATCGGGAATAGGTGCGATCGACTAGTTTAGGTGCCAGGTATCACCAGGTAAGATTTGGCGCCTCTCGGACCACCCCAGTAAATCCCGAGTTCTACCGATTTTTGACCCCCTCTCCACTTGTCACACTTCGTCACAAAAAGTAACACCCCTGAAAAATGACGACACAAAGCTCTGACCCCCAAACCAAATTTCCACTTGATAATAAAAATGTTTCAAATCCCATTTATTGTCATTGTAATAAGTATTTAAAAATCTGATGGTGACAAATATTTAAATAATTAGAAAATTATTAATAATGGTGCCCGTATACATTAAAATAATCAAAAAAATATGAAAATTTTAATACTCAAAATTAGCGTTGTTATTTTAAAATTAAATTATTAATTGTTAAATTTAATTACACAGATCTGATGTGACGTCACACTTCGCTGACACCCCCTCCCCATGTACATAGTCACAAATTTCCGACCCCCTCCTCTAGGTGCGTGACGTCATTTATGGACGGCCCCTAACATCACAATCATTTCTTCATGATTCGAAAATGTTTAGTCAAGTTTGGCTCACTATTAAGATTGCATTACATTGATCCAAAATAGAATTTCAGCTCAGTTCTTACAGATTAATTTCACTATGCTGTATAATTTATGTTTGAAATGTTCCCAGTCGACTGATTATCTTTAAAACTTCAGTTGCTATAAGGGCCGGCCATAAATGACGTCACGCACCTAGGGGGAAGGGGTCGAAAATTTGTGACGATCTGTGACATGGAGGCGGAAGGTCTGAGAAATGTGACGTCACATCAGGTCTATGTAATAAAATTTAACAATTAACAACAATTTCATTTTAACAATAACAGCACTAATTTTGAGTATTAAATTTTCATTATTTTTTGATTATTTTAATGTATACGGGTACCGTTATTAATAATTTTCTAACTATTTAAATATTTGGTCACCATCAGATTTTAAAATATTCATGCTCTCCCTATTTGTTCCATGAAGGGGAGCATTTTGCTTCGCCATGGGAGAATGGAGAAGCATAAATTCTGTAAATTTTTAGATAAATTGTTTATATTAAACATTTAAATTCTAATGATTCTACCAGAGCTTTTCATTCTGGGAATGAATATGTTATTGTGGTAATTCTACTCTTTCCATTTTGCTTAGGAATTATCCTAATAAGTTTCTTGATTGGCACTGATTGTATCTGTCTAAAAACGAGCAATGTTCCTAATTGATGCCTTTTATACTTGAGTAACGTGCAGGACAAACGTTTATTATTTTCTAATTGTTCTACTTCAAAATATTCTGAACATCTATGGTAATTAATTAGACGATGAATATTCGCTTCTAGGACGATTGGTCATAGGACGATTGGTCATATGGACGATTGGTCATAGGGCCTATTGGTCGTATACGACTATCGGTCATGTGCCGCTAATAAACCGACATAATTAGTTGTAGTCGTGAGTTAGGGACATTCTTAGTTTTAAGACAAACACTCCGAACACCAAAATTAATAAGCATCAATTAGGGACATTCATCGTTTTTAGACAAATACAATCAGAGTCAATCAAGAAACTTATTAGGATAATTACTTACAGGCTTCAACTCATTTAAAAGAACATAACGTTTGGTCGAAATAATAAACGTTTGTCCTGCACGTTACTCAAGTATAAAAGGCATCAATTAGGAACATTGCTCGTTTTTAGACAGATACAATCAGTGCCAATCACGAAACTTATTAGGATAATTCTAGACTTTTACGTATTATTCATAGTTCGTATTACTGTACGTAATTTACAGTAAATGATCCAGTAAACGGTTGTTTATGTTTTAAAAACTTCTCTGTTTTAGCATTCGATAGTACTCTCGCCGATAGGCCCTATGATCGATAGGACCGTATGACCGATAGTCCTATGACCAATCGTCCATATGATCGATCGGCGATCGTCCTATGACCAATCGTCCTATGACCGATCGTCCTATGACCAATCGTCCGTATACCGAATATTCAAGTTAATTTTATGCTAAATTATCAGCTTTCCAACGACTCCTTTTTAATACCGAAATTTCTACTTTAATACAACATCAGAGTGCAGTGCCACATTAAATACTTATTACAATGACAATAAATGTGATTTGAACATGTTTTATTATCAAATGAAAATTTGTTTTTTGGGGATCAGAGCTTTGTGACGTCATTTTTCAGGGGTGTTACTTTTGTGACAAAGTGTGACGATGGGGAGGGGGGTCGAAAATCGGCCAAAATTGCGTGACGTCATTTATGAACGGTCCCTTAGCCGAGAGTAGGCTAACGATGACATTGTAAAATATTTAGACAATGACTTTAGCCACAATTTAAGTGTAGGCCGGGAAGAACTGGCCTCAGCCTGTTAATACTACTACTTCTACTACTACTGCTACTGCTGTTATTGCTGCTGCCAGTATGAGAATTGTAAAAAATAACCGGGGTGGGGGTCAGACGTTGATTCATGTGCAGTTTGGGTGTGAAATGTAGACTTTACTGTGGGATCCTTAGAAAGACTAGGGGTTGAACCCCCGGCAATTCTCACCCTGGCTGCTGCTGCTGCTACCACCACCACCAACCACCACCACAAACAACAACAACAACTAAACAACTACTACTACAGCAGAAACTACTACTACTACTGCTGCTGCTGATGCTGATGCTGCTGCTGCTGCTGCTACTACTACTATTATTATTACTACTACTACTACTACTACTACTACTACTAATAATAATAATAATAATAATAATAATAATAATAATAATAATAATAATAATAATAATAATAGTAATACCAATGGTCCAATAGCAGTAATAATTGCAGTCACTTCAGAGGAACATTTCTTTATGGTTTGAAACAATTTTTTTCGTGAGGTATACCATCTGCCTCGGATTAAAAAGTTAAGAAATAAATATAATAATTTTACTATTTCATAATAATAATAATAATAATAATAATAATAATAATAATAATAATAATAATATTTTTTTTGCCCCGAGGTATACAGGATCCCTCAGGGACTTGAACATTATCTATTGGAGAAAATTGTCTGGAAAGGCCCTACTCCCTAATTATTATTATTATTATTATTATTATTATTATTATTATTATTATTATTATTTCGTCATCATGATTTTTCATCATCGAGTTAATATTAACGAAGTACACCGCATATGCGTCATGCGCAAACGACTTGTCGAGGGTCTTTATTCGCAGACTGCTCAATGCCCAAATGCTTGCCGGGCACTGAAGGTACGACGTGAATGTTCTTTATTTGTTTATACGCAGGAGAATTCTGTGCAGTCAACTACGTAATGGCATGTCATCAGGATTTCATGAAAACCATTGGTTGGTCATTCGATGTCCTCCGGCTCAGTGATGAGAGACTTCGCCGCGCCTGCAAGTTCGTATAGACACAATTACCTCATAGTGTAACATATCTTGATTGCTCAGCGCCATCGATTTTTTTGTCGTATGCTTGCAAGTGCATTTCTGACTTTACGAAGACGGGTAATATCTAATACAGCTCGGTGTTTCAGTTGCCAGAAGAGTGAGAGTTGGGATGGGGGGGGGTCGAAAATTGTACAGATTTTTGCAGTGCACGGACGTAGGGCAAAATCTTATGTTAATATGTTGCACACGACACAATGACCTGTGGGTCTAGATCTGCCCGAACGTCTTTTCGGTTACTTAGTTGATAGGGTTAGAGGAAGAATTGCAAGGGGTTGATACCCCAACTCCTACAATTAAAACAGTGATGAAGTCGCATATTATGCACATAGATGAAGAAGAAAGATGAAGAGAAAGAGGTGGAGGAGAAGAGAAAGATGAGAAGGAGGAAGAAGGAAAAGGAGGAGAAGGAGGTGGAGGAGAAGAGAAAGATGAGAAGGAGGAAGAAGGAAAAGGAGGAGGAGAAGGAGATGGAGGAAGAAGGAAATGGAGGAGGAGCAGAAGAAGAAGAGGTCAAGATGAAAAAGAAGAAAAAAAATGGAAGAAGAGGAACAGGAGAAGAAGGAGCAGGAAAAGAGGAAGAGCAGGAGGCGGAAGAAGAAAGAGGTGGAGGAGGAGGATGAAGAGAAGAAGGAGCAGGAAAAGAGGAAGAGCAGGAGGAGGAAGAAGAAAGAGGTGGAAGAGGAGGATGAAGAAGAGGAGGAGAAGCCTTAGAAGAGGACAAAGAAGAAGAAGATCAAAGCATTCTCTTAAGGTAGCCCAGATCAGACACGTATTATAATAAGTGCTAGCGAATTCATTTTTCTTAGCCTTGACCTATGATGGCGGGGGCCAGCCCTCTTTCTAGCCGTCTGATTTCCCACCGATAGTTTACGATCAGTGAATTCATTATAGCTGGGTTGACTGCGGGTGTTGGTGGAGCTGATATATCTCGAAACAAATTTTCACCTTACGGGATACAAGCTGAGTCTTAGTTGTTGTAACGTGAATGTAACATTTTAAAATGTACCTATGGAATTTGTTGTTATAACTGCAAGTGTTAAATAATTATTTATTAGAGCCTATATGTAACATGTGTAAGGACATGTTTGAATAAGCCGGTGCCTTGTGCTTAGCTTTAGAGTAGCGCCGTAGAAATTTTCGAGCTTGCGATTACGATTATTCGCAGTCACGAAAATGTGTTTATAATATTATACGTATTATTCCTTGTTGCAAAGC